>CATIWC010001485.1:0-369229 GCA_948472305.1 Vicia faba
ATATATAATATATATATATATATATATATATATATATATATATATATATATATATATATATATATATATATATATATTAAATATATATATATATATATATATATATATATATATTTTATTAAATACTTAGAATAAAAATACAAAAATATTACATTTTTATTTTTATTATTATTTTATACTAAAAAACACTTTTTTTCAATATATTTCATTTTTGTATATATTAATATATTTCTTGTATATAAATAATATATAATATTTAGTTTCTTAAAGAAATTAGGGTTTACCCCTTTAACAAATAATATTAATCTTTTTTTATTTTATTTCTTTATACTCTTTTACATTAAAAATACTTTACATACATAAACAAATAAAAACTTCTTTTTTGCATAATGCATTTTATTTAATATTTATTTATTTTGTTTATTTAAATATTGTACATTTAAATATTGATGCATTTGAGATTCAATTTGGATGTAATAGTAAATTAGGGTTTATATTTCTTGTCAGATACCCCCCATTCAAAATTGTACCCCCATCCCCATAATCATGTGTAATAGCTTAGAAATTTAAATTCTCGCATTTTACGCTTTTAAATATGCCATGATTAGAGAATTAGGGTTTGTATGCAAAATCAAAATCAACAAATAGTTTGACCTAATCAAAGACAAAAATGCATGAAAAATAAACACAATGCACACTTACACCCCTAGGGTTACAATCCACTTGTTGCCTTCAAAAATGGGCCATGGTATGCATGTTGAGTACTTGGCAAAACAAAAACAAAACAAAAGATCATAGTCCCTCGATGATGCTATCTGAGTTGCCTAAACAAAATGATCAAGTCCCTCAAGAAAATTACCAAAGATACTTGACACAATTGCTATCATGGTCTATACGATGACCCGCGTTTGTCCCGTTTAACATCCTAACACAAGGTTGTTCACCAAATACAATGGTGAAACAACACTGTTAAAAGGGTTAAAAACATAAGAAAGATCTTTGAGTAAAATAGGGTAGATAGCTCTTAGTTACTTGATCAAAAGCTTGCAAAACATCCTTGCTATTTTCAAACACACTCACAACACAATTTCAAAATCCAACTTTCAAACATTGAAAACTTTTCAAAAGGACAAAAACACCTTTGTATACATTCAAACAAGAATCATTACAAAGGTTGCCACAATGATGGCCTCTTTTCAAAACATCTTTCAAAACCACACACAAAGCACCATTTCAAACAATTGAAGAGCACCATTTCAAATAATTGAAAAGCAAAGCAAGTGATCTAAACAAGTAACTAAGAGCCCATGGATAACCATGGATGAAAAGGGTGCTTGTACCTTCCCTTTTCATAATCTACTCCCAGAACCCAAGAAACAATCTCAAAGGTCTTTCCTGTTCTTTTTGACCTTTCCTTAGGATAAAATAAAAAGTCGGTGGGCGACTCTTGCTAAACTGAAACATTTGCGAACACAAACGCAAAACCTCAAGTTAGTTCTCCCACCGTACCACACCCATTTTGATATTTTTGTTTTGTTTTTGTTTTGCCAAGATACCTAGCATGCATACCATGGCCATGTTTTTAGGCAACAAGTGGATGAAAACCTAGGGGTGCTTGTGTGCATTGTGTTGTCATTTTCATGCATTTTTTGTCTTGTATTAGTCATGCTATTTGTTTTGATTTTTGGTTATCATACAAACCCTAATCTTTCTATCATGGCATATTTGAAAGCAATAAAGTGCGTAAAAGTAAATCTAACTATTACAACATTGATATGGGGAGGGGGGATACAGGTTTGAATAGGGGGATATTTGCAAGAAAATAAAAACCCTAATTCAACTATTACAACCAAATTGAATTCATTGTACAAATAATAATTGACAAATATTTAAATATGTAATATATTATAAATATGCAAAAAAATGTTTTTTTCTATTATTTTTATGTATGTAAAAATAAATTATTTAATGTCTCAAAATAAGAAAATAAAAACATGATTATTTTTGAAAGGGTAGAAACCTAATTTTGTTTTAGGAAAACATATATATAATATTATTTATTCATTTATGTACATAAAAAATAAAATAAAATATATACAAAATGTTTAAAAAAAATATGTATGACAATATTGTTTTTAAGTGTATAATATAATAAAATAAAATGTATAAGTATTTTAAAATTATTTGCAATTTATTTAAGAAAAATAAAGTATATATTATTAGTAACTATTTTTATGCCCAAAAAAAATAATAAAAAAAATAAAATAAAAATGTAAAAATTAAGAAAACATTTTTAGTGATTTTTTATATTTAGAAAAAATAATAAAAGTCAGAAATGAAAAAGAAATAAAAAATATACAAAAATAATCAAAAGGGGCCAAAGGGGTGTAAACAACAAGCTAAGGGGTGCAAATAGCCAACCAAGTCAGGCCCCAGCCCAAGGTTCCTCTTCATCCTTGACCTTGTGACAAACAAACGCGCGCGTATGGTTCAAACTTGTAACTCCTGCATTTGTGCTTAAAAACAAAAACTTGCAACATGAAAGTTATAGCTTTTGATCACACGATTCCAACCATGTAAAAAACTTAATCTAACTCTCAAAGACCAGAGAGAATTTCTTTGGCCCTAAATCTTGACCTAGTTTTTTTAGAAAGTTCAGACATCAAATACTCCTAGCTCAGTTAACATAAATGAATTCTATGCATATGTACAGCTCAAGGGCAATGAGGACTACATTTTTTATTCACAAACCTAAGCCTAATGATTCCTAAATAGAGAGATAGAAGTTTGAGAAATACCTGCTTCAGTCAAGCTCGAGTATGGCAATGCAGGGGTTGTGAGTGAGACCTGAGATACTTGTGATCTTGCTTGAAGTTCCTTTGAGCTTTGCCAATGCTTAGCTAACTTTGAACTTGCCTGAATCTTCTTGTAGAACTCAACCTACAAAGTCAAAATTTGAAAATGGTGAAGTGTGTAAATGGAGTTACAGTGACTTGGGAATGGTTGGGATAACTTAGGTAAGTTGTATGGAGTGTGTTGGAACTGGTTGCAAGCAAAACGCACGAGTGGATTTTGGTTTGGAAGTTAAAATGCAGAACCTGCCCTGTTTTGACAAGAACTTGTGTTTTGGTGTATTTGGGTGTTTGAGAACTTGTTAGCTCGTGTTTCTGGCTTGGTATGTTATGCTGAAATTATCTCAAATGTTCACAAACTTTTGTTTTATCAGATTGCCAAGTTATGTGGTTTTTGCAAGTTTGACTTGTTTTTGAAGTAAAAGTGAGAAGTGACAAAGGCAAGGTTGTACAGGCTGCATTCTAGCTGCACAAAGTTGGTATACTTTTTCCTATCTTTGTGGATATGGTTTGCTGCAAAATATTAAGTCCAATGCTCAAGACAAAAAAATTTCAAAAGTTGTGCTTTATGTAAATGGCATTGTTGCCTTTTTGCCAAAAATGGATTAATTCAATGTGTAATCTTCTAAAGCTCAGAAAAAAGCCTTAATCCATTGTGTTTGCATTAAATTTTTGAGTGTGGAAGGGTTTAAGGATCTGTAAACAAGTACAAGCAAGGCTGGACAGAATTTGCAACTTGTATCAACATGAAAAGTGTCGTGGACAAAAGTGAGAAATGACCATTTTCTTTTCTTCGATTCTCCCTAATCATAAATGATTTTGAAGAGTTCTTAGACATCTTGGAAAGCTTGTAACATGATCTATAATCCATATTTGAAATGAATTTTTGATATTCCACTTGGAACCATGTGAAAAATTGCCATGAAGATAGGTCAAAATCCTGCCTAAACTAGGGCAAAATTTCACTAAGTTAAAAGTTTCATGGACCCTTGTTCATAAAATCATAACTTGAGATCCAAGCTTATTTTTGGAAAACTTTGTGAATAAAATTTGTAGATTTTGTGGATGACTACAACTTTCATGTTGGGCGTTTTGTTTGAATTCAATTGCATCATGGTGAAAAAGTTGGGAAAAAATAAGAAATTTTCATAACTTAGAAAATTTCTAAGTTATGAAAATTTTCCATTTTAAACCCTAATTTTCAAAATTAGGTTTCTTGGTGAACAAGTTTCATATTTTGAAACATCTTGATGAAAAATGACCCTTGCACTTAATTTTGACCAAAAAGTCAAAGTTTGACTTTTCAGTGTACAGTTGATTTTTGATCAGTTGATTGGAAAATTCATCTGTCAATCCAATGCATTTGAGATCTTTTGAACCTTGTGATTAGGTCAATATGGTACCATTGAGTCCTTTAATCCATGCTTGAACCCAATTTTTCCATTGGCTAGGTGAAAAATCAGAAATTGCCCTTCCACAGTCAAAACCCTAAAAATGACCATTTTGCCCTTTTGGTGATTTGATCAAATTTCTTGAGGAGTTGTGGTCCAAACTTGATCAAATGGTTCATATGAGTCTATAATGTTGTTGTGGATCAAAAATTATGAGGTTTGACTGTAAATTGGCCACAATTGACTTTTTCCCCAATACAACTGATTTCTAGGTCAACTGTCCAATTGACTGGGCAAAAATTTGATTCAAGGCTTGAAACTTGGTATGAGCAATATTAGAGATCAAACATGAAGCATGAAAGTCACATTAAGCATTGAAGTCCAAAAATCCTTGTGCAAACTCAAACACTAATTTCAGGTCATCAGTGCAAGGAGATGTCTTGAGCAGAGCAAACCCTAGCTTGGTCTTGAGTTCAAAGAGTCTGTGAGGGAAATCTTGATAAAATGAGAGGGCAAATTTTGGAGTACAGCACTGTCATACTCCGTTCACCGCCCGACTATGTTTTAACTGCACCAACAACATGGCGGAGTATGAAGCATTCATCATGGGCCTTCAAGCAGCTATCACTAGTGCAGAAATGACTTTTTACATCGGGTGAAATTGACTTTTTACATCGGTTATGGGTCCGATGTAAAGTCAGGCGATATAGTAAATCAGGTACTTTTTACATCGGTTATAATATAAGAATGATGTAAGAAACAGTTATTACAATATTTTAAAAAAAATTATGTAATTTTTTTACATCGGTTGGAAGTAATAACCGATGTAAAAAGTTCCTTTTTTACATCGGTTATAATATAAGAACCGATGTAAGAAACAATTATTATGCACATTTTTTTAAAAAATTGATCCATTTTTTACATCGGTTGGAAGTAATACCCGATGTAAAAAGTCCCTAGTGACACAACTTTTTACATCGGTTATTACTCCCAACCGATGTAAAAAGTACCTTTTGTAAAGTTTATACATCAGTTTTGAGTAATAACCGATGTAAAATGTATGAAATTTTTTGGGAATAGATTATTTATTTCTGGATGTTTCCTGTACAAATATAATTTGTACCCATTTTTTCATATTTTTCCAATATCACACAAACTATATTTATGTCGCTATATAGATTTCATAGCTTTCCAACATCACATATACCAAATCTAGGTCGATGTTTTTATATTTTTCACAACAAACTTACAAATTGAACAATTGTATTGCAAACTTGTATTGTATTACAACAAACAAACTCACAACAAACTTACAATTACAAATTCTTCACAAAATATACAACAATATTCAACTATTTATAAGTCTTTTTCAAAACTTACAATTACATATTATTCACAAAATATACAAAAATATTCAACTATTTCTAAGTTTCCAAACTTGAATTACCAATATAAAATCTTCGGTAGACAACACCAAATCACATTGCCTGACAATAAATAATAACAATTAACATCAGCAAAAAAAAATTAAGAAACTCAATACATGTGCAAAAACCACATGTATTGTGCAAAAACCACAACTTATACAATTCTATAAAACTCACCAAGATAAACTTAATTTTCATGTAACTCAAAGAAACATTTTTCCCAACAAAGTCACAAATCATACAAATCATCTGGTGTTAATTCTGTTGGGTCATCAAATACCTATAATACATAAATATAACAATATAGAGTTATTTTTTAAAAATTCATATTAAGTCGACAAACAAAAAGTAAATAACAAAGTAAAGTTATTTTTAGTACCTGCATCCAATTCTCGGTTATATTAGCAGAGACAATATCTAATATATTTTTCATCACATAGTATCCACAATCATTAGAGTTATGTTGTTGCCTTATCTACAATTGAATGACATAATTAGTGAATATTTACCATAAATTTAACTATAGAATTACAATTTACATCACACTTACATTGGGATGAAGCCATGTAGCCTTTTTTCTATTTCCATTTGCCATTTGATGAATCCAAAAGAACTAATACAGAAAGATAAACATCACATAGCTAAATTTACTCGCCAATGAAAAATCACATAACTATTAGTTGTCAATGAAAGTCACATGAAAGATAAACTTACTTTGTAATAATTTTCTTCGTGTGATGGTCAATTTCCCGATGAAGTGAACAAAATAAGACAACTAAATTGTCTCTTGGACACATGACTATTAATTGCCAATGTCTCCTGTACGTGTGTGTGGAAATAGAAAAGTCACATAAAATATATATGTTATCAAAATTAAATAATATAAAACACAATTTCATAAAAATTCTTACCCATGAATTAATGGTAGTATGTGGCACACTCTGTTTTCATCACGTAACTTTTCTAGTACGTAATTTTTAACATCTTCTTGAGATTTCGCTACATTATCATTATACACCTAGCAGGATCCATAAATCCATATAATTCTGAAATGGAATTCTCAAGACAAACACGATGAATATACCTGAATAATTTTAAAATAAACATTAGAATCAAAGTGATGAGAGATATAACATATTAATAGAGATTGACTTTAATAAAAAAATAAAATGTACTTACGTGCACCAAATTTACAGAATAGACACGTCAAGCTAATGACCTAAACCCACTAATAACTCTTTGATACATTTAGCTGAAACATAAAAATTAGAGACACTCGCACAATGACTTAATTATATTGCCAAATGGTTATCATCCATTTTCAAAACCATGAGTAACAATCTCTGAACATCATCAACTTCCACGTCTTTTGTGCTCTCTATTGTGCTTCCCTTTGCAGCTGAACAACTTCCTTTTCCGCTTCCATCGATAATTTCCATTTTTTCAATGCATTTATTATCACCTGTGCGTTGTGATAAACCCATAGACTTAAGTGTCTCCATTAATGATTGTTGAAACATCTTACGCTCTTCAACCAACTTTTCTTCAAGTTCAGCTCTAAGTTTTGTTTCCAATATTGCAAGTTGTTCATTTACGTCGATATGTTGACGTGATCTTCCAAAGTAAGTGCTTTGTTTATGGTGTTTTCCAACACCACGAACACGACCTCCATGCTCAGATGTTCCAATGGCTAATGATAAGATATCGTTACGTCCATCCGGAACAATTGCACCTTTTTCAGCTTCTTGAACTAGAGAATCCTACAAAATGCAAAAACATCAATTAATCAAGCACAAATATAATGATACTTGAATTATTTTTCGTTGTTTACTTACAATTTTTTCAGCAACCTCTTGCGTAGATTTTGATGTGTATTCTCCTCCTTTCTTTTGTCGTGCTCTCTTCCATAACTCATGGCGTGATGGTGGAGATGGACTATCATTATCATCTAATGTGGAATTATCTCTCGATGATGACTTTTCTTTCATAATTTTCTCCTCAAGTAAGCGATACCCTCCACGAGACAATACGTGTGGGTATACATTCTTGGCCACATTATCCTTACCCTTCTGACTTTTTTCCTATTATAAACTCAAACAAGTAATTAATCACTAAATATAATAAAAATGTTATGCACACAAAAACATATAACTCCTACTAACCTTAAATTCAGGGGTATCTCGAATCTTGAGAAACTCTTTCCATGCATCTTCCGTAATAAAGTTATACTTGACATATGGAGGAGGATCATTTTCTATGGGATGATGAATATATCTATTTGTGAGTTGTGTCTTAAAACCTCTCCATCGCTCTCCCGCATATTTAATCCATTCTTTCTTCAACCTATCCTTCTTTGGATCTTTACATTCTGGAATAGTAAAATGAGCCTACAAATATAGTATATGTCATATGTTGTTAATTAGTATATGATTATAAAATATAATAAAGTATTGTATTTAAAATACCTTAATATCAGTCCAAATAGAATCTTTTACGCCTTCATCTACTTCTTTCCAATCATTTTTTACAATACTACAATACTGTCGAGCAAGAGATGCTATATAACTCTTGAAATGTGTAGCATTTTTACCAACACCAATACATTCATAGGTTCTTGCATTAAACTCGACCTTTATCTTTTCACCTGTTTGATGAACTTTGTCAATTTGTGTCATTAAAGTGGGACCTCTAACTCTTCTTTTATTGGGGTTTGAATCACCCATGTATCTGTTTACACAAAACAAAAATAATTAGAAATAATATTAAGAAAAAAAATAAAAACAATTAGAAATAAAATTAAGCACAAAATAAAAACAATTAGAAATAAAATTAAGCATAAAATAAAAACAATTAGAAAATAAAGTAACATGGAATTAACTTATACAAAAAATCTTACTAGTCCTCCCATATCCCTTCTTCATGTTCTATGCGAATAGCATGCACATCATCCCCTTCATTATCTTCAATGAATGTAGTCACATTTGTTGAGAATGGATGAGTTTCAGAAATATCAAGATTCTCATCATGATTTTCATCACTATCATGGACCTTTCCTTGTAAAACCACTGACCACTTTTTATTAGAAGGATCTGTGACATAAAACACTTGTTTTTCTTGAGATGCCATGATGAATGGTTCGTTCGCATAAGCTAACTTGCTAAGATCAACCAGTGTAACTCCAAATTCATCGTTTCTGACACCACTGTTGATATCAATCCATTTGCATTTAAATACAGGAACTTTAAACACAACATAATTAACTTCCCAAATCTCTTCAATCACCCCAAAGTACGGTGTAGATGCCATAACCGGGTTTTTATCTTTAGCTCTAGAGAAGTGCATGGACTCGGCCACAATCATTACCCCACTATTTTGCATGGTACTACGGTCATCCTTTGACTTTGTATAAAAAGAGGTTTTATTAATATCATATCCACTCCAAGTTATTATGTTACATTTAGGCCCGTAAGATAACCACTTAATTGTATTAGAAACACTATCTTCATTAGCAATTCTTTCTTTAAACCACTCAGAGAAACTCTTATTATGCTCTTTTAACAACCCTCTTTCATTCATCTTGGGGTACTTTTTCTTTATGATGCTTTTGTGAGCAGATAAGTAAGGTTGAACTTCATCTATGTTATTCAATATATACAAATGCGCTTGAACAACCACATCAATACTTAAGCTCTTAACTTTTAAACCTTGTGTACCCACACCCTCATATCTTCCATCATGACGAGACTTGGGAACCCCTACAACATCCACTCCTGACAAATAGTTAGAACAAAACTCAATTGCTTCTTCTGCAATGTACCTCTCAATAATCGATGCTTCCGGACGGTGTGGGTTTTTTGTATACCATTTTAGAATCTTCATGTATCGCTCTATTGGATACATCCAGCGTAAAAAAACTGGACCACATAATCTAATCTCCCTTACTAGATGAACAATCAAGTGAACCATAATGTCAAAAAATGAAGGAGGAAAATACATCTCTAATTGGCACAAGATAACTGCAGCCTCATTTTCCAAATCTTATAACTTTAGTGGATCAATGGTTTTACAACAAATTGCATTGAAAAATAAGCACAACCTAGTTATAGTCTTCCTTACGTTGTTAGGAAATATCCCATGAATAGCCAATGGTAGTAGTTGTTGCATTAAGACATGACAGTCGTGAGATTTTAAGCCAACTAATTTAAAATCTTTAACTGATACAAGCCTCTTAACATTTGATGAGTAACCATGCGGCACTTTGATACTTTGTAAACACTCACAAAAACTTATTTTCTCTTTTTTAGACAAAGTGTAGTAGGCAGGAGGCAAATATGTCTTGTTACCTATATATTGTGGAGTTAACTCTTCTCGTATACCCATCAAACCCAAATCCAGACGAGCATTAATACCATCTTTTGTCTTGCCTTGAATGTTGAGAAGTGTTCCGATTACACTATCGCATACATTTTTCTCCACGTGTATCACATCAATACAATGTCTTACATCAAGACTAGACCAATATGGAAGATCAAAGAAAATCGATATCTTTTTCCATACATTTTTCACAGTAGATTGTTTTTGGTACTTTCCAAAGACAACATCAAGTCCCTGTTGTCGCTGATAAACTTCCTCTCCAGACAAGGGCTTTGGAGCAACACCATGCTCTTGTTCCCCATTGAAAGCTTTCCGCAATCTACGATATAGATGATAACGTTTTAGAAATTTTCGATGCCCGAGATAAACGGTCTTCTTTCCTTTTTCAAGCTGATGGTAACAAGTGTCTTTTTCACATATAGGACACGCATTATGCCCTTTAACTTTATACCCAGACAAATTACCATATGCCGGAAAATCGTTGATGGTGCAAAATAACATGGCATGCATATTGAACTGTTCTCCAGAATACGCATCAAAAACATCCACCCCTTCCTCCCACGACACTCTTAAATCATCAATCAGTGGACTTAGATAAACGTCTATGTCATTTCCTGGTTGTTTTGGGCCCGATATCATCATCGATAACATAATATATTTACGCTTCATGCACAGCCTAGGAGATAGGTTGTAAATCATCAAGAGAACAGGCCAAGAACTATGGTTAGTACTCAGATTACCAAACGGATTCATTCCTTCAGTAGCAAGTCCAAGTCTAAGGTTTCTCGACTCTTTGCCAAAATTTGGAAACAAAGAATCTATTTTCTTCCATTGCAAAGAATCAGCTACATGACGAATTTGTCCATCATATTTTCTTTCTTCTGCATGCCATCTAAGATTCTTTACGTCATTTGCATTGGCGAATAATCTCTTGAACCTTGAAATTATTGGTAGGTACCATACCAATTTCGCAGGAGGACCCTTTTTGACCACCTCATCATCAATTGATTCACCATCTTTCTTTTTGTAGAGTGAAGCCTTGCACTTTGGACAATGATTATACTTTTCATACTCTTTTCTGTATAATATGCAATCATTAGGGTATGCATGTATCTTTTCATACTCCAAACCCATCGGACACAATATTTTCTTCGCCTCGTAATAACGACTTGGCATTACATTACCTTCTGGAAGCATTTCAGTCAACAATTCAAGCAACTCGGTAAAACTTTTGTCAGTCCACCCATTCTTTGCCTTCAGATTAAATAATTTTAACACGGCTGACAGACGTGTAAATTTTTTGCATCCCGGGTACAATGGTTTATCCTTGTCATTGCATATAGTATCATATGTATGTGCCCTCTTAAACGAATCTTGTCCAATATCACGCGTCATGTCTTCTAGACGATCATCCATTTCTACACTAACATCAACTCTTTGAGACACGTTTGACTTTGCTACTACTTCACCGTGCCATATCCATTTTGTATAACTTTGACAAATCCCTACACAAATTAGATGATCCATGATTTCTTTCTTACTACGTTTTGGTTCTTTATTTGCACAACGAACACATGGACAGAGAAAAAGCGCAGGAAGACTTTTGTCAGCATTACTTTCAGCAAACTGTAGAAATTCCATCACTCCATGTTCGTACTCGTCACTTAATCGATTAGCTCTCATCCAACTATGATCCATAACTATGTTCACACGGAGGAAGGTCTGACGAACGGTGTGCCCGCGGCTGCGCTACTTCACAGAGATTTCGAGATTGCAAGTTGCGCTGCTTCGCGGAGAAAGAAAAATAGAATCAAATTTCAATGGCAAGGTGATAACTCTATTAAGTTTGATAGGTTAAAGATAAACAGTGTGTTTCTGAGAGGACCTTAAGGCTTCAATGTGATAAGATTTCAAGATTCAGTTGCTAATTTACTATGGTTGGTTGTTGGTTGGTGTTATTGACACTATATTAATTGCATTTTTAAGAGACATATAAAAGAACATGACAATAATGGTGGCTAGCTAGTAGCCACAAATTCTTCAAGTCGTTCCTTATCTATCTCTATCTATACAGTATTATATCTACATTATCAACAATATATATATATATATATATATATATATATATATATATATATATATATATATATATATATATATATATATATATATATATATATATATATATATATATATAATCAATTGCGGAAACTTTTTCTGAGATATCTTTTCTAACACCTGATGTCAATGAATCATGTATTATATATATTGTTATAGATTATAAATTGTTTTTATAAATAATTTTGAAGAATTTCAAAAAATATTATAAATTGTTTTGATAAAATCAATTTAAATATCACGTGACAAAACTTATCTCGTTAAAAATATTATAAGTTAAAATGAATTCAAACAAAAAAATTGTACATAATGTACTGTAGCATTATCTCCTCTAGCATGTTAATCATCCCTTAGAACAAGAGAACAAACATTGAATCAATAACACCACCAACACTTTGTTTCACACTCACTATGGCTTCCACATTATGAGTTTTACTTGTTGCCATCAAAATGATAAACATCAATCTTGTACTCCTCCTTAAACTTAGCAGTAAAATGATGGAACAAAGCCTCATCAAAATCCCTAACCTAACCTAACCGATAACTAACTAGCAAACCTAACCTATATTTTGAATAAGTCACATTATGGATCAAATAAGTGAAGAATGTGACTTACAAGTTGAAACAGTGAGCGAGGAAGGGCGTGAATCGGCCGGCGAAAAGTCATGAACGGGGTGAAGAGAGAAGAAGAAGAACTGAGTTCGAATTGAGACAGAGCTTCGAACGACGATGAACCCGATTGAGATGAGCAGAAACGGAGGTCGAAGAAGCACAGACGGAAATGTTGATGTCGAAGTGTTGATGATGGTGGCTGGGAAACGAGTCGTCACCATACAGTGAGGCGTAAGCGTGAAACGGCGGCAAGGAGATGTGAGAGTATTGTACAGTGAAAATAATATGAATTTAGGAATTAAAGTGAATAATATATGGAACCTATTACATCAGTGGAATCAAGGGACTGATGTAAGGGTTTGGGCCTAAGCAGTTTTTACATTGGTGGAAAAAGGCCTGATGCAAGCGTGTGAGTTTTTTACATCGGTGGAAACAATAACTGATACAAGCGTGTCACTATGATGTTTTTTACATCGGTTGGTTGGTGGACCGATGCAAGCGTATTTTTACTGGGTTTTTACATCGGTTTAATATACGACCCGATGTAATTGTTTTAATATATTTTATATATTAACAATCTGCCTGTGCACCTATTACATCGGTTTTTAGTTAAACCGATGTAATATCTTGCTTGTTTTTTATTTACATTTCTGCCACCTTGTTTCTTATTTACAAAAATGCCACCGTATTTTTTTCTGAAAACCTTTTACATCAGTGGATGAGATTGCCCGATGTAATAGGTAGCGAAATATATATTTTTTTTCTTATTTTTTATATCATTGCAAATAAATACCTGATGTAAAAAGTTTGTTAATTGTATTTTTTACATCATATACTTTGATACCCAATGTAAAAACCTTTTCTCAAATGTCTTTTTTTAGTAGTGTATTGACCTAAGGATTAAGTTCTCGAGTGTGTTTGGAGATTCCGCTCTCGTGATCAGTCAGATCAAAGGCGAGTGGGATATGAAACACCCAAAGCTTATTCCTTACAAGGAATATGTACTGACATTGCTCCTAAACTTCGAGGAGATAACCTTTGAACACTTCCCAAGAGAGGAGAATCAGTTGGCGGACGCGCTAGATACTATGTGTTCTATGTTCAAGGTCAGGTGGGACAATGAGGCTCCTCGGATTACCATTGAGAGGTTGGACGAACCCGCACATTGCTGTGATATTGAGACTGAAGAGGTAGCAGATAAACCCTGGTTTCATGAGGTAAAGAGGTATCTTGAGGCTCAGGAGTACCCTGAGGGTGCATCTGTTAATGATAAGAAGTTTCTGAGGAGGTTCGCGGCGAAGTTCTTCATCAGTAATGGTATCCTTTACAAGCGTAATCATGACTCAACCTTACTGCGATGTGTGGATAAGAACGAGGCAGATAGGATTATGGTAGAGTTACATGAAGGTACTTTCGAGACTCATTCCAGTGGACACACCATGGCAAAGAAGATCCTTCGGGCAGGATATTATTGGTCTACCATGGAAGCCGATTGTTATTAGCATTCTCGGACCTGTCATAAGTGCCAAGTCTATGCTGATAAGGTGCACATTCCTCCAGTTCCTCTGAATGTTTTGACTGCACCTTGGCCTTTTGCAATGTGGGGCATTGATATGATCGGCGAGATCAGACCTACTGCGTCCAACGGGCATAGTTTCATCTTGGTAGCAATTGATTACTTTACAAAGTGGGTTGAGGCAGCTTCCTTTGCTACTATGACCAAAAACGTCGTGGCATGGTTCATCCGACACAATATGATCCGTCAATACGGTGTACCTGAGAGGATCATTATGGATAATGGTACAAATCTCAACAATACGATGATCACCGAGCTCTGCAAGAAGTTCAAGATACAGCATCACAACTCTTCTCCCTACCGGCCGAAAATGAATGGGGCTGTTGAAGCGGCTAATAAGAATATTAAGAAGATTGTGCAGAAGATGACGGTGACATACAAAGACTGGCATGAGATGTTACCATTCGCTCTTCATGGGTACTGTACCTCAGCGCGGACGTCAACAGGGGCAACACCCTATTCCTTGGTATATGGTATGGAAGCAGTCTTGCCCATTGAAGTTCAGATACCCTCTCTTCGGATTATGAAAGATGCAGGTTTGAGCAAAGACGATTGGATCCAGACCCGACTTGATCAGCTGAACTTAATCGACAAAAGGAGACTTACTGCTATTTGTCATGGTCAGACGTATCAAAAGAGGATGATCAAGGCATTTAACAAGAAAGTTAGACGACAAGAGTATCAAGTCGAGGATCTGGTGATCAAGCGCATCATACTGCCACAAGGTGATCCCAGGGACAAGTGGACCCCTACGTACGAAGGGCCATTTGTGGTTAAGAACATCATCTCAGGAGGAGCTATGATTCTAACCACCATGGATGGTGACGACCTTCCTCACCCCGTCAATGCAGACATAGTGAAAAAATACTACGCATAATCAAAGACCCGCTAGGTCTATTGGCCTAGGCAAAAATAAGGGCTCCCCGGCGAACCAAAAGGGTTCGAAAAAAATAAGGGATGAAAATGAAAAATTTTTACACCCGGCAAGTCGAAAACCTGAAAAGGAGGCTTGGGAAAAAAGGGTATCCCGATGGACTGAAAACCCGAAAAGGAGGTCCAGGAAAAAATTAGGGATCAAAGCGTAACACTATGTCTCATTGGATCACCTTGCAACCAGACTTCGGTATCGACTATCAAGCTCGGACGACACTAATCAATCTGATCTACCTTCAACCTAGTAGCAAAGTGATGAGACGCTCAGAGACATAAAGGCAATAGCAGAGTTGGAACTCAGTGGGATTGTTCACATAATTGTTTTTCTTTGTTTTTCACAAAATGTGTAAATTCTATCTTTCGGCGGGGTTCTCTTACTAGGACGTCAGCCTCTTGTACAAAAAACTCCTATTTACAGGCCAAACTTCAAAATCAATACAATTCATTTTCACAAAGAAATTTCAAATTGTTTTCCTTTTTCTATGTTATTTTGCAAGAACGTCCAATGTTCATTTTTGATATATGCATTTGACAATAATTGTTGCTCATAAATATTTACATGCGAAACAAAAGACGATTGCTCGTAATATCAGAAACAGGGGCAAACAAGATATGTCCAAGCCTTACAGTTGCTCTATTCACCAGGTACAGGGATAGATCTAGCTGAAGAATATGACTAAGGTACATTCACTCCCTGTAGAGTAAGAAAAAGACAGTGGTGTTAATTCTCCCCAGCTAAGGCTCGCAATCGCAAATGAGTCGGTAAGAGTCTCCCCAATCAGAGTTTATCTATCACCAGCACTGGAAGATTGTCCCCAGTGGAGTCTGGAAGGTTATCCCCAGCGGAGTCTAGAAGGTCATCCCCGGCGGAGTCTAGAAGACCATCCCCAATGGAGTCTAGAAGACCGTCCCCAGCGGAGTATGGAAGATTATCCCCAGTGAAGTCACCACTAAAATATTATCCCCAGCGGATTTCATTTCTTTCACAAACAGGAAACTCAAAATCCCCAACAGAGTTTATCATTGCCAACAACGGTAATTCGTCCACAACTGAGGGTATTTCTCCAAGATCAGCAAATCCTCAGCAAAGTATCTCTTCCCCACAGAGTCATTCTCTCACCAATATATTCTCCAACAAGATTATTCTCCCAATCATCTTCGGTCGTTATCCACAGTGAGCGAAACTCTTTATATTCTCTAGCAGCAATCCGAGATTTATTTTCCCCAGCTAGTGAATATCATAAAACATTGCATGTCCATACATCATGACATATGCATACACATCATACAACACCGTCTCATTTATTTTTGAGAAAATCATTGCCTGATACATATCATGCATTACATACAGCTAACCTTTACCTTTCAGGAAAGATACAATCAAAATTCAAGTTATGAAGCCCGGGTACGACCGGATAGTATCTTGATTTCTACAGCATATTCTGCAGCCCAGATTACGACCAGATAATAGTATCAGACTACCGCGAAGCCTGGATTATGACCAGATAGTGGTATCTCTCAAAAGAAAGCTATAAAGCCCAGAGAACGATCGGATAATAGTTTAATCCCCAGCGAGCCGTGAAGCTCGGATTACGACCAGATAACAGCTCAGCAGTTACCATGAAGCCTGGATTATGACCAGATAGTGGTATATCATAAACGCAAGTCGTGAAGCCCGGATTACGACTGGATAACAGCCCAGTAAGTTATTGTGAAGCCTGGATTACGACCAGATAGCAATACAAGACCATGAAGCCTGGATTACGATCAGATAATGGTAGAAGACATTGTGAAGCCTGTATTACGACCAGAGAGCAGCCAAGAATACTAGGAAGCCTGGATTACGACCAGATAGTGGTATATCTTTAATACAAGTTATGAAGCCCGGATTCGACCGGATAGTATCTTGATTCCTCCGAACACCATGAAGCCTGGATTTCGACCAGATAATGGTATAACACATCGTGAAGCCTGGATTATGACCAGATAGTGGTACAAGACACTATGAAGCTTGGATTTCGACCAAATAGCAGTTTACATGGACAGTTACTAAGAAGCCCAGAGTCGACCTGATATTAGTGTGCCCTAAATTCAAGTTGAAGCCCGGAAGCGACTGGATAACAACTCATTTCCTTATGAAGCCTGGATTACGACCAGATAAGAGTCGAGAAATTGCGAAGCCTAGATTATGACCGGATAGCAAGTTTAGTCTCATCTCCCCAGTAAGTCACTGTAAAGCCTGGATTACGACCAGATAGCAGTCGTTCTTATCACTATGAAGCCTGGGTTACGACAAGATAGTAGTCCACTCTCACCTCTTCAACAGAGATGATTCCTCAGTAGAATAACGGACGACCGAAGCTCCTAAAATTCAACAGAGATGATTCCCCAATAGAATAACGGACGACCGAAGCTCCTAAAGTTCTATTTCTCCTAAGACAAAGAACAACATTCCCCAGCGGAATCTTCCTCAATAACAGGATACAAGCTCTCGCTAAGGAATCTCTTATGCGATCTACACTCCTTCGGGTGGCATCTTTAATCCCATCCCTCGTCAGTAATCTCCAAATGGCATCTATAAGCCCATTCCCAACATCATAAGACGAATACCACTTCATGCGAGTGCAAAATTTGGGGCACTCTAGTGTTCAATCATCTTCCACCTTCAGATCACGAAAGGCAGGCAGGCAAGCCAATCTAAATCTTCAGGTTTAAGAATATTGAACAGGGGAAGCTGTTGTACCCCAAAATTTCCCTCCCATATTTCTCAAAACATTTCAAGAAAGATCCTTAAATTTCTCAAGGTAGTCCAAGGGTTGACCAGACAAGCTCCCTCCTAAGGCAGTCTACCTCAAATTAGGGTTTCATGTTGCATAAAGATACTTGAGTCCAAGGGATCCCAAATGCTCACCCTTGTCCTAATATGTTCTCAAGATCATTCATGTCAAGTTTCAAGCCTTGCAGAGAAAATTTGCTCAGTCAATTGCTCAAAGGCCTGAAAATCGATTGTGCTACGGCAAAAGTCAAATGTGGCCCACATACAGTCAAACTTCAAGATTTTTGGTCAACATCCTCATTTTGAAGTATATTTCATCATTTGATAAATGTTTGATCATGATTCATCAAGGATTGCTCACAATTCATCAAGAACCAAAAGTTGCTAAATTAGGGTTTTGCAGGAAAAGTCAACTCAACTTTGACCAAGCATAACTTTCTCATACTTTATGAGAAATGACCCATACAAATCTCATTTTGAAGAGGATGAAATTCCATACAATCCATATTCATCTCCCAAGTTCAAAATATGCACTCACAATAAGTTATGAATTTGGACATTATAGGTCATTTTGAAAAGTCAACAAAAACACCTTTTTTGTCAAAGCTTCATACATGAGCATGGAATATCAAATTGAGATGAGACCAAAAGGGTTACTTATAGGACATCTCAAGATTTCTAAAAAGTCTAAGAACACCTTCAAAGAGTCAAAATTGAGGAAGTTATGCATTGGTGAAGTTGACCTTTTTTGCAAAATTGCCAAAAGTCAACTATGCCTAAAACTTCAAATTGTGCCAAATGGGCCCAATCTTTTGCACTCGTTTTAAGTTGGCAACATGGTCCACGAGCCCTAGCCTTTGCCACTTGTCATTATCTTATTTATATTATTTATTTTGATTTTTATTTGAATTAAATCATTTTAAATCAAAACAAATCATATAAAATCCATAACATTGAAATTCAAAGATCTTGTGCTTGTTTCAAGTGTTAAATTCCAGCTAGCATAAGATCAAATTCGTGTAAAGGTATGGTGTGGACAAAAAGTTTGAATTAGGTTATTTTTGGAATTATATTCAAAGTGAATCAAATCAAGAATCAAGACATTGATGGAGGAAGATTGAGGCCAGGTTTTCAACCCTAATCTATTCCTCAATACATATAGAGTGTGTGCAGACCAAAAGAGAGGTTAGAAGGAGGCGTGTGATCAAGAACAAAACTTGGAAAAAACAAGAAAAAGTGCAAACATGAATTCTTACTTAGAGGAAATTTCAAGATCCTTGGGCCATCTCAATCGCTTCCTGGGATCCCTAGCAAGCAAAAGCAATCAAAATCAAGCATTTCCAGGCCCTATATCACGATGTAAGTCATCCACGACATGGCTTCTTTTTTGAAATCGAATAGCATCATTCTTGTACTTGTAGCATAAAATAATTGTATATTATTGTTCACCATCATATTTGCAAGCTTTCTGCAATATTCAATTGTGTTTTCATGGCCTATATTGGATTTGACCATTATTAGGGTTTCTTGCTTCGATTTGGGATTTTCATTTACAGGAAAAATTGGTCCATGAAAGGGCCACCATTGTGTTCAACAAGGCCAGACGAAGCCATCCATGGCCTTCGTTTTTATTTATCACGCTTGTGTTAAGTTTTGATATTTACAGGGGCTATAGCTATGGACAAACGTCCGTAGGTAAAAGTCTGGGACTTTTACCCACAGAGAAGGGAAGAAGATGATTTGCTGGCACCTTCCCATTGGATGTTTGAATTTTTGCGCGAGTTTTTCCATATTATGCTTGTTTATAATATAATTATTGTTTTGTATTATTATAACAACTAAAACAAGTGGCGCAGTTGGTTATAGGGTATGTGCAAAAAGCTTCAGGACCTGGGTTCGAATCCCAGGTCCTCCCACTTTCTTCATATATTTTTCTTTCAGGTAATCCAGTGCATACCTAAGGCCAATGACCATCATGGTCCATCAGCATTCAGTCTGCCAAGTGGCCAGATGGCCAAATCCAAAGGCCATCAATTGAAGAACACCATGAGGCCTAGTTAATGCAACACACTGAATTCAGGAAGTCAACGTGGACTTCAGACTTTTGGGCCCAGATTTGGATATTTGCACCCCCCCCCCCCTTCAAATTGCTTCTCAGGCCCAATCTCTTTCTCTATTCTTTTTTTTGTTATATATTATATTTATTTCATTTAATTTAATTTATTTATTTTACTAATAAATTAATTATTTTCTTTTTATCAAAAAATCACAAAAAATATTTTTCATCCAATTAAATTTAGGCCATTTATTTTTTTATACAAAAATTAATTTAATTTAATTAGGTCATTTAATTCTTAGATAACTTTGATTATTTTGTAAATAATTAAAAAAACTAATTAGAATAATTAGGTTTTTATTCTAACCTAATTTTATTCTCTTTCCCTAAAAATAACAAAAACACAAAAAAATAGGCCATGTAATTATTTTTATTAATTAAATTAATTAACTAATTAATTGTATATTTAATTTAAAAACTTATTTATTTTCTTAAAAATAATTAAAAACAACAAAAACATTCTTTTTCTTTTAGTTAGGTTAAAAAGGGGTCAAAACCCCAACTTTTTCTTATCGTTCTAATTTCATCGCGCACGCTTTATTGTTTTCTTATTTACCATATTGATGTAACTGCCTACAAGTTGTAACAGTTAATTAGGTCATTACTTTTATCGCTTTATTCTCAAAGGGTTTGTTTTTGGCTATGTAAATACCTGAAGCCTTGTAATAGCGTAGTTTAATTTCCGCACTTTAAATTCCGCAAAATATTAAACTGTTAGATGTATGATATTAGGATGCATGACAAGAATGTATGTAAAACTTTAAAACAATTAGATAACCCTAAAATGTGCAAAGATAAATAATCTGAAATTGAATCACTCGCACATGCGCACTCCTAGGGTACACTCCCACTTGGTTGCCTTCGGTAAACGGTCATTGAGTATAGGATGCTTTAATGGTCGTCCTTTTGTCCAAAGATCAAAGTTGCCTCGGAAAGGTTGCCTCGGACATTGTTGCCTCGGATAATTAATCTAAGACATTAGGGTTATTACTAAGACGTCCTAACATTGCTTTAGTGACCGTACATCCCTTTCAAATTGACCCTCAAAATTCCAACGACGGTGCTACCTACTCACTAATAGTGGGATATCATTGTCTAAAGGAAACAAACATAGAACGATTATTTTTTTGAGTAGGTAGATTAGTTCTTAAGTACTTGCTCAATCAAAACAAAATTTTCACACTTACACTCCTTTTCAAACAAAGTTTTCAAAAACACTTCATTACACTCTTGAAGACAAAAGCAAGAGTTAAATCGAAGTCAAAACAAAAACTTTTCAAAACTCACAAGCACATAAAGAAGCAATTTTTAAAATGATGAGAAAGTACCTAAGAGCACATAGATAACTACGGATAGAAAGGGTGCTAATACCTTCCCTTTCTATAATCTACCCCCCATACTCAGAAATATCTCGGAAAAGGAATTTTTCTGTGCTTTTTTCCTTTCCTTGTTGGATAAAATAAAAGTCAATGGTGACTCTTGCTTACCGCGACATTTTGAAAACACAAACGCAAAACGCAAACCAGCATTCCTAAAAAAACAGTCCCAGTTCTGGCCACCGTATCACAGAGTCCCTCGCAGTCCAGTCGTTCGAGAGCGTTTTTGGGCAAGACATTCAATGATGAGTCGGTATCCACCAGAACATGGGAAAGTGTGGTTCCCTTGCATTCAATGGAAACATGCAAGGCATTATTGTGCTTCCTTCCTTTGAAAGTTAAATCAGCGTCGGAAAAGCCCAATCTTTTATCAGCAGTTAGACTGGTCACACAATTCTCAAATTGGTCGATGGAGGTCTCCTGGGGCAAGTGGGCGGTCTTGAGAAACTTTACCAAGGCTTTGGCATGGGCCTCAGAACACAAAAGTAAGGACAACATGATATCTTCGAGGGGGTCTTCCCCAACTGTTCTACAATGTTGTAGTCACTTTTCTTAATTATCTTCATTATTTCTTCTATCTCCTTTCTAGAAGCTTCAAGGATGATCTCGGGACGCTCTCTCGCTTGGACAGTCTCATTCAAGACCTCTTTTCCCCTTGTCTTGGTAGCAGGGATAACAGTAGGAGTATCACTGAGAGTGTTGGTAGGAGTGGCAGTGGGAATGATCACAGGAGTAGCAACGGTTTTTGGAGAAATCTCGGGTGAGAAGACTCTTCCACTTCTTGTTATCTTACTGGTCCTAGTGATATTACCGATGTCATGATCAACATCTCTCGCAACTTCGTCTTTGACAGCCAACTGATCTTGCTTGACGCCATAGTAATAGACATCAGCCTCATAGTTCCAGGGAACAGTTTTATTTGAGGAGTATGATATTGGTCTTGGCATAATGATGATTAGAGGTGCAAACCTTGGAACAAATGTAATCCTGACGGGTCTTTTGGTGGAGACCCCAGGAGTATTTTTGGAAATGGTGATTATTGAGACATCCTGATAAGAAGTTCTGGTAAAAGGAATCTTTTCAAATAAGATTTCTTTGCTAGTCATCAGGCGCTGAACACCCATCTTCAGTAAAAAATAGCCATTTGGTAGAGACTTGCATAAGTGACAATTCTTATCACAACCGGGGAACAGACCGGCTTGCAACAGATTATGTTTAATGGTCAACAGAGGAGTGGTCAAGTCATTCACAGAGGAGATAAAATGATCATCATCAATGGCGTTGACACCTTCACCATGTCTGGGCATTGGCGCCGTTATTACATTAGGCGTTTCTGGGGGATCAAACACAATATCTTTCACATAGATAAGGTCTTGTACCTTATTCTTTAAGGCCTAACAATCATTTGTATCGTGCCCTGGGCTTTCAGAATGATAGGCACATCGAGCGTTCGGGTTGTAGTGAGGAGAAGAAGTGTTGGGGTTCTTAGGAGCTTCTTTTAAAGTTGCCAGATTGGTCTTTAAAAGGTGTGGAAAAACTTGGGACATGGTCATGTTAATCCGGGTAAACCGTCTCATGGGCGCTTCTGGCTTGTGCTGATAATTTTACTGTTGATTTGGCACAGGATTAGAAATCATAATAGCTCCTACTGTCGGGCGACGTTTAGTTTTGTTTTGATTCATATGGTCATATGCATCACTGACCTCCTTCTTTCCAACAAAGGGTTTCTTCATCGTGATCGAGGATGCATCTCTTTGAATTTTTCCACTTTTCATACCGGCTTCAACCCGCTCACCAATCATAATTAGTTCAGTAAATCCAGCTGAGGAACTTCTGATCAGGTGGTTGAAGAATGGACCTGATAAGGTACCTAGGAACATATCCACTAATTCTCTGTCAGATAGAGGGGGCTGGACTCTGCCTGCGAGATCCCTCCATTTTAGAGCATAGGTTTTGAAACCTTCATCTGCATCCATAGACATGCCTTACAATTGCGTCAGAGTTGGAGCTAAGTCAGCATTATACTGGTATTGTTTGTAAAAGGCGGCAGCCAAATCTTCCCAATTACGAATATTGGTCCCTTCTAATTAATAGAACCAATCCAACTGCGTCCCTGACAAGCTCTCTCGGAAAAAATGCACCCATAGATTCTTATCAGCCGTATGGGGTTGAATCTTTTTGACGTATGACCTTAAATGCATCTTCGGGCAAGAGACACCATCATATTTAGCAAAAGTGGGGAATTTGAATTTCTGCAGGATGAAAACCCCTGAGACAAGTCCTAACTCTTCAAAATCCAATCCAGGTACCCTCTGGACTTCCATAGCATTCAAACGATCCCTCTAGCACTTTGTATTTATTATCAGCAGGAGCATACTGTTCCTCAGAGTAGTCAGGTTCTTCCTCTTCTTCGGATACTGGGTTGTTGTTCACTTCCTTGGTCCTGTCTTCTTGATTATCTCCTTCACCCGATGATGTTGCAAAGTCCAAAGTCCGTCTGGCTTATCCTTTGAACCTTTTTCCCATGATCACAATACCGTGTGGTTTCTTTGCTTTCTTCTTCTTTTCTTTGGCCAGTAGAGTCTTCAACTCCTCTTGTCCTTTTGTCAGAGTCAAAAGCATTTTTTGAAACTGGACGTTCTGCGCCTGAAGATCTTTCATTGTCTGTTCAATATCCATCTCACTGAAATAAACAGTAGAAGGATAAGGAGACCTGTTGTAAGAAACTTGTATGATGTTATGATGAATGAAGATGCAATATGAAAATGATTTCAAGGAAATTAGATATTTAAATTTGTTCAAACCAAAAAAAGAACACACGTTATATTAATAAATCCAAATTTAAGTACATCATGCCTCTTTGGGCTTACAATGAAAGAAACAAAATACAACAAAAACTCCTAAGACAAAAAGGTTGAGCGCATCCTCTTTGGAGCAATGTAGGCATTCAGATTTCTCTCTTCATGAAGCTGCTTGGTGAGTTCCAGAACCTTCTTCTCACTGGCGTAAAATTGGGCTTCAAAGGTATCTCGCTCTTCCTTCAACTGAACCCAAGCTTTCTGCAAGTCATCGAGAGAGGTAGGCATGTCAGGATGAAGGGTAGTGTATGGGACGTCTCCTTCATCAACAGGCTCTATGATAACAGGGAGGATGGAAGGGTAAGGCATCACGAGTCTCTGAGCACAATCCCATACCCACCTAAGGTAAGGCTTGAGAGGGATAGAGTTTTTGTGTCCCAAAGTTCTACTGTCCACCTTGTTCACCATTCTCCAAGCTCGTGTAAAGCTCTGGCGATAACCTTGGTCTTCTTTGTCGTAGTCGAACACCATACCTTGAATGAGTATCTCATGAGGGCCGTCTCTTCGGGCATACCCAAACTGTCGAAGAGCTAAGAAGGGATTGTAGGTGATACCTCCCCTAATACCAAGCAGAGGGACGTTAGGTAATTCCCCATAGTGGTCAATGATAGAGACATCTTCCAAGGATCTCGAACACCAACAGATGTCAGAATGGGTGAGGGACATCATCCTTTGAGACCATGTTAGTCTTTTCTAGTTCTTCAATGCTGATTGAGGTAGGTGTGAAGTGAACCACTTAGCGAGTAGCGGGATACAACACAAGAGAGTACCTCTTTTCTTCATGGTGTGGGTATGAAGGCAATGCAATATGTCTCCTAGTAAGGTAGGTACGGGATTGCGAGAGAGAAAGACTTTGATGGCGTTAATATCTATGAATTGGTCCGAGTTGGGGAACAGAACCAAACCATAAATGATAAGAGACAGGATGTCCTCAAAAGCTTGGAAATCCATGTCGTCCCAGAATGAACGAGCCTTCTCCAATAGAAACTTGGCTAGGAAACCTTTAACCCCGCTTCTTATTTCCCAATTTGTTATGATGCCGACTCTCTTCAGATGCAAAGCTTCGGCGATGACTTCAGGTTTTGGAATCCCTTCTAGACCGGTGAACGGTACCTGATCAAGAACGGGCACCCCTAAGAGTAGAGAGAACTCTTCCAGTGTAGGTACCAACTGATAGTTCGGGAAAGTGAAACAATGATGTACGGGATCAAAGAACTGGAACAACACATACATCATATCTTCTTGGAAACTGGATGTAGCCAAACTAAGGAGTCGACCGTATTTCTTGGTAAAAGGAGAATCCCCGGGCACTCTTGAGGCTAACTCCTGAAGTTGAGGGTGTGCTTTTACAAAGCTGAATTGGATGGTGTTTCTTCGGACGAAATTCATGACCTACAAAACAAAAACAAAGATAAATTTCTAAATCCTTGAAATGGTTAGTGAGCATGCGTATGATGCTTATGATTTTTATGATGTTATGTACAAGTAAATATATACACACATAGCAAACAAGTTCCTATGTTTTAGGCTTGCATGGGGTTTTATAGGTAAGTACCCTCTTGAAGTTTAGTTGGCTCAACCTGTCCTAGTAATAGTGATCGGGTTCTAAAGGATCTCAATATCAACGACCTTCCTCTTAGGCATTGACTCAGCGCAATCAATCTTTTCTTGCGGCCGAGATATCCCAAAAGTATAGCCTTAATGAGTGTAGTATCGAGTATCAACCAATTTTCAGCTCTACACCGAAACCGATTATCTCATTATGTCCTAATGGCCAAGTTTGTTCAATTAGGGTTCTAAAGTACGTTAGTGCTTCATGACGCCACTCAGCAGCCCCGTATTCACCTCGATTCACCACGAGGGATACCGGTACCCACAAATACGTCACATTAACGTAGCCATTGTTTCAACCATATCGGTCTACGCCGTACAATTTCCATAATCTATTGCTACTTACCTAAAAAGGTGTCCCAGATCCGGGTGGAGGATCAAAACAAGCCCAATACAAAAGAACAAAATATAAAGCATGAAAAGAAACAAGTAAAGGTGATCTAACTCTAAGGTAACCCCACTTTTAGATTTTCCCCAGCAGAGTCGCCAGTTTTGTGATACGGAGGGAGAACTGACTCGGGTCATTTTGCGTTTGATCGCATTTGTGCGGATAGCAAGAGTCGCCACCGACTTTTCTTTTATCTAAAAGGAAAGGTAAAAAAGTACAGGAAAGACCTTTCGAGATTATTTCTCGGGTTCGGGGGGTAGATTATTGTGATATGGTGGGAGAACTGACTTGAGGTTTTGCGTTTTATGTTCGCAAATGTTTCGGTTTAGCAAGAGTCGCCACCGACTTTTTATTTTATCCAAAGGAAAGGTCAAAAAGCATAGGAAAGACCTTAAAGATGTTTTCTTTGGTTCGGGGGGTAGATTATGAAAAGGGAAGGTGCTAGCACCCTTTTCATCCATGGTTTTTCGTGGGCTCTTAGTTACTTGTTTAGATCACTTGCTTTTGCTTTTCAATTGTTTGAAATGGTGCTTTGTGTGTGGTTTTGAAAATATTTTGAAAAGAGGCCTTTGTCTAGGCAACCTTTGTAATAATTCTTATTTGAATGTATACAAAGGTGTTTGTCTTTTGAAAAGATGTTTCAATGTTTCAATGTTTGAAAGTTTGTTTTGGGAAATGTTTTGAAATTGTGTGTGTGTTTTTGAAATTAGCAAGGATGGTTTGCAAATTGATCAAGTAACTAGGAGTTGTCTACCCTACTCAAAGATCTTTCCTACACATTTTTAACCCTTTGACATTGTTGTTTTACCATTGTATTTGGTAAACAACCTTGTGTTTGGATGTTAAATGGGACGGGCGTGAGTCATCGTATGGCCAGGATAACAATATTGCCAAGTATCTTAGCAAGTTTTTGAGGGACTAGATCATTTTTGTATAGGCAACCAAGATAGCGTCATCGAGGGACTATGATCTTTTGTTTTGTTTTTGTTTTGCCAAGATACCTAGCATGCATATCATGTCATTTTAAAGGCAACAAGTGCATGAAACCCTAGGGGTGCTTGTGTGCATTGTGTTGTCATTTTTCATGCATTTTTGTCTTGTATTAGTCATGTTATTTTGTTTCATTTTGGTCTTTTTGCATACAAACCCTAATTTACTATCAAGGATATAAAAACAATAAAATACGTAAAAGTAAATCTAAGACTATTACAACATTGATATGGGGAGGGGGATACAAGTTTGAATAGGGGAGTATTTACACAAAATAAAGCCCTAAAACTATTACAACAATATTGAATTTATTTGTACAAATAAATAAATAATCAAATATTTAAATATACAATTAATTGTAAATATGAAAAATGTTTTTTTGTATTTGTTTTTATGTATGTAAAAATATGTTTCTTCATGTCTTAAAAACAAGAAAATAAAAATGATTATTTTTGGTAAGGGTGGAAACCCTAGTTTTTGGTTTAAAGAAAAATATATATTCTAATTATTTATTTATTCATTTTTATGTACAAGAAAATAAATAAAAATATTCACAAAAATATTAAAAAATAAAATATGTGAGAAAATATTATTTTATATGTATAAATAATAAAAATATATGATATTTTTGTATTATTTATAAATTTATTTAAGAAAATAGAAGTATTTCACCTAATAAACTATTTTTTGTCATAATAAAAATAATAAAAATAATAAAATAAAAATGTAAAAATTAAGACAATATTTTTGATGATTTTTAATGTTCAAGAAAAATAAATAAAGTCAGAAAATGAAAATAGAAATGGAAAATATGAAAAAAAATAAAAACAATGGGCCAAGGGATGCATAAAGCAAGCATAGGGGTGTCAATTGGAGAAACAAGCCAGGCCTAGCCCAAGTTGCCTTCGTCCCTGACCTTGTGACAAAGAAAACGCGCGCGCCATGTTCAAATCTGGAACTCCTGCATACGTGCTCAAAAACAAAAACTTGCAACATGAAAGTTATAGCTCATGATCACACGATTCTAACCATGTAAAAACTTAATCTAACTCTCAAAGACCAGAGAGAATTTCATCACCCCCAATTTATGACCTAGTTTATTCAGCAACTTCAACAACCAAATTCTCCTAGCTCAGTTAACATAAATGAATTATATGTATATGTACAGTTCAAGGACATTAAGGGCTACATTTTTGCTTCACAAACCTAAGCCTAATGATTCCTAAATAAGGAGATAGAAGTTTTTCAAATACCTGTTTCAGTCAAGCTTAAGTATGACAATGTAGCAACTTTTAGTGAGGCCTGAAGGACTTTTGAGCTTGCTTGATGTTCCCTTGACCTTTCCCAATGCCTAGCTTGCTTTGAAATGACTTGAATCTCCCTATAGAACTCAACCTGCAAACTCAGAATTTAAAAATGGTGAAGAGTGAAAATGGAGTTACAGTGGCTTGAGAATGGTCTGGACAGCTTAGGTGTATTGTTTAGAATGTGTTTGAAGTGATTTGGGACAAAACGCACGAGTGGAATTGGTTTTGGCTTGTGATTTGCAGAACTTGACCTGTTTTGGGCAGGAGTTGGTGTTTTTGTGCTTAAGGGTGTTTGAGAACTAGTTAGCTCGTGTTTCTGGCCTTAGACAATGTGTTAAGGTTGTTTTAAATGTGCACAAGTCTTGCTCTTATCAGATTACAAAGTTGTGGTGTTTTTGCAAGGTTTCTTGTTTTTGAAGCAAAAGGTGAGAAGTGATAATGCCAAGGTTGTACAAGCTAGCACAAGGCCTGCTGAGAGTTGGTACACCTTTCCTGATATTAGTGAACTTTTTTTTCTGCAAGAACTTTGGTCCATGGCTCAAGAAATACAATTTGACATAAAGCATGCTTTATCAAAGTGGCAATGTTACCTTTTTGCCAAAAATGGATTAAACCTTTGTATAATGCTTCATAGATCAGAACAATGCCATAATCCAATGTGTTTGCATTTAACTTATGAGTGTATAAAGGATTAGAACCTGTAAACCAAGTACAAGCAAGGTTTGGATAGATTTTCAAGTTGTAGCAATGTGCAAAATGCCTTGGCCAAAAGTGATAATTTGCCATTTTCAAACTTTCGATTCTCCCTAACCACAAATGATCTTGGAGAGTTCTTGGACATTTTGGAAAGCTTGTAACATTCTCTACAATTCATATTTAAAATGCATTTTTAGATTCCAATTGGAACTAGGTGAAAAGTTTCCATGAAGATAGGTCAAAATCCTACCTAAACTAGGGCAAAATTTCACTAAGTTAGAAAGTTTTTGGATCTTTATTCACAAAATCATAACTTGAGATCCAAGCATCTTTTGGGAAAACATTGTGAATCAAAGTTGTAGATTTTGTGGATCACTACAAATTTTATGATGGAAGTTTTCTTTGAATCCAAATTCATCATGGTGAAAAAATTGGGAAAAGTTAGGAAAAAATAAGAAATTTTCATAACTTAGAAAATTTCTAAGTTATGAAAATTTTCCATTTTAAACCCTAATTTCCAAAATTAGGTTTCTTGGTGAACAAGTTTCATGTTTTGACACATCTTGATGAAAAATGATCCTTGGCACTTGATTTTGACCAAAAAGTCAAAGTTTGACTTTTCAGTGTACAATTGATTTTTGATCAGTTGATTGGAAAATTCATCTGTCAATCCAATGCAATTGAGATCTTTTGAACCTTGTGATTAGGTCAAGATGATGTCATTGAGTCCTTGAATCCATGATTGAACCCAATTTGCCATTGGCTAGGTGGAAAATCAGAAATTGCCCTTCTACAGTCAAAACCCTAATTTTGACCATTTTGCCCTTTTGATGGTCTGATCAAATTTCTTGAGGAGTTGTGGTCCAAACTTGATCAAATGGTTTATATGAGCCTACAATGTTGATGTGGATAAAAAATTATGAGGTTTGACTGTAAATTGGCCACAATTGACTTTTTCCCCAATACAGCTGATTTTTAGGTCAACTGTCCAATTGACTGGGCAAAAATTTGATTCAAGGCTTGAAACTTGGTATGAGAAATCTTAGAGGTCCAACATGAAGTATGAAAGTAACATGAGGCATGGGAAGTCCAAAAATCCTTGTGCAAACTCAAACCCTAATTTCAGGTCATTAGTGCAAGGAGATGTCTTGAGCTGAGCAAACCCTAATCTGATCTTGAGTGCAAAGAGTCTTGTGGGGAAAATCTTGATAAAATGAGAGGGCAAATTTTGGGGTACAACAGCTGCCCCTGTTCAATCTTCTTGAACCTGAAGAGTTAGATTGGCGAGTTTGTCGTTCGTGACTCGAAGGTAAAAGATGATTGGACACTAGAGTGCCTGTAAATTTGCACTCGTCAAAGTATAGTTTAGGGAATGGGCTTAAAGATGCCATTTGGAAGTGTGAATCTTGTTGGAGATGGGCTTAAAGATGCCATCCAAGAATGTTTTTTGAACTGTAGGTTGTAAGTCAAAAGAATGAGTATCAGAATGGTATCCGTGTCTAGAACGTATCTGAGTTGGGCATCTGAACAAGCAATAGAATAGCATATGTGTCTGGAGCATCTCTGAGCTGTTTTCTGAGTTTTGAATTTGAATAAGCAATAGAATAGCATCCGTGTCTGGAGCCTTTCTAAACTGTTTTCTGAGCTTTGTATTTGAATAAGCAGTAGAATAGCATCCGTGTCTGGAGCATCTCTAAGCTGTTTTCTGAGCTTTGAATTTGAATAAGCAATAGAATAACATCCGTGTCAGGAGCATCTCTAAGCTGTTTTCTGAGCTTTGAATTTGAATAAGCAATAGAATAGCATTCGTGTCTGGAGCATCTCTAAGCTATTTTCTGAACTTTGAATCTGAATAATCAATAGAATAGCATTCGTGTCTGGAGCCTCTCTAAGCTATTTTCTGAACTTTGAATATGAATAAGCAATAGAATAGCATCCGCGTCTGGAGCCTCTCTAAGCTGTTTTTTGAACTTTGAATCTGAATAAGCAATAGAATAGCATCCGTGTCTGGAGCCTCTCTAAGCTGTTTTCTGAACTTTGAATCTAAATAAGCAATAGAATAGCATCCGTGTCTGGAGCCTCTCTAAGCTGTTTTAATGATTGTATATTGGTAGCTTGTTAATCTTATCTTGAAAAAGATAAAATGTTAGCTGAAACACAAAGTTATGTTGCATGAAATGTATGATGCAATATATGTGTTTTATCAATGTTTATGATATATGAATGTAATGTATGCGCATGTAAGCTTATTAGCTGTCTTGCTGTGGAAAATAAATCCTTGATGGCTGGAGATAATAAAATCCTTGACTGTTGTCGGGGAAAATAAATCCTTGACCACTGTTGGAGATTCAAAATCTTTGATTGCTGAGGATGAGAAATCCTTGGACCATTGTTGGGGATAGAAAAAAATTCTTGGCAACTCGCGGGGATTATCAAAAACTTTGACAACTTCTGTGGGGATGTGAGAATCCTTCACGACTTTCCTAGGGATATAGGGATCCTTCAAGTCTTTGGAGTTGGAGGATGATAAGAATTATGTTGTGAGAATAGTACCAAGTGTTTCTTGAGAAACCTGCTTGGGAAATCTTGAGAATTTTGATGATTATGGCTGGGGATTACACAAAGGGAATCCTTACTCGGCTGGGGAATAGGGAAAACTCTGACGATCTCTACCGGGGATCAATCAAAGGAAAACCTTGATCTGCTAGAGAATAAAGGAAGACTCTGATGGCTTATGCGGAGAACTGAGAATGAGAATCTTCAATCTCCTGGGGAATTTGAATCCTTGGGGAGTTCAGGCTGGGAAGTCAAGAATGTGAATTTTTGATCTGCAGGGGATTAAAAATTCTGACAAATTCATGCTGAGGAGTAATGAAGACTCTGGCGACTTCACTGAGGAATCAAGAATGAGAATCTTCATTCTGTTGGGGAGTAAAAACTCTGTGGGGAATAGCTATACTGCTATGGAGTAGTTATCCTGCTGGAGAGTAAGTTCAAGACTCTGGGGGAAAAGGCTTATTCTTGTTTGGAAGAAGTTCAGGAGTTTGGTTTGTATGCCAATCTACTGGGGAATTATCCTCGATTGGGGATAAGACAAAAGTTAACTGTTATCTGGTTGATTCTCAGACTTTAAGACAACTTGCTGGGGAATATGGGGAAAATTGAATGGTTTCCGATGTAGATTGATAGTTGGAAATTTGACTCCATTGGGGAAGAAGGTTTCATCTTCTCTAAGGGCCTATAGTTCAAAGTTTTGCTCCGCTGGGGATCGGGAGTTTGAAAATTTAACTCTGGTGGGGATTTTGAAATTCGACTCCGCTGGGTATATGTATTTCAAGGTTTTAGCTCCATTGAGGGACCTAGATAATGTACTGCAGGGGATTTCTCCTGAAATAGCATAAAGACGTTTTCCTATCCTTTCAACCTGTCAGTAATTATTCTTTCTCATTTTGTTTATTTGTAAACAATGATTATATTCAAATGCATATGCTCATTTAATAAATCATTGGACGTTTTCAAATAAAACACAAGTGTAAAAAGAAAGAAAAGACAAATAGTTTTCTGCACTTTAAAGTATCTTTGTATTAACTTTGTGTAAGTATTTTGTACAAAGGAGACAGACATCCTAGTAAGAGAATGTTGTCATAAAAAATAAGAAAAATTTATACAAAGAAAGGATGGCTATGTGTAAAAATTCCATGGGGTTCCCATTCTGCTATAGCATTCGTAACTCTGAATATCCTGTTCATTTGTTGCTTCGTCCGAAGATGATTGAGTTGATCAGAAGCCCGAAGCTTGTCTGTAAAGAGATTGTCCTTAAAGTGATCCGACGAGACATAGTCATACACTTTAATTCCCTAAATTTTGCCTGGACCTCCCTTTCGGGTTTTTGATCCACCTGGAAACCCTTTTTTGCCCAAGTCGCCCTTTCGGGTTTTCAACTTGCCGGGTGTACATATTTTTTTTTATTTATCCCTAACTTTTGCCTGAACCGCCCTTTCGGGTTTTCGATTCACCGGGATGCCCTTTTTTTCCCAAGTCGCCCTTTCGGGTTTTCAACTTGTCGGGTCATTTATGCGTAGTATCTTTTGACTATGTCTGCGTTCGCAGGGTGCGACAAGTTGTCGCCGTCCATGGTGGTTAATATCATTGCCCCACCAACAAAGATGTTTTTGATCACAAATGGTCCTTCATAGGTAGGAGTCCATTTGCCCCTGGGATCACTTTTCGGCAAGATGATCCGCTTGATTACAAGATCTCCGACTTGATACACTTGTCGTCTGACTTTCTTGTTGAAAGCCTTGATCATCCATTTTTGATACGTATGACCATGACAAACAGTAGTAAGTCGCTTTTCATCAATCAAGTTAAGTTGATCAAGCCGGGTTTGAATCCAATCGTCTTCACTCAAACCAACATCCTTCATGATTCTCAAGGAGGGAATCTGAACCTCGATAGGCAAAACAGCTTCCATGCCGTATACCAAAGAATAGGGTGTTGCCCCAGTTGATGTACGCACCGTGGTATGGTACCCGTGAAGAGCAAACAGTAACATTTCATGCCAGTCCTTGTAGGTGACTGTGATCTTTTGTATGATCTTCTTGATATTTTTGTTTGCTGCTTCGACATCACCATTCATCTTTGGCTGATAGGGAGATGAATTGTGATGTTGAATCTGGAACTGCTCGCACAAGGCGGTGATCATAGTGTTGTTCAGGTTTGTACCGTTGTCAGTGATGATCCTGTCGGGGATGTCGTACCGGCAAATGAGGTTCTGCTTGATGATGCGGGCAACCACATTCTTTGTGACGGATGCGAAGGAAGCTGCTTCGACCCACTTGGTAAAGTAATCAATAGCCACCAGAATGAAGCGGTGTCCATTGGATGTTGTAGGCTTGATCTCTTCAATCATGTCGATTCCCCACATAGCGAACGAACAAGGAGCTGTTAAGACATTGAGAGGAACTGGAGGTATATGTACCTTGTCTGCATAGATTTTACATTTGTGACAAGTACGGGAATGTTGATGGCAGTCAGCTTCCATGGTAGACCAGTAATAGCCTGCCCTTAGAATCTTCTTAGCCATCGTGTGCCCACTAGAGTGAGTGCCAAAGGTACCATTGTGCAGTTCAGCCATAATCTGCTCAGCTTCAACCTTGTCCACACAACGGAGCAGAATGAAATCATGATTATGCTTGTATAGGATACCATTGCTCAGGAAGAACTTGGCAGAGAATCTCCTCAAGAACTTTTTTTCGTTGACTGAAGCTCCTTCAGGGTATTCTTGCGCCTCGAGATACCTTTTGACTTCGTGAAACCAAGGTCGGTCCACTACTTCTTCGGTATTAATCTCGTGACAATGTGCAGGTTCGTCCATTTGCTCAATGGTGATTTGGGGAGCCTCATTATCCCAGTTAAGTTTAAACATGGAAGACATTGTAGCTAGAGCATCTGCTAGCTGATTTTCTTCTCGTGGGAAGTGCTCGAAGGTAATCTGCTCTAAATGAGGTAACAATGTCAGGACATGTTCTTTGTAAGGATGAGGTTTGGATGTTTAGTATCCCACTCTCCTTTGATCTGACTGATGACCAAAGCTGAGTCCCCAAACACAATCAAGGATTTGATTCCCAAGTCTATTGCAGCCTTGAGACCAAATATACAAGCTTAATACTCGGCCATGTTGTTGGTGCAGCTAAAGCAAAGTATGGTTGTGAAAGGTGTATGGCAACCTTCTGGAGAGATAAGCACAACACCGATACCATTGCCAAGTGCATTGGAGGCACCATTAAAGTACAGGGTCCATCGGGATCCTTGTTCAGGTCCGTCATACGGTCCGTTATCTTCAATGTTGTCCAAGGTCATAATGTCTTCGTCGGGGGAGTCAAACTTCATGGATTGGTAATCTTCGACAGCTTGATGAGCTAGATGGTCAGCTAGCACACTTCCATTTATAGCTTTTTGGGTCGTGTACTGGATATCGTATTCAGTCAGGATCATATGCCATCTAGCTATTCTTCCAGACAGCGCAGGCTTCTCAAAGATGTACTTGATCGGATCCATCTTAGATATCAGCAGAGTGGTATGAGTCAACATATAATGCCTTAGCTGGCGAGCATCCCATACCAAAGCACAGCAAGTTTTCTCGAGCAGTGAGTATCGGGTCTCACAGTCGGTAAACTTTTTGCTAAGGTAATAAATGGCATGCTCTTTTCGGCCAGACTCGTCATGTTGGCCCAGTACGCACCCCATTGAATTATCCAAAACAGTCAGATACATGATTAGCGGTCTTCCTTCGACGAGAGGCATCAAGATATGAGGTTCTAGCAAATATTCCTTGATTTTATCGATAGCAACTTGACAGTCATCATTCCATTTAACCACATGATCTTTCTTCAACAACTTGAAGATTGGATCACAGGTAGATGTTAGATGAGAAATGAACCTAGCAATGTAGTTTAGGCGTCCTAAGAAACCTCTGACCTCCTTCTCAGTGCGAGGGGCAGGCATTTCTTGTATAGCTTTGACTTTGGCAGGATCAACCTCGATGCCTTTGTTACTGATAACGAAACCCAAGAGTTTACCGGACCTGACTCCGAAAGTGAAGTGGTTAGGGTTCAGTCTGAGCTTGTACTCCTTCAACCTGACAAACAACTTTTGCAGATGGTCGAGGTGTTCTTCTTCAGTTTGTGAACGGGCTATCATGTCGTCTACGTAGACCTCTATCTCATGATGTATCATATCATGAAACAAAGCCACCATGGCGCGTTGATAGGTTACCCCAGCATTCTTCAGTCTGAATGGCGTCACTTTATAGCAGAACATACCCTATTGTGTAACAAAAGTAGTTTTCTCCATGTCTTCAGGTGCCATTTTGATCTGGTTGTAACCTGAAAATCCATCCATGAAATAAAATACCTTATGCTGAGCGGTATTGTCAACCAAGATGTCATTGTACGGTAGTGGAAAGTCATCTTTAGGGCTAGCCATGTTTAAGTCTCTATAATCCACACACATTCTGACTTTGTCGTCCTTCTTAGGCACGGGCACAATGTTAGCAATCCATTGTGGATAGGAAGTAACAACAAGAAACCAAACCCTGAACTGCTTCATCACTTCAGCTTTGATCCTTTTAGACATGTTGGGCCTCATGCGACAGACTTTCTGTTTGATTGGTGGACAGTCTTCTCTTGTAGGGAGACGGTGAACCACAATATATGTATCGAGTCCCGGCATGTCTTCGTATGACCAGGCGAAGATCTCAACATATTCATTCAACAGATGAACTAAGCGCTCCTTAACACTTAGCTCTAGGTTGGCACCCACTCTAACTTCTTTTCTATCATCGTCAGTACCCAAGTTGATTGTCTCTAATAGCTCCTCATGGGGCAGAATAGCCCTTTCTTCCTGTTGTAGCAGTCTAGCCAATTCTCCCGGCACCTCACAATCTTCATCACCTTCGTATTCGGCATGATAGAACAGATCTTCAGAGTCACTGAAGGCCATAGCAGAATTGTTACCCATGGAATCCAGAATGGAAGGGGTACCTGCATTTGTGAGTGTGGGTGTGTGTAAGGGATAGCCACCTTTAAACAAATAAAATGTAAAAAGAAAGAAAATGAACACAAAAGTTTATATGTGAAAACGTCCATGATTCATTAAAATGGCATATGAAGATGAAAAATCAAACCCTTACAAATGGACCTATGTGCCTCAGGTAAGGCACAAGGTTAAAAGTGTACGAATTGTTCAGGAATTATTACAAACCAACAGAAATGTTTGAAAGATAAATTACTGATTTATGAAAGTAATGGGAACAAAGTCTTTTGCCTCCCAGTTGTTCAGTCCTCCGTCAACAATAGGGAAAATCCAGTCTTCCAAATTGCTCTCCTCTTCACCATCCTCCAAAGCACTGACTCCATGATGGGTGATCCTCAATGGCGTCCCTCCAGCCCGGGAGTGGCGCATAGCCTTTTGAGCAGAAGCAGTAAAACCCAAGCCGAATTTATCAGATTTGAAAGGAAAGTCTGGCAGCTGACCCCGGATTGTGCTTCCTCCTTCTTCAATCACAACCTTTGCATCTTTGAGAGACGACATCCGAGGCACATGTTTGGTAACCATGGGTACATAAGACATTGTCTTGGTTGCTGCAATCTCTTCAGAAACTTCCTCGAAGTGTTGGAAAGGGGTTTATATGAATTCACCATCCAATTCCACATAGTGGAAAGAATTTAGATGGCTTATCATGTACTCCTCTTCGTCATGAATTGTTATAATTTTCCCCTGGACAGGGTACTTGAGCATTTCATACAGAGAAGAAGTGACAGCTCCAGCATTATAAATCCAGGGTCTTCCCAACAAGCAAGAGTAGGAAGGACGGATGTCCATCACATAGAATATGGAGTTGAAGGTTTCAGTTCCCACTTTAATCGGGATGTCCACCTCCCCGTGAACCATACTTTTAGAACCATCAAAGGCTCTGACAATGATATTGCTGGGTTTCAGGGTTAAACCTTCACAGTCCAATATGTCCAAGGCCTTCTTCGGCAAGACATTCAGCGAAGAACCAGTGTCTACCAGAACGTGTGCTAGAGTAGTCCCTCTGCATTCCACCGAGACATGCAAAGCGTCATTATGTTTTCTCCCTTTAGATGTTAAATTGGCATCGGAGAATCCTAGACCATTGTCAGCTGTTAGGCTAGCTAATCATTCCTGGAACTGATCCGCGGAGGTTTCCTGGGGCACATGGGCCATCTTCAAGAATCTGATCAAAGCTTTGGCATGAGCTTCTGAACAGAGCAACAGGGCCAGCATGGAGATCTTTGAGGGGGTTTGCCCCCATTGTTCCACAACATTATAATCGCTTTTCTTGATTATTTTCAAAATCTCTTCCATTTCTTTTTCAGAGGTCTCGGGGATGACCAATGGCTGAGCCCTCGTCCTGACGGGCGCTTCTTGGATCCCTTTCCCTCTATCATCAACAGCAGCAGAGGGGACAACCACAAGAGTTACAACTTCTTCAGTAACTGGAGTTCTCACAGATATGTTGACTGGTACAGGGGTAACCTTAAGAGCAATTGAGGGTACGAAGATTGCCTTTGGAGGGGCAATCTCTGGAGAGAAAATTCTTCCGATGCGGATGATTTTACTCGTTCCAGCAATGTTTCCAATGTCGGAAGTCTCTTCATCAGAACTCTCTTCAGTTGATTCAATCTGTTTAATACCGTGGTAGAAGATCTCTCCACCATAGTTCCACGGTATTGATTTGTTGGACTTGTACGGGACGGGCCCCGGCATAGTTATCTTCAGAGATGCAATCTTCAGATCGGGTGTAATCTTAACAGGTCTTTTGGAGACCTTGGAAATATTGGAGGATATGGTAATTATTGAAATATCATTGACAGGAGTTGGTGTAACAGGAGTCTTTTCAAAAAGGATTTCTTGATTATCCATTAGGCGCTGGATTCCTAATTTCAACAGCGGACAGTCGGTTGGTAAGGATGAACAAAGGCATCAATCTTCTTCACAACCTGGGAAAATCCCAGCCTTCAACAAATTCAGCTTGATTATCGGTAACAGAGTCATCAAATCATCAACAGTAGCAACAAAAAGATCCTCTTCAACAACATGGGCATTGTGGCCATGCTTTGGCATTGGAGCAGAGATCACATTTGGATTTTCAGGGGCGTCGAATTCCACTTCCTTAGCGTCTATTAAATCCTGAATCTTATTCTTGAGAGCCCAAAAATTGTTGGTGTCGTGCCCCAGGATGTCTGAATGATAAGCACACTTGGCGTTGGCATGGTAATGTGGTGACAAAGTGTTAGGGTTTTTAGGGGCCCCCCTTAAACTAGCAAGGTTTAACTTGAAGAGATGGGGCAGAACCTGAGTGAGAGTCATGTTTATCCGGGTGTATTGTCGTGCAGGCCTTTCCACCCTTTGCTGGTTGGTTCTGGGTTGATTGTTTCTAGGCTGATCAGCTGCAAACTTCTGAATCATTACGGCCCCCACCGCTAGCCGGCGCTCAACTCTTCCTTGACCTCTTTGGGAGTAGACAGCTGAGACTTCTTTCTTTGTTGGAAAAGTCTTTTTGATGGCAGCGGAAGCAGATGTATCTTTTTGAATTTTCCCGCTCTTGATTCCGGCTTCAACTCTTTCACCAGTTAGAATTAACTCGGTGAACCCCGCAGAAGAACTTCCAATCAGATGATTGAAAAAGGGGCCTGACAGTGTACCCAAGAACATATCTACAAGCTCTCTCTCAAATAGAGGTGGTTGTACTCGTCCTGCCAAGTCTCTCCATTTCTGGACATACTCTTTAAAGCTTTCATTTGAGACCATGCCCATACTCTGTAATTGAGTACCAGTTGGTGCTAAGTCCGCATTATATTGATATTGTCTGTAGAAGGCAGAAACCAAATCCTCCTAATTGTGCACATCAGACCTCTCCAGCTGGTAGAACTAATCCAATTGCGTCCCCGACAAACTATCCTGAAAAAAGTGGACCCACAGGTCCTTGTCAGAAGAATGAGGTTGAATTTTTCTGACGTAAGACCGTAGGTGCATCTTTGGGCAAGACAACCCATCGTATTTAGCAAAAAGAGGCACCTTAAACTTGGGGGGAGTGACAATCCCAGAAATCAACCCTAACTCTTCGAAATCCAGCTCAGGCACCCTCTGCACCTCCATGGCAGCTAGACGCTCTTCCAGATTCTTGTACTTGTCATCTGCAGAAGGGTACTGTTGTTCAGAATAGTCTTCATCCTCCTCCTCTTCAGCCTTGGATTCAGATGGCACCCGACCCCTTTACCCTTTCCTTCACCTTCTTCAGATGTTGATGGAAAATCTAGGACCTTTCTGGTTTGAACTTCAAATCTTCTACCCAAAGTAGCCACACCAACTCTCTTCGTTTTCTTTTTCTCTTTTTCCTTTTCAAGCAAGGTTTTGAGCTCCTCCTGACCCTTTCCCAAGGTCATGAGTAGCTGTTGGAACTGTGAATTATGCGCTTGCAAATCTTTGACCGTCTGCTCTATATCCATCTTGCTGAAATAAACAGCAGAGAGATAAGGAAACCTAGTGTGAAGACCTATTTATGCATATGATGAATGATATGTATTCATGTAATGCATTCAAGGATTCAGAAATTCAAATTTGTTGTAAACAAAAAGGAACACACGTCATATTAATAAGATAGAATTTGTTAGTACATCAATGCCCCATGGGCAAATTAATACAAAATTCTAATGTAAAAAGACGTTGCGCATCCTCTTTGGTGCAATGTAGGTGTAGAGAGTCTTCTCTTCGTGAAGTTGACGAGTAAGTTCCAAAACCTTCTTCTCACTAGCGTAGAATTGGACTTCAAAAGTATCGCGTTCTCTCTTGAGCTGTATCTAAATCCTTTGTAAATCTTCTAGTGATGTCGGCATGTCTGGATGTAGGAGGGTGTATGGAACCTCTCCTTCCACAACATGCTCTATAATCACATGAAGCATGTAGGGGTAAGGCATCATAAGACTTTGGGCGTGGTTTCGTACCCACTTGAGGTAAGGCTCAAGGGGATGGAATTGTTGTGTCCCAAGGTCTTACTGTCCACCTTGTTGGGCATCCTCCAAGCTCGGATAAACCTTTGTCGAAGTCCTTGATCGTCGTTGTCGAAGTCAAAAACCAAGTCTGGAATCAGCATGTCATGAGGGCCATCCCTTTGGGCGTACCCAAACTGTCTCAGAGCCAAGCAAGGGTTGTAGGTAATGCCTCCTCTAATGCCTAGTAATGGGACATTAGGGAATTCCCCACAACGGTCAATGATGATAACATTTTCTCTGGATCGAGAACACCAATGAACATCTGAATGTGTAAGAGTCATTAGCCGTTGTGACCACCTTAAGCCTTGCTCATTCTTCAAGACTGATTGGGGAAGATGAGAAATAAACCATCTTGCCAGTAGAGGAGTACAGCACATGAGAACACCTCTTTTCCTCATTGTTCGTGTGTGAAATGAGTGTAGGATATCCCCAAGCAATGTAGGCATCGGGTTGCGAGCCATGAAGATTTTGACAGCATTGACATCTATAAGCTGGTCAGGGTTTGGGAACAAGACCAACCCATAGATGAGAAGAGCCACAATCTCCTCAAAATCTTGTAGGTCCAAAGAATTCCAGCAGCTTTGGACCTTCTCAAACAGGAACTTTACCAAGAAACCCTTGACACCACTTCTGGTTTCCCAATGACCTATGATATCAGATGGTTGCAAGTGTAGGTCTTGAGCAACATCTTTAGGCTTTGGATCTCTTTCTGTACCGTTGTAGGGTAGTTGATGGAGAATAGGAATCCTCAAGAGTTGAGAAAATTTATCCAAAGTAGGCACTAGCTGGTAGTCAGGAAATGTGAAGCAGTGGTGTAGGGGGTCAAAGAACTGGAAGAGAACTTTCACCATGTCTTCCTCTATGTTGGAGTTGACCAAGTTGAGAAGTCGACCATGTTTTTCAGTGAATGGAGAATACTCTGGAATCTTGGAAGCAAGCTCTTTGAGTTGAGGAGGAATTTTCATAAGTTTGACCTGAATAGTTTTCCGGCAGAGTGAATCCATTACCTAGAAAACAGGAACAAAGATGAAGATCCAAACCCTTGAAATGGTTAGTGGATGCATATGATGCTTCATGATGCTCATGATGTATGCACAAGTATATGTACAATCAAGTCACACAAGTTCCTAATTTAAGGCTTGCATAGGGTTTCATAGGTAAGTACCCTCTTGAAGTTTAGTTGGCTCAACCTGTCCTATAAATAGTAACCGGGTTCTAAGGAGCTCAATATCACTGGATTATTTTCTGTGTTCATTGTTTCAGTTTAGCCACTTTACTGGCGACTGAAATATTCCAAGAAAACAACCCTCAATGAGTGTAGTATCGAGTATCTATCAACTTCGGACTGCACCAAATCTGGTCATCTCACAACCCCTAAAAAGACCAAGATGGTCAAGTAAAGGTTCTAAAAGTCCATTAGTGCTTCATGACATCACTCAACGGCCTCATATTCTCTTTGATTGACTCAAAGGCTACCGGTACCCACAAATATGTCGCACTAATATAGTTGTTGCTTCAACCATGTCGATATACCCCACACAGTTTCCACAACGTATTGCTATTTACATATGAATGTTTCCCAAATCCGAGTAGAGGATTCAAACCCAAACAATAGAACCAAATGTAAAGCAAACAAAGCAAACAAGGTAAGCATGTAAAGGTGATCTAAACCCTAAGGTAACCCCACTTTTAGATTTGTCCCCAGCAGAGTCGCCAGTTCTGTGATACGGTGGGCGAACTGACTTAAGGTTTTGCGTTTTGTGTTTGCAAATGTTTCGGTTTAGCAAGAGTCACCACCGACTTTTTATTTTATCCAAAGGAAAGGTCAAAAAGCACAGGAAAGACCTTTGAGATGTTTTCTTGGGTTCGGGGGGTAGATTATGAAAAGGGAAGGTGCTAGCACCCTTTTCATCCATGGTTTTCCATGGGCTCTTAGTTACTTGTTTAGATCACTTGCTTTTGCTTTTCAATTGTTTGAAATGGTGCCATGTGTGTGGTTTTGAAAATATTTTGAAAAGAGGCCTTTGTCTAGGTAACCTTTGTAATAATTCTTGTTTAAATGTATACAAAGGTGTTTGTCTTTTGAAAAGATGTTTCAATGTTTGAGTTTGTTTTGGGAAATGTTTTGAAATTGTGTGTGTGTTTTTGAAATTAGCAAGGATGGTTTGCAAATTGATCAAGTAACTAGGAGTTGTCTACCCTACTCAAAGATCTTTCCTACACATTTTTAACCCTTTGATATTGTTGTTTTACCATTGTATTTGGTAAACAACCTTGTGTTTGGATGTTATACGGGACAGACGTGGGTCATCGTATGGCCATGATAACAATATTGCCAAGTATCTTAGCAAGTTTTTGAGGGACTAGATCATTTTTGTATAGGCAACCAAGATAGCGTCATCGAGGGACTATGATCTTTTGTTTTGTTTTTGTTTTGCCAAGATACCTAGCATGAATATCATGGCCATTTTAAAGGCAACAAGTGGATGAAACCCTAGGGGTGCTTGTGTGCATTGTGTTGTCATTTTTCATGCATTTTTGTCTTGTATTAGTCATGCAATTTTGTTTGATTTTGGTCTTTTTGCATACAAACCCTAATTTACTATCAAGGATATAAAAGCAATAAAATACGTAAAAGTAAATCTAACACTATTACAACATTGATATGGGGAGGGGGATACAAGTTTGAATAGGAGAGTATTTGTACAAAATAAAGCCCTAAAACTATTACAACCATATTGAATTTATTTGTACAAATAAATAAATAAGCAAATATTTAAATATACAATTAAATGTAAATATGAAAAATGTTTTTTTGTATTTATTTTTATGTATGTAAAAATATGTTTCTTCATGTCTTAAAAACAAGAAAATAAAAATGATTATTTTTGGTAAGGGTGGAAACCCTAGTTTTTGGTTTAAAGAAAATATATATTCTAATTATTTATTTATTCATTTTTATGTACAAGAAAATAAATAAAAATATTGAAAAAAATATTTAAAAGTAAAATATCTGAGAAAATATTATTTTATATGTATAAATAATAAAAATATATGATATTTTTGTATTATTTATAAATTTATTTAAGAAAATAAAAGTATTTAACCTAATAAACTATTTTTTGTCATAAAAAAATTATAAAAATAATAAAATAAAAATGTAAAAATAAAGAAAATATTTTTGATGATTTTTAATGTTCAAGAAAAATAAATAAAGTCAGAAAATGAAAATAGAAATGGAAAATATGAAAAAATAAAAACAATGGGCCAAGGGGTGCAGAAAGCAAGCATAGGGGTGTCAATAGGAGAAACAAGCCAGGCCCAGCCCAAGTTGCCTTCGTCCCTGACCTTGTGACAAAGAAAACGCGCGCGCCATGTTCAAATCTAGAACTCCTGCATACGTGCTCAAAAACAAAAACTTGCAACATGAAAGTTATAGCTCATGATCACACGATTCTAACCATGTAAAAAACTTGATCTAACTCTCAAAGACCAGAGAGAATTTCATCACCCCCAATTTATGACCTAGTTTATTCAGCAACTTCAACAACCAAATTCTCCTAGCTCAGTTAACATAAATGAATTCTATGCATATGTACAGTTCAAGGACATTAAGGGCTACATTTTTGCTTCACAAACCTAAGCCTAATGATTCCTAAATAAGGAGATATAAGTTTATCAAATACCTGTTTCAGTCAAACTCGAGTATGGCAATGTAGCAACTTTTAGTGAGGCCTGAAGGACTTTTGAGCTTGATTGATGTTCCCTTGACCTTTCCCAATGCTTAGCTTGCTTTGAAATGGCTTGAATCTCCCTATAGAACTCAACCTGCAAACTCAGAATTTGAAAATGGTGAAGAGTGAAAATGGAGTTACAGTGGCTTGAGAATGGTCTGGACAACTTAGGTGTATTGTTTAGAATGTGTTTGAAGTGATTTGGGACAAAACGCACGAGTGGAATTGGTTTTGGCTTGTGATTTGCAGAACTTGCCCTGATTTGGGCAGAAGTTGGTGTTTTTGTGCTTAAGGGTGTTTGAGAACCGGTTAGCTCGTGTTTCTGGCCTTAGACAATGTGTTAAGGTTGTTTGAAATGTGCACAAGTCTTACTCTTATCAGATTACAAAGTTGTGGTGTTTTTGCAAGGTTTCTTGTTTTTGAAGCAAAAGGTGAGAAGTGATAATGCCAAGGTTGTACAAGCTAGCACAAGGCCTGCTGAGAGTTGGTACACTTTTCCTTATATTATGGAACTTTGTTTGCTACAAGAACTTTGGTCCATGGCTCAAGAAATACAATTTGACATAAAGCATGATTTATCAAAGTGGCAATGTTACCTTTTTGCCAAAAATGGATTAAACCTTTGTATAATGCTTCATAGATCAGAACAATGCCATAATACAATGTGTTTACATTTAGTTTATGAATGTAGAAAGGATTAGAACCTGTAAACCAAGTACAAGCAAGGTTTGGACAGATTTGCAAGTTGTTGCAATGTGCAAAATGCCTTGGCCAAAAGTGATAATTTTCCATTTTCAAACTTTCGATTCTCCCTAACCACAAATGATCTTGGAGAGTTCTGGGACATTTTGGAAATATTATAACATGCTCTACAATCCATATTTGAAATGAATTTTGAGATTCCAAATGGAACTAGGTGAAAAGTTGCCATGAAGATAGGTCAAAATCCTGCCTAAACTAGGGCAAAATTTCACAAAGTTAGAAAATTTTTGAACCCTTATTCACAAAATCATAACTTGAGATACAATAATATTTTGGGGAAACTTTGTGAATCAAAGTTATATATTTTGTGGAGGACCACAACTTTCATGTTGGAAGTTTTCTTTGATTCTAATTGCATCATGGTGAAAAAGTTGAGAAAATTAGGGGGAAAATAAGAAATTTTCATAACTTAGAAAATTTCTAAGTTATGAAAATTTTCCATTTTAAACCCTAATTTCCAAAATTAGGTTTCTTGGTGAACAATTTTCATGTTTTGACACATCTTGATGAAAAATGACCCTTGGCACTTGATTTTGACCAAAAAGTCAAAGTTTGACTTTTCAGTGTACAGTTGATTTTTGATCAGTTGACTGGAAAATTCATATATCAATCCAATGCAATTGAGATCTTTTGAACCTTGTGATTAGGTCAATATGATGCCATTGAGTCCTTGAATCCATGCTTGAACCCAATTTTGCATTGGCTAGGTAAAAAATCAGAAATTGCCCTTCTACAGTCAAAACACTAATTTTGACCATTTTGCCCTTTTGATGGTCTGATCAAATTTCTTGAGGAGTTGTGGTCCAAACTTGATCAAATGGTTCATATGATCCTAAAATGTTGATTTGGATCAAAAATTATGAGGTTTGACTGTTAATTGGTCACAGTTAACTTTTTCCCCAATACAGTTGATTTTTAGGTCAACTGTCCAATTGACTGGGCAAAAATTTGATTCAAGGCTTGAAACTTGGTATGAGCAATCTTAGAGGTCCAACATGAAGTAAGAAAGTCACAAGAGGCATGGGAAGTCCAAAAATCCTTGTGCAAACTCAAACCCTAATTTCAGGTCATCAGTGCAAGGAGATGTCTTGAGCTGAGCAAACCCTAATCTGATCTTGAGTTCAAAGAGTCTTGTGGGGAAAATCTTGATAAAATGAGAGGGCAAACTTTGGGGTAAAAAAATTATGAAGATGGAAGGTATTAGCACCCTTTTCAACCGTAGTTATCTACAGGCTCTTAGTTACTCGCTAGATCACTTACTTTTACTTTGACAATGTGCTTGTGGTGTGGACTTTAAAAGTATTTTGAAAATATCTTTGTAATGGTTCTCGTTTCTATAAGAACGCGTACAAAGTTTTGTTTCGAAAGATGGTTCAAAGATGTGTTTGTGGAATGTGTTTTTGAAAGTGGTTTTTGAAAAGATGTTTGGAAATGGTTCTCGTCTCTATAAGAACGTATACAAAATGTTTTGTCTTTTTGAAAATGTTTTGAGATGAAAGTGTCGGTGTAAAAAAGGTTTTTGTCGTGAGCAAGCGAGTAACTAGGAACAAATATACCTACTCGAAAGGTCTTAAATGTTCTTTTCTTTCTCCTTTAGATGTTGCTATCTTACCAATGATTTGGTAAGAAGCCCCATCGTTGGATGTGAAGGGACAGGCGCGGGTCAATTTTACAGTCATCGAAAGCAACTTATGAGACACTTTAGCAATTTTTCGTAAGGGACTAGATCGTTTTACCGGAGGCAACATCGAGGGTCATCGAGGGACTACGATCTTTTTTATCGAAGGGTCTTTGCTAAAACGTCCCATATTCGAGGGACATGACTGTGTTTCCGAGGCAACAAGCGAGGTTGCCCTAGAGGTGTGCGTGTGAAAAAGTGTGGTTGATTCAAGTTAATTTTGTCTTTGAAATTAGGTTATCTAGCGATTGATTTTTGAATCTTGCCATGCACTCCTAATTACTATACAGTATAAGGAAAACAGTAAATTGCGGAAATTGAAATTCTACGCTATTAGAGTTTTCGAGAATGGGGGTACAACAGCTGCCCCTATTTTTGTACTTGGCATTTTGTTGTTTTTGTACTTGGCAGTTTGTTGTTTTTGTACTTGGCAGTTTGTTGTTCTCATTTTTTTTGCAGTTTGACCTTGCCTTTGTAATGCTTGCAAATTTCTCTTTTTCCCTTTTTTGTGAACCAAGAAGGGCAACTTTTTTGTGATTTGAAATTTTGGGAAATGGATTGTGATAAAACAAACAAACATTCTGATTCCAAGTCGCAAACCCTAATGATGAATTTCTCCTCTTCACATATTATTTTGCTTGAATTTTTGCTAACTTTTCCTTTTCTTTGTTTCATGAACATGAGGCGTGAATGGAAAGCGAGGATTGGATGGCTTGAAGATGAGGCAAGGAAGACTTGAAGAAATAAAAAAACAAAATTTCTTTCTTTGTAAACAAAATTTATGATTCTTTGTAGACAAAAGACAAAAAAATCTTGTAATTTATTTCATTTGTAATATATAAACACAAATCCCTTGTATAAAATTTGGTGTGATGGAATTTATTATACAAAATTTGCAATCCTCAATTGAATACTTTGGATAAAAAATCTTGGTTTGGTAACTTGTATTTCAAGCAATCACAAAATGATCAGATAAATCATGTGCCTTTGTACTCCAATCAAATTCTTAAACAAAATAAATGCTTAAGAACTCAATTCCATCTGACTAATTGAATCCACAATCATGGTTGTTTAAATGAAAGTCTTAATCTTTAAATCGTATCCAATTCAAACTTGCATTCAAAATGGACTCACATGCCACGCTCGATTAGAAATGGAACTTCATTTCCAAACGAACATGCTCTGTGAACATCTGTCAATCTTTCAAAAAATTATGGTTAAGAACATTCAAAATCAACAAATAACTTGCGACGATTTGATAATTTTAAAGCCTTCCTGTTTTATTTTCCCAGGATTTATTTTCCCGGGATTGAACAAGCTCCCGGAATTCATCAAGGATTTATTTTCCCAGACAAAAATACATTCATAAACATTTCGCATTTCATATCTCCTATTTACATACATGATAAAGTGCATACGACACAATCTCATTTATTCCTGAGAACATCATAACATCATGCATTTCATACATCATGACATTGCATACAACTAATGTTTTGCCTTTTCAGGAAAAAGTCAATTAAAGGACGATTGCCATCAACCTTTTGAAGTTCCAGATCAACACCTGTATCTAGCCAGGAAATATCTGTGAGCGACTGATTGTAGATCTATACTTGTATCTAGCCAGGCAAGTTATCTACATGAAGAGATTGAAGATCAACACCTGTAACAGGACAGGAAATTATCTTTCACTCTCAGGTCAGAGATCTAAACCTGTATCCAGCCAGGAAAGCTATCTCGACCAACCTTTTTTCAAGTTCCGGATCAACACCTGTATCTAGCCAGGAAATATCTGAGAGCGACTGATTGTAGATCTATACCTGTATCTAGCCAGGAAAGTTATCTACATGAAGAGATTGAAGATCAACACCTGTAACAGGCCAGGAAATTATCTTTCACTCTCAGGTCAGAGATCTACACCTATATCCAGCCAGGAAAGTTATCTCGACCAACCTTTTTTCAAGTTCCGGATCAACACCTGTATCTAGCCAGGAAATATCTGTGGACGACTGATTGTAGATCTATACCTGAAACCAGACAAGAAAGTTATCTACATTGAAGAGATTGAAGACTAATATCTGAAACCAGACAAGAAAACTATCTTTCTTTCTCAGGTTTCCTTTCAGAGATAGCTTAGAGATGCTCCAGATCCGGATGCTATTCTATTGCTTATTCAGAGTCTTCTTTCAAGAGATAGCTTAGAGATGCTCCAGATCCGAGTGCTATTCTATTGCTTATTCAGAGTTTCCTTTCGGAGATAGCTTAGAGATGCTCCAGATCTGGATGCTATTCTATTGCTTATTCAGAGTCTTCTTTCAAGAGATAGCTTAGAGATGCTCCAGATCCGGATGCTATTCTATTGCTTATTCAGAGTTTCCTTTCGGAGATAGCTTAGAGATGCTCCAGATCCGGATGTTATTCTATTGCTTATTCAGAGTCTTCTTTCAAGAGATAGCTTAGAGATGCTCCAGATCCGGATGCTATTCTATTGCTTATTCAGAGTTTCCTTTCGGAGATAGCTTAGAGATGCTCCAGATCCGGATTCTATTCTATTGCTTATTCAGAGTCTTCTTTCAAGAGATAGCTTAGAGATGCTCCAGATCTGGATGCTATTCTATTGCTTATTCAGAGTTTCCTTTCAGAGATAGCTTAGAGATGCTCCAGATCCGGATGCTATTCTATTGCTTATTCAAAGTTTCCTTTCAGAGATAGCTTAGAGATGCTCCAGACTCGGATGTTATTCTATTGCTTATTCCAGACTCCTTCTAGAGATAGTTCAGTTGCGACCCAGGCATGGCGACATTCTGATACTTATTCCAGATTCCTTCTAGAGATAGTTCAGTTGTGACCCAGACATGGCGACATTCTGATACTTATTCAGATTTCCTTTTAGAAATAGCTTAGACATGCTCCAAATTCGGATGATATTCTATCGCTTATTCAGATTTCCTTTCAGAGATAGCTTAGAGATGCTCTAGATCCGGAGGCTATTCTATTGCTTATTCCAGATTCATTCAAGAGACAATCCAGATACAATCCAGATTCGGATGTCATTCTGTCACTCATTCAGATACAGTATGGATATACCCCAGACACGGCGGTCATTCTACTACTCGTTCAGACGTCTGCAATTAGATACAGACTAGATATGCTCCAGATACGGAAGCCATTCTATTTCTTATTTAGATTCAACTATCAACTTCAAGTCCAGATACGATCCAGATTCGGATGTCATTCTGCCACTCATTCAAGCACAGTTCAGATACGATCCAGATTCAGATGTCATTCTGTCACTCTCTCAAACCCGCCAATGAAGATAACTTGTCAACAAAGACAAAATTACCTATCAATAATCTCCAGATGGCGTCTATAAGCCCATCCTTCAACAAATAATCTCCAGATGGCATCTATAAGCCCATCCCCCGACAAGATTCTGTTACATCTTCTGATGGCATCTATAAGCCCATCCTCCTATCCATCATCTCTCCAAATGGCATCTGTAAGCCCATTCCCGACATCACATTGCTGGTACTAACACTATGCGAGTGCAAATTTCTAGGCACTTTAGTGTTCAATCATCTTCCACCTTCGGATCACGAAAGGCACGCAAGTCAATCTACATCCTAAGGTTTAAGAAGATTGAACAGGGGCAACTTTTGCACCCCAAAATTTTCCCTCCCATATTTCTCAAGATTTGTCAAGAATCATCTTCAAATGATTCAAGATTTCTCAAGGGTTGCACAGTCCAAATGCCTCCTAAGCCAGTCAAAATTAGGGTTTTGGTTCTTTCAAAGAAGTTGAGGTTTTCAATGGCTCAATCAAGTCTCATAGGCCTATATAAATCCTCAAGCACCTACATGCCAAGTTTCAAGACTCACAATGCCAATTTGCACAGTCAAAAGCTCCATGTGATCCACAGTCAACTGCAGGGGCAAAATGGTCATTTTGCAGTCAAAAGTCAGAATTTTTGGTCAACTTCTTATTTTGAGTCCACAATCATCATTTGATCAAGTCTTGATCATGATTCCACAAGCATGGCTCAAAAATCATCAAGATGCAAAAAGTTACTATTTTTGGACAGCAGAAAAATCAACTGTATCTTGACCAAGGCATAACTTTTTCATGGTTTATCAGAAAAATCCCATCCAATGCTCATTTTGAAGAGGGGGACATTTCCTACAATCCATCTTCATATTCCAAGTCCAAGAAATTCCCTCATAAAAAAGTTATCAATTTCTACATTATAGGTCAATTTCAAAAGTCAACAAAAATGCACTTTAAGTCAAAGACCATAACTTGAGATTGGTAAATACAAATGACATGGGACCAAAGGCATTGGTTATAGGACTTCAAGACCTTTCCAAAATGTCCAAGAACATGGTCATATGATCAAAATTGAGCAAGATATGCATTGGAGAAGTTGGGAAATTTTTGTGAACTTGCAAAAGTCAACTTTGCTCAAAACATCTTGTTTTTGCTAATGGGCCTCAAATTTCTTCTTGAAACTTTATCCAAGGCCTATGCACAACCCATCAAGCTTAATTGAATTATTTTCTTATTTTTTATTAATTATTTGGATTTTTAATCAATATTAATTCATTTAATTAATTTAAATTGTAGGAAAATACAAAGATATGATTTTTCAATCTTTTTGTGGAGCAAGAATGACCTAAAAAGGCTGGCAATTTCGTGCACCAATCAAATATGCAAAAATCTCCAAATTTAGCAAGTTTTTCCAATCATGAAGATTAAAAAATATATGATTTCCAATCAAATATTTAATCATCATTCCAATGGATTTCTTTGCAAGATTTTGACCTAATTCTCTTCCTCTATAAATACACAAGTGAACCCTAATCATGCACACGTGAAAGCACTGCAGACAAAGCCATAGCAATATTGAAAAAATTCAAGAAAACTTGAAAACTGTTTTCTATATTCTAGGCCAATTCAAGGACTTTTGTTGATTCAAACACGTTGCTGGAAGTGTGGAACGTGTAGCAATCAAAACTAAGCGTTAAAGCTCAAGAAATCATCCAGAATAGACCCACGGTTTGCTTCTTATGCTCAGAATCGTATTGGCTATTTCATGCATAATTAACATGTTTTATTGATTGTTTTGTATTGTTAGAAATCATATGAAGCTAATGGCATAAGTTAATTGGATTATAATGCACAGAATCGAAAGTTGCCATGGATGAATTCTAGGGTTCTTATGCTGTGAATTTGGGGCTTTACAGTCCAGGCAAAATTAGAACCCTTAAGACCCATGGTTGGAACCGTTGAATCCAGACGAACACAAAGCCACCCTCGCGAAATATTTATATACAACACAGGGCTAATCGCTATTTTTGGTCACTGTAGTTTGTGGGGGTTAAAAACCCCCGCTATCTATTTGTTTTTTACAGGCATCAGCGAAGAAGATGATGAGGTGGTGGTATACCATTGGGTGGTTTAAAATAGCGCGCGTGATTTTGTTGTTTCCAGCATAATTGTTATTTTTTATATATTATATTCACTTGTCATTATATTAACAAAAGCAGGCAAATGGCGTAGTGGTTGATGTGCTGGCTGGAAATCATTGGGACCTGGGTTCGAGTCCCAGGTCCACCCCAAACGCTTATATTATTTTGTTTAACATGATCAGATGCAGGCTTCCAAAAGCGTTCTACCATGTACTCCACACAACAACGCGCCAAGTGGCTATAGGCACAAATCCAATGGTCAAAAGATGAAGACCACCATGCTCCCAGTCAATGCACATGTGGACGATCTCAGAAGTCAAACAGGCCTGTGTGTGAATGGGCTTGAAAATTGCTAACTTGCCTCCATATTGGGCCATCACCCCCTGGTTTATTATTCCTTTTTATTTTCTTTTAGTAATTATTATTATTATTATTTAATTAACTCAATTAATTATTTTTATAATTAAATCAGAAAACTAAAATATTTTTATTATTAATTTCACCTTAATTTATTATTTTTGTAAATAAATGTAATTAATTAATTTAGTTGTTTTAATTAGGTTAACTTTAATTATTTTCATAACAAATAAAATAAACTAGAATTAGGGTTTTTACTAACTTTTGACTATTTTTCATTTATTTCCTAAAAAACATTAAAAAACTCAAAAATACTTCTTTTTATTAATTAATTAATTAGTTTTAGGTCTAATTTAATTTAATAACCAAAAATTCATTCTTTTCTCAAAAAGGGTCAAAACCCTAAGGACTTCTCCGATTCAATTTCTTTTCGCGCATAATATTTTTGATCATTATTTATGTAATTGCTCCGAGGATGTAATAGTGTAATTAGGACTTTTTATCGCTTTCTTTATTTTTCTCGCAATTTACTTTTCAAAGGGTTGCTTTTGGCGATGTAAATACCCGACGCCTTGTAATAGCGTAGTTTTGCTTTCCGCAATTTACTTTCCGCAATTATTAACCGCTATGCATGACAAGACTTGTTCTCAAAATAAAATCAAAACGTAGCTCACCATGACATGTGCAAAGATAATTTAATTGAATCCTGACACACTCGCACATGCCACTCCTAGGGTACGCCTCACTTGGTTGCCTTGACGTGGTCATTGAGTATAGGGTGTTTTAGAGGTCACCCTCCTGTCTAAAGATCCAAGTTGCCTCGAAACGGTTGCCTCGGATAAAAAAGGATCTAGGACATTAGGGTTACCGCTAAGGCGTCCTACTATTTCTTTGGTGACCACATGTCCCTATAATCGAATTGACCCGAATAACTCCAACGACGGTGCTACCTACTTCTCAATAGTGGGATAGTACTGTCTAAAGGACATTTACACAGCTTAATTTCCTTTGAGTAGGTAGAGGTTCTAAGGTACTTGCTCTTTCAAAACAAAAACAACTTTTCACACTTACACTTTCAAACAAATTTTTCAAACAAACACTTCATGACACTCTTGAGGACAAATACAAGAGTTAAAACGAAGTTTTCAAATAAACTTTTTGCAAAACCCACAAACACAAGAAAAGCAAACATTTTTTAAAACATAGTGAGCAAGTACCTAAGAGCCCGTGGATAACCACGGATAGAAAGGGTGCTAACACCTTCCCTTTCTATAATCTACCTCCCGAACCGAGAAACACCTCGAAAAGGAATTTTGTTGTGCTTTTGTCCTTTCCTTGATGGAGAAAATAAAAGACGGTGGCGACTCTTGCTTACCGCGACATTTCGCGAACCAGCATTTCAAAACAGTCAGTTCTATTTCCACCGATCACACTTCCAAACACAATTTTCTTTTGATCTCTGAAGATAAACTCGTGAGCGACATCACTTATGACCATATATAGAAATAATCGTCTCAAGGTCTTGTAATTTGAATAAATCATAATTCTTAGAAATCGGACGATTGTTATTTTAAATTAGGTCAAATTCCATGATGCGACTTCTAACGCAATCGAATTTTGGTGATCTTATACACGTAATTAGCTCTTGATTTGTGAAGAGAAATTGGATATGGAATCAAGGGGAATCATACGCAATAAAAACCACTCAAAATATTGAATAATTAAGAAGTTACAATCATTTGAACTTGTTCTCACAAAGGATCGATTTCTAGATCAATGTAGTCATTTTCAGTCATCTGAACCATTGATTGAGCAAACTTGCAATGTGAGGTTTGAAAACTGGCTTAAACAACTTTTAGGAGACATGAAGACCTATGAAAATAATTTTAAACCTTGAAGGATCAATTTTCTTTGAGAAATGCAAAAACCTAATTGCCGATTTACTACTTAGGAAGAGAATCTGTCTGATCAAATTCTGAGCCAAATTGAATATTCGAGAAATCCTAGGATAGTATCTTGTATGAAAAATGGGAGGGCAAATTTTGGGGTACAACAAGGGTTATCTACCATTTTAAAGTTATTTTTCTTTCCATTCAATCCTATTATCCATACATATAGCATTTTAATAGTTGCGAAAATTAAAAGCGGGAAAGAAAAAAAATCTACGCTATTACAGGGCTTTTGGACAGATACACAGATATTTGACTGAAAAATAAAGATGCAGCAATTTAAAATCTTAATTAATCTATTACAAACTCAGAACAGTTACAATAATTTGAAAATAAATAAAACGTGCACAAAGATTTGAGACGAGAATGAGGAAAAGATTTTTTTTTTTGGATTTTTTTAGAAAAGCAATTAATCTTCCAAATTAACCTAATTTCTATTATTTATTAATTATGTAAAAAAAGTTTTTAAATTAACCTAATTTTCTATTGAATTTTAATTACAAAAAAAGGAATTTGAATTAATCTAATTAAACTAAGTAATTAATAACAATTAATATTTTATGAAAATAAAACTAAATCTAATTTTTTTAATGATTTTCTGATTTTATGATTTAATTAAAAAAATTATTTTTATTGTGAAAATAACTAAAAAAACAAATTTAAAAAACAAATAAAAAAGAATAGAAAGAAAAAGAAATGGGCCTGATGCAGTTAGCAGTCTAGGGGGTGTATTGCCAATTGCTGAAGCCCAGAAGAATGGACCCAATTGCCTTGCGCATGATTCAGTGGTAGCTCTTTCTGAGGGTGTACCATGGGGCTCGCCTGTGTGGGACCTTTGATCTGTGATGGTGATGATCCAATGGAAGGATCTGGGGCACATACCAAGTGTTTGGAAGGTGAGATACACTGGATCTGCAATCAGATTGTTAGAAAATAAATATGCCCAACCTGGGTCTCGAACCCAGGACTCTCACCTCCCATACGTTCCTCCATACCACCAGGCATACTTGTCATTCATTTATATACATGACAAAATAATAATATATCGGAAATAATGCTTCATACCCAGAACTCGCGCGTGAATTCAAATGGGCCAGTGGGAGTCAGCCACGTAATCGTCTCTTTCCTCAGGACTATTATTTTAGGTGCCCATCTTTTACCTACGGACAAAACTGTCACTGAAGGTTATAGTGACAGTTTCCGTCCATGGCTACAAACCTGCAACAATTGAAAATGCAACACAAGCCAAAAAGATTTAAACTAAAGGTATACGACAGTCAGAAATCATGCCCTAGGTTCAATGGTGCCCATGATTTGATCTAATTTTACCTATATAGGGAAGCCCTAAAACAAAGCTTGGAAACCCTAAGAATGGAAATCTTCCATCCCTGCACTCAAAACTCAATTAAAGCATTCAGCAAGCATCGAACCTTTGTGACAAACCAGAATACATGATTAAATTTCATGGAAAAAGCCTGTATGCACGTAATCAAAATAAAAAATAATGTCAAATTGTGATGTGTTGTGAGTATGATTCTTGATTCTTTAGAGCTTGGAAAAGGTTGGAAAATCTTCCAGAGGCGTCTAGGAACGTGTTGCAATCTTTAACCTCCTTGAGAATGGCTGTAATATGGGAATCCAATTGAGATTTTTTGACAAAAGTGAAATTTGTTCTTGGCCGTTTCACACGATTTTTCTGCCTCCTTGTGCTTGGGATCTTTTCTGTATATGTATCTCTTTGAATTAGGTTAATAAAAAGGCTCTAAATCCTTGCTAATTATTAAGATTTGATTTCATTCCAAACTTGCATTATTTCTTTCCAAATCAAGCTAAATCATTCCATTCTCACTCCAATCAACCTTGGCACGATTTGATTCTGTTTTGGCAACATAAATGGATTGCATTTCATTCAAAATAAGATCAAAAACAAATCTTCCATATTTTATATCATTTATTTGATTTAATTTAATTTTTAAATGATTAAAATCAAAATAAATTAAATAAATAAATTCAATAAAATATGGAAGAGTGTTTGGGTCGTGGACATTGTTAGAAGTAATATACAAGTGTGATACGGTGGAAGAACCGATTGTTTTTACTGGATTGCGTTTTGCGTTTTTTTATTCGCAAAATGTCGCGGTAAGCAATAGTCGCCACCGACTTTTATTTCATCCAACCGGAAAGGAAAAAAGTACAGAAAAAATCCTTTTTCGAGATTTTGAGTACGGGGGGTAGATTATAGAAAGGGAAGGTGTTAGCACCATTTCTATCCATGGTTTTCCATGGGCTCTTAGGTACTTTCTCATTTTGAAATTGCTTGTGTGTGCTTGTTTTTGAAAATGTTTTACTTCGTGATAACCCTTGTATCAGTCCTCAAGGGTGTGACAAATTTGTTTTGAACATTTGTTTGAAAAGTGTAAGTGTGAAAAGTTTTGATTTGAGCAAGTACCTACTAGCATCTACCCACTCGAAAAAAGATCGTTTCTATTATTGTTTCCTTTAGACAGTGTTATCCCACTATTAAGGAATAGGTAGCACCGTTGTTGGAGTTGTAAGGGTCCATTTGAAAGGGACGTACGGTCACTAAAGCAATATTAGGACACCTTAGCAGTAACCCTAGAGTCTTAAGATCTTTTCGAGGCAACATTTTTGAGGCAACATTCGAATAGGACATTTGATCTTTTTAGATGGGAGGGCAACCACTAAGGCACCCTATGCTTAATGATCGTTTACCGGAGGCAACCGAAGTGAGAGTATACCCTAAGACTGAATATGTGCGAGTGATTTATTTTCAGTTTATTATCTTTGCATGTTAGGGTTTTCTAACCATTTTAATTTTGTCATGCATTCTTGCTATACAATCCTATTTTACATAACGCTGTCGTCTTCTTCATGGATTTCGTCGTTTTAGAAAAAAAGACTTTTACCTACAGACATCCACTGTAGGTATAACCCTGCATATTTCAAAAATGTTGTACACGCAAGATAAATGAAAGGTAATGGTACCAATCAAATCGTCTCATCCTCACGAGCATCATGGTACCTGATTCAATGCCTAATTTTTCCTGCATCAAGAAACCTTAAAAAAAACGTGGAAACCCTAACAATGGCAGATGCGTGCAAAGGCATCAAAAATGCAATTAAATGACATGGTTAGCTTGCAAACATGATGACAAACATGAATATAACAATCAAAAGTGCTAATGATGCAAGAATTATGATAATCGAATTGGAAAATTATGTCAAACCGTATGAGGTGTAGCGCGCGTTTCTGGGTGTTTCAGGCCTAGCAAACAATTGGGACAGCTTCCTGGGACGTCCAGCAATAGATTGGGATAGCTAGGATGGCTTGAGATGGCCTGTGGAGTGAAAACCAATTCACACTTTTATTTGAATTTTGTGACTTTGCTCTGCCTTTTTTCACGACTCTAACCCTGTATTTTGATCTGGAATTGTTCATTATATAACCTAGAGTGAATTAGGTTAACAAACTTGGACTAAATCTTTGCATTTATCCAAGATTTGATTTGATTTGCAAGCTATATTATATGTTGCTATTTTGAGCCAAATCATGCCTTTCTTGTACCAATTAACCTTGATTCGATTTGATCTTGTTAACTCAGCATATCTTGATTTCCAATCTGTCAAAAAAACAAATCAAATCATATCTTTGTTAATTTTCATCATTTATTTGATTTAATTCACTTTTTAATTAATGAAAAATCAAAATAAATTGAAAAATGAAGCACATAATTGGTGAGTGAACATTTAAGACATGGACCACATTATAATTGAGGTGCAAGCATAAAAAGTTGGGCCATTTAGCAAAAAATGCAAATTTGAGCATATTTGACTTTTGGCAATTTTGCAAAAATGGTCAACTTGGCCAATGCATAACTCTCTTAATTTTTACCCTAGAGAGGTGTTCTTGTACTTTTTAGAAATATTAGGATGTCCTATAAACAACCCTTTTGGTATCATCTCAATTGAGTCTTCCATGTTCATGTATGAAGCTTTGACCTAAAAGGTATTTTTGTTGACTTTTCAAAAGGACCTATAATGTCAACATTCATATCTTTTTGTGAGTGCATATTCTGGACTTGGGAGATGAAGATGAATTGTAGGGAATTGGATCGTCTTCAAAATGAGTTTTGTATGGGTCATTTCTGATAAAGTATGAGAAAGTTATGCTTGGTCCAAGTTGAGTTGACTTTTCCTGTAAAACACTAACTTAGCAGCTTTTGGGTTTTGATGAATTGTGAGAAATCCTTGAGGAATCATGATAAACCCTTGATCAAATGATGGATAATACTTCAAAATAAGGATTTTGACCAAAAATCTTGAAGCTTGACTGTATGTGGGCCACAGTTGACTTTTGACCTAGTACAATTGATTTTCAGACATTTGAGCAATTGACTAAGCAAACTTCTCCTGCAAGGCCTGAAACTTGACATTGATGATCTTGAGAACATATTAGGACAATGGTGAGAATTGTAGTCCTTTATGGTTCACACATATTGATGAAGATGGAAACCCTAATTTCAGATATATTGCCTTAGGAGAGAGTTTGTCAGGTCAATTCTTGGGCAACCTTGAGCAAATTAGGGACCTCACTTGACATTTGTTGAGTAAAATGAGAGGGAAAATTTTGAGGTATAACAACTTCCCCTGTTACATCTTCTTAAACCTGAGGATGTAGATTGGCTCGTCTGCCTTTCGTGATCTGAAGGTGGAAGATGATTGAACACTAGAGTGCCCAAAAATTTGCACTCGCATGAAGTGAAACTTGATTTGCGATATCGGGAATGAGCTTATAGATGCCATTTGGAAGTTGACGATTGAATATTGTCGGGGATGGGCTTAAATATGCCATTCGAAGAGGTGTCGATCGTATAAGAGATTCCTTTGCAAGAACCCGTATACTTGTTGTTGAGGAGGACTTCACTGGGGCATGTTGGTCTCTGTCTTGGGAGAAATAGAGTTTTAGGAGCTTCAGTTGTCCGTTAATCTACTGGGGAATACCCCCGGTTTGAGGAAGCGGAAGTGAACTGCGTATCTGGTCGGGGTATATGTTGCACCGCGACTTACTGGAGAGATGCGAAACCAATCGTGTTTGATCGTGTCCCGATCTTATAGTGTTGTGGACTTCTGTCTGGGGATAAGAGATGAAGAACCTGGATAGTAAGGTTATGAGAAGGAACCTGGATAGTAGGGTTACTTAGAGATGAAATCCTGGATAGTAAGGCTCGAGAAGGAACCTAGATAGTAGGGTCACTTCGACATGAAAGCCTGGATAGTAGGGCTGTGAGACGAAAGCCTGGATAGTAGGGATTGAGAAGGAACCTGGATAGTAGGGTTATTTCGAGATGAAAGCCTGGATAGTAAGGCTACTTCGAGATAAAATCCTGGATAGTAGGCCTGTGAGAAGGAACCTGGATAGTAGGGTTACTTCGATATGAAAGCCTGGATAGTAGGGTTGTGAGAAGGAACCTGGATAGTAAGGTTACTTCGAGATGAAATCCTGGATAGTAGGGCTGTGAGAAGGAACCTGGATAGTAGGGTTACTTCGAGATGAAAGCCTGGATAGTAGGGCTGTGAGAAGGAGCCTGAATAGTAGGGTTACTTCGTGATGAAAGCCTGGATAGTAAGGCTGTGAGAAGGAACCTTGATAGTAGGGCTACTTCGAGATGAAAGCCTGGATAGTAGGGCTGTGAGAAGGAACCTGGATAGTAGGGTTACTTCGAGATGAAAGCCTGGATAGTAGGGTTGTGAGAAGGAACCTGGATAGTAGGGTTACTTCGAGATGAAAGCCTGGATAGTAGGGCTGTGAGAAGGAACCGGGGTAAGGTTGCTTGGTGATAAGTTCGTGTAAAACTTCAGGAGGCACCTGGGTAAGGTTACTTTTATCGCACCGATGATTACTCTGTTTAGCTTCGAGTGTTGATCATGGACCTGCTGAAAATTGTTGATAATAATTGTCTTTCCTGAAAGAAATACAGGGTTAGTTATGTGTGATGCATGAGATGCATTGTGATGAGGTTCTCAAAATAACTGAGATTATGTTATATGTAATGTATGCACATGTCATAATGTATGAATATGAAATGCTGACGTAATAATCTGAGTCCGGGAAAATAAATCCCTGACTGCTGTTTGGAGAGTATGAGAAATGGTATTCTTGACTGCTGTAAAAACCGTAGTTCCTCTACTTCTATTGGTGATGGTGAACAAAGATGACTAGCTGGGGATTCACATCCATTCGGCTGGTGAATATTCTGCCGGAAGAGACCCTGTCTGAGGATAACTCTGCGGGGAATAACTCTGTTGGAGAGGAGATACTCTGTTGATATATCTGCTGATTTGGAGAAATAATCTCAGTTGGGGATGAATTTCCGTTGCAGGTGATAATGAATTCTGTTGGAGATTGAATTTCTTCTTGTGAGAGAAATAAACTCTGCTTGGGGAAAAATTTACTGACTCACTCGCGATTGTGAACCTCAGTTGGGGAGAGTTATGTGTTGTTCAGGAAAGCTAACATCACTGTCTTTGGATACTTTTTACTCTGTGGGGAGTGTATGTACCACTACTCATGTTCTCAAGTTGGCTTTATCCCGGTACCTGATGGGCAGAGTAACTGTAAGGTTTGGGCACTTCTTGTTTACCCTGTTTTTGGCATTACGAGTAATCGTCTTTTACTTCTTGTGTAAATATTTATGAGCAGTCATTATTTTCAAATGCATATATCAAAAATGAATTATTGGACGTTCTTGCAAAATAAAACAGAAAAATAAAAACAAATTCAAATTTGTTGTGGAAATGAATTGTATTGTATTTTGCAATTGGCCTGTAATAGGCATTTTTGTACAAATAGGTTGGCGTCCTAGTAAGAGAACGCCGCCGAAAGAAATTACAATTTGTAAAAAAGAAAACAGTTATGTGAAACAATCCCACCAGGTTCCAACTCTGCTATTGCCTTTATATCTTCAAGCGTCTCATCACCTTGCTACTTGGCTGAAGGTTGATCAGATTGATTGGCGTTGTCCGAGCTTGATAGTTGATACCGAAGTCTGGTTGCGAGATGATCCAACGAGATATAGTGTTACGCTTTGATCCCTAATTTTTTCCTGGATCTCCCTTTTGGGTTTTCAGTCCACCGGGATACCCTTTTTTGCCCAAGTCGCCTTTTCAGGTTTTCGACTTGCCAGGTGTACAATTTTTCATTTTCATCCCTTACTTTTGCCCGAACCCTTTTGGTTCACCGGGAAGCCCTTATTTTTTCCTAGGCCAATTAACCTAGTGGGTCTTTGATTGTGCGTAGTATCTTTTCACTATGTCTGCATTGACGGGGTGAGGAAGGTCGTCACCATCCATGGCGGTTAGAATCATAGCTCCTCCCGAGAAGATGTTCTTAACCGCAAATGGCCCTTCGTATGTGGGGGTCCATTTGCCCCTGGGATCACCTTGCGGTAGTATGATGTGTTTGATCACTAGATCCCCGACTTGATATTCTTGACGTCTAATTTTCTTGTTAAAAGCCTCAATCATTCGCTTTTGATACGTCTGACCATGACAGATAGCAGTAAGTCTCTTTTCATCGATTAAATTCAGCTGATCAAGTCGGGTTTGGATCTAGTCGTCTTTGTTCAAACCCGCATCCTTCATAATCCTGAGAGAGGGTGTTGTACCCCAAAATTTGCCCTCTTATTTTATCAACATTTCTCATCACAAGACTCTTGGAACTCAAGATCAAGCTAGGGTTTGCTCTGCCCAAGACACCTCCTTGCATTGTTGACCTAAACTAGGGTTTGAGTTTGCACAGGGATGTATTGACCTACAATGCCCAAAGTGACTTTCATACTTCATGTTGGACTCATAAGTTTTCCCATACCAAGTTTCAAGCCTTGAATCAAATTTTTGCCCAGTCAATTGGACAGTTAACCTAGAAAACAGTTGTATTAGGAAAAAGTCAATTGTGGCCAATTTACAGTCAAACCTCATGAATTTTGACCCACATCAATATTATGAACTCATATGAACCATTTTATCAAGTTTGGACCATAATTCCACAAGAAATTTGATCAGAACACCAAAAGGGCAAAATGGTCATTTTTAGCGTTTTGACTGTACAAAGGCAATTTTTGACTGTTTGACCTAGCCAATGGAAAATCAAGTTCAACCATGGGCTCAAGGACTCAATGACATTATCTTGACCTATTCAACAAGTTCAAAAGATCTAAAATGCGTGGGATTGACAGATGAATTTTTCAGTCAACTGACCAAAATTTGACTGTACACTGAAAAGTCAAACTTTGACTTTTTGGTCAAAATCAAGTGCCAAGGGTCATTTTTCATCAAGATATTTCAAATTATGAAACTTGTTCATCAAGAAACCCAAAATTGCAAATTAGGGTTTGAAATTGAAAATTTTCATAACTTAGAATTTTTCTAAGTTATGAACTTTTCTTATTTTTTTCCTAACTTTGCCCAATGTTTTCACCATGATGCAAATGGATTCAAATAAACCTACAACATGAAAGTTGTAGTCCTCCACAAAATCTACAACTTTTATTCACAAAGTTTTCTCAAAAGAAGCTTGGATCTCAAGTTATTATTTTTGGAACAAGGGTCCCTAAAACTTTTAACTTAGAGAAATTTTGCCCTAGTTTAGGCAGGATTTTGACCCATCTTCTTGGCCATTTTTCACATAGTTCCACTTGTAATATCAAGTTGCATTTCAAATATGGATTATATTACATGTTGCAAGCTTTCCAAATTATCCAAGAACTCCTCAAACACATTTGTGGTTAGGGAGAATCGAATGCTTGAAGTTGGCAAAAACTCACTTTGTAACCATGGCCAATACATGTTCATACAAGTTGCAAAATATGATCAAACTAGCTTTGTACTTAATTACAGGTCTCTAAACCCTTCAACACTCAAAAATTGAATGCAAACACATTGGTTAGAGGCATTGTTCTGATCAAGGAAGCATTATACAATGAATAAATCCATTTTGGGCATAAAGGTAGCATTTCCATTTACATAAAGCATGCTTTATGTCAAATTGCTTATCTTGAGCCAAGGACCCAATCTTTTGCAGCAAACAAAGTTCAATAATAGCAGGCAATTGGTACCAACTCTTAGCAGACCCTAAGCTAGATTGTACAAGCCTTTGCATTGTCAATTCTCACTTTTACTTCAAAAACAAGTCATTGTGCCAAAAGTCCACAGCTTGCATATCTGATATATTCAACTTGAGCCAACATTCCAAACAAGTTTTTGCACATCCCTGTGAGCCAGAAACACGAGCCATTCATCCCTCAAACACCCTTGTACACAAAAATCACATTTTCTTGCAAAATAGGGCAGGCCCTGCAGAATCACTTCCATTCTCACATCCACTCGTGCGTTTTGCTTGCAACTAGTTCCAATACCTTCCATTCAACTCACTCAAACTATCCCAAACCTCCATTTCCAACTGTAACTCCATTTACAGTGTTCACCATTTCTGTTTTGAAGCTTTGCAGGTTGAGTTCTATAGAGAGATTCAGACCATTTTAAAACAAACTAAGCATTGGGAAAGGTCCAGGGAACATCAAGCAAGCTCAAAAGAACCTTAGGCCTCACTGAAAGTTGTTGCATTACCGTACTCGAGCTTGACTAAAACAGGTATTTCTCAAACTTCTATCTCTCTATTTAGGAACATTTAGCCTTAGGTTTGTGAATGAAAAATGTAGTCCTCATTGCCCTTGAGCTGTACATATGCTTAGAATTCATTTATGTTAACTGAGCTAGAAGTATTTGAGAGTTGAACTTTCTGAAAAAACTAAGTCAGAAATTGGGGGTGATAAAATTCTCCTTGGTTTCTTAGAGTTAGGTCAAGTGTTTTATATGGTTGAAATCGTTGTTTCAAGCTCTATAATTTTCATGTTATGAGTTTTTGATTTCAAGCAAAGTACAGAGAGAACAGGTTTCAAGGACAGAAGCGCGCATGTTTGGTCGTTGGCCAGAGGACAGGGACGAAGGCCATTGGGCTGGGCTTGGCTTGTTGCTACTTTGTGCACCCATATGCTTGCTTTTCACACACCCTGACCCAATTTCTTGTATTTTTATTATTTTTGCATTTTAATTTCATTTCTGACTTTATTATTTCATTTCCAAACCTAAAAAATGTTTAAAAAATATTTTCATAATTTTTTACATTTATTTAGCATATTATTCCATTTTTTCTAATATTAAAACATTTATATATACTTTTATATTATCTGTTAAAATTTAAAAATAATGTAAATAATACTTTTATTTTTATTTCTTATTTTTATTCACACTTGAAATATTTTCTTGAATATATTTTATTTTTGTAAATATTTTATTTTATTTTATTATATATATATATATATATATATATATATATATATATATATATATATATATATATATATATATATATATATATATATATATATATATATATATATATATATATATATATATATATATATATATATATATATATATATATATATATATATATATATATATATATATATATATATATATATATATATATATATATATATATATATACCTTTATTTTATTAAAAAATATAAGATAAAAATACAAAAATATTACATTTTTATTTTTATTATTATTTATACTAAAAAAACACTTTTTTTTAAATGTATTTCATTTTTTGTACATATTAATATATTTTTGTATATAAATAATATATAATATTATTTTCTTAAGGAAAATTAGGGTTTACCCCTTAATTAAATAAAATCAATTTTTTTTATTTTATTTCTTTTCACCTTTTTCACATTAAAAAATACTTTACATACATGAACATAAACAAAAATAAAAACTTCTTTTTTTGCATAATACATTTTATTCTATATTTATTTATTTTGTTTATTTAAATATTATACATTTAAATATTGATGCATTTGAGATTCAATTTGGTTGTAATAACTTAGGGTTTAAATTTCTTGAAAAATAATCCCCTATCCAAAATTGTGCCCCCATCCCCATAATCATGTTGTAATAGCTTAGAATTTAAATTCTCGCACTTAAACGCTTTCAATTATGCCATGATTAGAGAATTAGGGTTTGTATGTAAAATCAAAACCAACAAATAGTTTGACCTAATCAAAGACAAAAATGCATGAAAAACAAACACAATACACACTTGCACCCCTAGGGTTACAATCCACTTGTTGCCTTCAAAAATGGGTCATGGTATGCATGTTAAATACTTTGGCAAAACAAAAACAAAACAAAAGATCATAGTCCCTCGATGATGCTATCTTGGTTGCCTAAACGAAAATGATCAAGTCCCTTAAGAAAATTGCCAAAAATACTAGACACAATTGCTTTCATGGTCTATACGATGACCCGCGTCTGTCCCGTTTAACATCCTAACACAAGGTTGTTCACCAAATACAATGGTGAAACAACACTGTTAAAAGGGTTAAAAACATAAGAAAGATCTTTGAGTAAAATAGGGTAGATAGCTCTTAGTTACTTGATTAAAAGCTTGCAAAACATCCTTGCTATTTTCAAGCACACTTCACAACACAATCCAACTTTCAAACATTGAAAATTTTTCAAAATACAAAAACACCTTTGTATACATTCAAACAAGAATGATTACAAAGGTTGCCACAACGATGACCTCTTTTCAAAACATCTTTTAAAACCACACACAAAGTACCATTTCAAACAATTGAAAAGCAAAGCAAGTGATCTAAACAAGTAACTAAGAGCCCATGGAAAATCATGGATGAAAAGGGTGTTAATACCTTCCCTTTTCATAATCTACTCCTCGAACCCAAGAAAACATCTCAAAGTTCTTTCCTGTGCTTTTTGACCTTTCCTTAGGATAAAATAAAAAGTCGGTGGCGACTCTTGCTAAACCGAAACATTTGCGAACATAAACGCAAAACCTCAAGTCAGTTCTCCCACTGTATCACAGAACTGGCAACTCTGCTGGGGAATTATTTAAAAGTGGAGTAACCTTAGGGTTTATATCACCTTTGCATGCTTATCTTGATTGCTTTGATTGCTTTATAATTGGTTCTCTTGTTTGGGCTTGAAATCCTCTACCCGGATTTGGGAAACATTCATAGGTAAATAGCAATACGTTGTGGAAGTTGTGTGGGGTATACCAACATGGTTCAAGCAATAGCTATATTAGTGTGACATATTTGTGAGTACCGGTAGCCTTTGAGTCAATCAAAGAGAATACGGGGCCGCTGAGTGATGTCATGAAGCACTAATGAATTCTTAGAACCTTACTTGACCATCTTGGCCTTTTTTAGGGGTAGTGAGATGACCGGCTTTGGTGCAGTCCGAAGTTGGTAGATACTCGATACTACACTCATTGAGGGTTGTTTTCTTGGAATATTTTGGTCGCCAGTTAAGTGGCTAAACCAAAACAATGAACATAGAAAATAATCCAATGATATTGAGCTCCTTAGAACCCGGTTACTATTTATAGGACAGGTTGAGCCAACTAACCCCAAGAGGGTACTTACCTATGAAACCTCATGCAAGCCTGAAACTAGGATCTTGTGTGACTTGCTTGTACATGTGTTTGTGCATACATCATGAACATCATAAAGCATCATATGCATCCACTAACCACTTCAAGGGTTTGGATCTTCATCTTTGTTCTTGTTTTGTAGGTCATGGAATCTCTTCACAGGAAAACAATACAAGTCAACCTTGTGAGAATCCCTCCTCAACTCAAGGAGCTTAGTTCCAAGATTCCAGAGAATTCTCTCTTCAGTGAAAGACATGGTAGACTTCTCAACTTGGTCAACTCCAACATTGAAGAAGACATGGTGAAAGTTCTCTTCCATTTCTTTGACCCCCTACACCACTGTTTCACATTCCCTAATTACCAACTAGTACCTACTTTGGAGGAATTTTCTCAACTCCTGAGAATTCCTATTCTTCATAAACTACCCTACAACGGTACGGAAAAAGAACCAAAGCCTGAAGATGTTGCTCAAGCATTATACTTGCAACCATCTGATATCAAAGGACATTGGGAAACCAGAAGTGGTGTCAAGGGTTTCTTGGCAAAGTTTCTGTTTGAGAAGGCACAAGACTGCTGGAATTCTCTAGATCTACAAGCTTTTGAAGAGATTGTGGCACTCCTCATCTATGGGTTGGTCTTGTTCCCAAACCCTGATCAGCTTATAGATGTGAATGGTGTCAAGATTTTCATGTCTCGAAATCCTGTGCCTACATTCCTTGGGGACATCCTACACTTATTTTACACACGAACAATGAGAAAAAGAGGTGTTCTCATGTGATGTATTCCTCTTCTAGCAAGGTGGTTTATTTCTCACCTTCCCCAATCAGTTTTGGAGAATGAGCAGGGTTTAAGGTGGTCACAACGATTAATGACCCTTACATATTCTGATGTTCATTGGTGTTCTCGGTCCATAGAAAATGTCATCATCATTGATCATTGTGGAGAGTTCCCTAATGTCCCATTACTTGGCATTAGGGGAGGCATTACTTACAACCCATGTTTAGCACTAAGACAATTTGGATATGCTCGGAGGGATGGCCCTCATGACATGCTGATCCCTGACTTGGTTTTTGACTTCGACAACGACGCTCAAGGACTTCGACAAAGGTTCATCAGAGCTTGGAGGATGCCCAACAAAGTGGATAGTAAGACACTGGGGCACAAGAATTCCATCCCTCTTGAGCCTTATCTCAAGTGGGTACGAACCCGCGCCCAGAATCTTATGATGCCATATCCTCACATTCTCCCCGTGATCAAAGAGCCTGTTACGGAAGGAGAGGTTCCATACACCCTTCTACATCCTGACATGCCAACATCATTGGAATAATTACAAAAGAGTTGGATCTAACTCAAAGAAGAACGAAATACTTTTGAATCCAACTTCTATGCCAGTGAGAAGAAGGTTTTGGAGCTTACCCGCCGACTTCATGAGGAGGAAACTCTCAACACTTACATCGCACCAAAGAGGATGCGCGAAGTCTTTTTACATTAAGAATTTTGTAATATTTTTGCCCATGGGGCATTTATGTACTAACAAATTTCTTCTTAATATGACGTGTGTTCTTTTTTGTTTGCAAAAAATTTGAATTTCTGGATCCTTGAATGCATTACATGAATAACACATCATTCATCATATGTATAAACAGGTCTTCACACCAGGTTTCCTTATCTTTCTGCTGTGTATTTCAGCAAGATGGATTTGGAGCAGACGGTTAAGGATCTGCAAGCACAGAATTTTCAATTCCAGCAACTCCTCATGACCTTAACAAAGGGTCAAGAGGACCTTAAAGCACTGTTGGAAAAAGATAAAGAGAAAAAGAAGAAAAGGCCTGGTGTGGCCACTATGGGAAGAAGGTTTGAAAGCCATGCTAGAAAAGTTCTCGAGTTCCCCTCGACGTCTGATGAAGGGGCTGGTAAAGGAAAAGGAACTGCGATGCCTTCTGAATCTGAAGTTGAAGAAGAAGAGGAAGAAGAGGATGAAGATTACTCTGAACAGTAATATCCCCCGGCGGATGATAAATATAAAAATCTTGAGGATCGGTTGGCAGCCATGGAGTTGCAAAGGGTACCTGGTTTAGATTTCGAAGAACTAGGGTTGGTCGCTGGGATCGTCATTCCTCCCAAGTTCAAAGTTCCTACATTTTCTAAGTACGATGCTTTGTCCTGTCCAAAGATGCATCTGAGATCCTACGTCAGAAAGATCTAACCCCATTCTTCTGATAAAGATCTTTGGGTCCATTTTTTTCAAGACAGTTTGTCAGGCACACAATTGGACTGGTTCTATCAACTTGAGAGGTATGAGGTTCATAACTGGGAAGATTTAGCTGTTGCTTTCTACTGGCAATACCAATACAACACTGATTTAGCGCCTACTCGTACTCAATTACAGAGTATGGGTATGGCTTCTAATGAAGGATTTAAAGAGTATGCCCAGAAGTGGGGTGATCTGGAGGGAAGGGTGCATCCACCATTGTTGGATAGAGAGTTGGTTGACATGTTTTTAGGGACCCTGTCTGGACCTTTCTTCAATCATTTAATCGGGAGTTCCTCTGCAGAATTCACCGAATTAATTTTGACCGGTGAAAGGGTCGAGGATGGCATTAAAAGTGGTAAGATTCAGAAAGATGCCTCCGCACCCACTGCTATTAAGAAAACCTTCCCAGCTAAGAAGGAAGCTTCTGCTGTTTATTCTAAGAAAATTCAAGGAAGAACCGAGCACCGACCAACGGTGGGGGGTTGTGATGATTCAAAACTCTTCAATCGACCAACCTCGCAGTAATCAGCCAAGATCTAATCAGCAAAGGGTAGAAAGGCCACAACGGCAGTTCACCCGAATCAACATAACATCGGCTCAAGTACTCCCTCATTTGCTAAAGTTGAATCTTACCAATTTGAAAGAAGCGCCAAAGAACCCTAATACCTCTTCCCCTTATTACCACTCCAATGCAAAGTGTGCATACCACTCTAATAGTGTAGGGCATGATACCAATAATTGTTGGGCTCTTAAGAACAAAATCCAAGACCTGATCGACGCCAAGGAGGTAGAATTCGATGTTCTCGAAAAGACGAATGTGATTTCTGCCCCAATGCCCAAGCACGGCCATAATATTCATGCCGTTATGGAAGATCTTCATGTTACCAATGTTGCTGACCTTTTGACTCCGTTACCAGTGATTAAAGTGAATTTGATGAGAGCCGGGATATTCCCAGGCTGTGGAAAAGACTGTTACTTTTGTTTAAACATACGAGCTGACTGCCCACTGTTGAAATCAGGCATCCAACGCCTGATGGATACCCAAGAGATACTCTTTCAAAAGACTCTTGTTGATACCTTCACTCTTGTTACTCCTGCTACCTTTGATACTACAACCAATGACATTGCGATAATAACCATCTCCGACAATCTTCCCAAGGCTTGCAAAAGGCCTGTCAAGATTACGCCTGATCCTAAGTTTGTGCCGTTAAAAATCACCATGTCGGGGCCTGTCCCGTATGAATCTAACAAGACGATACCATGGAACTACGGAGGAGAAATCTTCTATCATGGTATCAAACAGATTGAATCAGTCCAAGAGAATTTTGATGATGAAGCCCCTGATATAGGTAACATTGCAGGAACAAGCAAGATAATTCGCAGCGGAAGGATTTTCTCTTCGGAGATTTCTCCCCCACGGGCAGTCTTCGGACCCTCGAAAGATTCTGTGCCTGTCAAGCCATCTGTGCAAAGCCCGATAATTGAAGAAATTGATGTACCTGAAGTTAGACCCTCTGATGCTACTACCAAAGGTAAGGGGATACTAGAAGCGCCTGTCAGGACGAAGGCTCAGACTGTGGTAATCCCCGAGACCACCCAGAAAGAGATGGAAGAAATCTTAAAGATAATCAAAAAGAGCGACTACGATGTCGTGGAACAGCTAGGGCAGACCCCTTCCAAAATCTCCATGTTGGCTCTTCTACTCTGCTCTGAGGCCCATGCTAAGGCCTTGATCAAATTTTTAAAGACGGCACACGTGCCTCAAGAAACTTCGGCTGACCAGTTTCAAGAGTGTGTGGCTAGCCTTATTGCTGATAATGGTCTTGGTTTTTCCGATGTTGATTTGACTCCCAAGGGAAGGAAGCACAACGACGCACTGCATGTCTCAGTAGAATGCAGGGGAACCACACTTGCCCAAGTCCTAGTTGATACCGGTTCATCTTTGAATGTGCTGCCGAAAAAGGCGTTGGATAGATTGGACTGCGAAGGATTGACCCTCAAGCCCAGTAACATCGTTGTTAGAGCCTTTGACGGTTTTAAGAGGATGGTTCATGGAGAAGTGGACATTCCTATCAAAGTGGGCACCGAGACCTTCAACTCTACCTTTTATGTGATGGACATCCGTCCTTCATATTTGTGTTTGTTGGGAAGGTCGTGGATCCACTATGCTGGGGCAGTTACTTCCTCTCTGCACCAAATGCTAAAGTATCCTGTTCAGGGTAAGATTATAACGGTTCGCGGTGAGGAAGAGTACATGATAAGTCACCTCAACTCCTTCCGCTGTGTGGAGTTGGATGGCGAATTCATAGAAACGCATTTCCAACATTTTGAGGAAGTTTCTCTTGAAGTCGCAGTTGCAAAGACAATGGTTGATGTGCCTATCGTTTCCAAGCATGTATCTAAGATGGCATCTCTCAAGGATGCGGAGGCTGTAATCAAAGAAGGACGGAGTACAGTGTGGAGGCAACTGCCTGATTTTCCTCACAAGACGGACAAGTTCGGACTAGGTTTTATCGCTGCTGGCCAGAAAGTTGTACGTCGCTCCAGGGCTGGAGGACCACCCGTAAAAATCACTCACCATGGAATTAATTCCTTAGAAGATGATGATGAAGAAGACAACTTTGAAGATTGGATCTTTCCAACCGTCAAAGGAGGATTAAGCAACTGGGAAGCGAAGGACTTCGTTCCCATCACTTTCATTAACCAGTAATTTATCTTTGAACAATTTCCTATTTTGGTCTATAATAACTAAACAATTTGTACACTATTTTCACCTTATGCCTTACCCGGGGCATATAGGTCCATTTGTAAGGGCTTGATTTTCTTCATTATCATATGCCATGTTTAATGAATCATTGGACGTTTTCATCTATAAACTGTTGTGTTCATTTTCTTTCTTTTTACATTTTTTTTTGTTTAAGGATGGCTATCCCTTACACACACCCACACTCACAAAATGTAGGTACCCATCCACTCCGGATTCCATGGGTGACTATTCTGATTTAGCCTTCGGTGACTCTGAAGACTTAGTCAATCATGCCGAGTATGGAGGTGATGAGGACTGTGAAGTTCCTGGAGAGTTAGCCAGACTTTTGCAACAAGAAGAGAGGGCTATTATGCCTCATGAAGAGTTGCTAGAAACCATCAACTTGGGAACAGAGGAAGACAAGAAAGAGGTTAAGGTGGGTGCCAACCTAGAACCAAGTGCCAAAGAACGCTTAGTGCAGTTGTTGAACGAATATGTTGAGATCTTCGCCTGGTCTTATGAAGACATGCCGGGATTAGATACAGATATTGTGGTTCATCGTCTCCCTACAAGAGAAGACTGTCCACTGATCAAGAAAAAAGTCTGCTGAATGAGGCCCGACATGTCTGAGAAGATCAAAGCTGAGGTAATGAAGCAATTCAATGTGGGCTTTCTGGTTGTTACTTCCTATCCACAATGGGTTGCTAACATTGTGCCCGTGCCTAAAAAAGACGGCAAAGTCAGAATGTGTGTGGACTATCGGGATTTAAACAGGGCTAGCCCTAAAGATGATTTTCCACTGCCACACATCGACATCTTGGTTGACAACACAGCTCAACACAAGGTATTTTCCTTCATGGATGGGTTCTCGGGATACAACCAGATCAAAATGGCCCCCGAAGACATGGAGAAAACTACTTTTGTCACGCAATGGGGTACCTTCTGCTACAAAGTGATGTCATTCGGACTGAAGAATGCCGGGGTAACCTATCAACGCGCCATGGTAGCTTTATTTCATGATATGATACATCACGAGATTGAAGTCTACATAGACGACATGATAGCCAGATCACAGACAGAAGAAGAACACCTCGACGATTTGCAAAAGCTGTTTGTCAAATTGAAGGAATATAAGCTCAGACTAAACCCGAGCAAGTGCACTTTTGGAGTTAGGTCTAGTAAACTTTTGGGATCTATCGTCAGCAACAAAGGCATTGAGGTTGATCCTGCTAAAGTCAAAGCTATATAAGAAATGCTTGCCCCCCGCACCGAAAAGGAGGTTAGAGGTTTCTTGGGACGCTTAAACTATATCGCAAGGTTCATCTCTCACCTGACATCTACCTGTGAGCCAATCTTCAAGTTGTTAAAGAAAGATCAGGTAGTTGAATGGAACAATTATTGTCAAGTTGCTTTTGATAAGATCAAGGAGTATTTACTGGAACCTCCTATTTTGATGCCACCTGTCGAAGGAAGGCCGTTAATCATGTATCTGGATGTTTTGGATAACTCAATGGGGTGCGTACTGGGCCAACATGACGAGTCTGGCCGAAAAGAGCATGCCATTTATTACCTTAGCAAAAATTTTACCGACTGTGAGACTCGCTACTCATTGCTCGAGAAAACTTGTTGCGCTTTGGTATGGGCTGCTCGCCGGCTAAGGCAGTATATGTTGACTCATAACACTTTGCTGATTTCCAAGATGGATCCGATCAAGTATATCTTCGAGAAGCCTGCTTTATCTGGAAGAATCGCTAGATGGTAAATTATCCTGACTGAGTATGATATCCAGTATACTACCCAAAAAGCTATAAAAGGGAGTGTACTAGCTGACCATTTAGCTCATCAAGCCGTTGAAGATTACCAATCTATGAGATTCGACTTCCCTGACGAGGACATCATGACATTGGACAACATTGAAGGTAACAGACTGTATGACGGACCTGAACAAGGATCCCGATGGACCCTGTACTTTGATGGTGCTTCAAATGCACTTGGCAACGGTATCGGTGCAATACTCATTTCTCCGAAAGGTTTCCATACACCCTTCACTGCCCGACTTTGCTTCAGCTGTACCAACAACATGGCTGAGTATGAAGCTTGCATCTTTGGTCTTAAGGCGGCTATAGACTTGGGAATCAAATCTTTGGTCGTATTTGGGGACTCGGCTTTGGTTATCAGTCAAGTCCAAGGAGAGTGGGACACTAGACATCCTAATCTTATCCCATACAAAGAACATGTCTTGACATTGTTGCCTCATTTCGAGCAGATTACTTTCGAGCACTTCCCGCGAGAAGAAAATCAGCTAGCAGATGCTCTGGCTACAATTTCTTCCATGTTTAAACTCAACTGGGATAACGAGGCTCCCCAAATCACCATCGAGCGAATGGACGAACCTGCGCACTGTCATGAGATTAATACCGAAGAAGTAGTGGAACAATCCTGGTTCCATGAAATCAAAAGGTATCTCCATACTCGAGGATACCCTTAAGGAGCTTCCGTAAATGACAAAAAGTTCTTAAGGAGATTTGCTGCCAAGTTCTTTCTGAGCAATGGTATCCTTTATAAACGCAGCCATGATTGTGTTCAACTTCGTTGTGTGGACAAGGTTGAAGCTGAGTTGATCATGACCAAGATACATAGTGGCACATTTGGCACCCACTTAAGCGGACATACGATGGATAAGAAGATTCTAAGGGCAGGCTACTATTGGTCTACCATGGAAGCTGATTGTCATCAACATTCCCGTACTTGCCATAAATGCCAAGTCTATGCTGACAAGGTACATATTCCTCCTGTTCCTCTCAACGTTCTAATAGCTCCTTGGCCATTCGTGATATGGGGTATTGACATGATTGGAGAGATCAAGCCTACGGAATCCAATGGACATCCCTCATCTTGGTCGCTATTGATTATTTTACCAAGTGGGTCGAAGCAGCTTCCTACGCCTCTGTTACAAAGAATGTGGTTGCCCGTTTCATCAAGTAAAATCTCATATGCCGGTATGGTATCCCCGACAGGATCATCACAGACAATGGTACAAATTTGAATAACACTATGATCACCGCTCTGTGCGAGCAGTTCAAGATTTATCATCACAATTCATCTCCCTATCGGCCAAAGATGAACGGTGTTGTTGAAGCCGCGAACAAAAATATCAAGAATATCATTCAAAAGATGACAGTCACCTACAAGGACTGGCATGAGATGTTACCGTTTTCTCTGCATGGGTATCGCACCACGGCACGTACTTCAACAGGGGCAACCCCCTTTTCTTTGGTATATGGCATGGAAGTTGTTTTACCTATGGAAGTTCAGATTCCTTCCTTGAGGATTATGAAGGATGCCGGTTTGAGTGAAGACGATTGGATTCAGACCCGACTTGATCAACTTAATTTGATCGACGAGAAGCGACTTACTGATGTTTGTCATGGTCAGATGTATCAAAAACGGATGATCAAGGCCTTCAACAAGAAAGTTAGGCGTCAGGTATATCAAGTCGGAGATCTTGTAATCAAGCGGATCATCTTGCCGCAAAGTGATCCCAGGGGAAAGTGGACTCCTACTTACGAAGGACCATTTGTGATCAAGAACATCTTTTTTGGTGGGGCAATGATTCTGACCACCATGGATGGCGACGACTTGTTGCACCCTGTGAATGCAGACATAGTCAAAAGATACTATGCATAAAACGACCCGACAAGTCGAAAACCCGAAAGGGCGACTTGGGCAAAAATGGGCATCCCGGTGAATCGAAAACCCGAAAGGGCAGTTTAGGCAAAAATTAGGGATAAACAAAAATCTGTACACCCGGCAAGTTGAAAACCCGAAAGGGCGACTTGGGCAAAAAAGGGTTTCCTGGTGGATCGAAAACCCGAAAGGGCGGTCCAGGCAAAAGTTAGGAAATTAAAGCGTATGACTATGTCTCGTAAGATCACTTTAAGAACAATCTCTTCACCAACAAGCTCCAAGCTTCTGATCAATCCAATCACCGGCAGACGAAGCAGCGAATGGACAAGATACTCAGAGTTGTGAAGGCTATAGCAGAATGGGAACCCCATGGAATTGTTACACATAGCCATCTTTCTTTTGTATAAAATTTTTCTCAATTTTTACGACAACATTCTCTTACTAGGATGTCTGTCTCCTTTGTATAAAAATACTTACAAAAGTTAATACAAAGATACTTCAAAGTGCAGAAATTTGCTTGCCTTTCCTTTCTTTTTACATTTATGTTTTATTTGAAAACGTCCAATGTTTTGTTAAATAGGCATATGCATTTGAATATAATCACTGCTTACAAATAAAACGAAATTGATAAAAGATAATTACTGACAGGTTGAAGGTGTAGGAAGATATCTTTGTGTTATTCCAGAAGAAATCCCTTGCAGTACATCAGCCAGATCCTCAACAAAGCTAAAGCCTTGGAGTATATCCCCAGCGGAGTTAAATTTCAAGACCCCCAGCAGAGTCGGTGTATTCTAAACTATATTCCCCAGCGGAGTTAAGTTTCCAAGTTCCCATCAGAGTTAAGTCTCCAAACTCCCGATCCCTGGTGGAGCCCGAAAACCCTGAAATACATATACCCAGTGGAGCTAGAATATTCCAAAACCTTCTTCCCCAGCGAAGTCAAATCTCCAACTATCAATCCCCGGTGGGAACTATTCAGTTTCCCCAACTTCCCCGGCAGGTTATCTTAAAAGTCTGATAACCAATTAGATAACAGTTAACTTCTTGTCTTATCCCCGACTAGGATGATTCCCCAGCAGTTTGACATACAACCCAAGCTCTTGATTTCCCCAGCTGAGTAAACACTCTCCCCACAGAGTTATTTCCCGACAGAATGAGGATTCTAGTTCCTGTTTCTCCATTGGAAGCCTCCCAGGTTTTAATTCCCCAGCAGAGATTTTCAGAGTTTTCCTTATTTCCCAGGAAAGTCATGAAGGATTCTCATTCCCCGCAAAAGTTGCCAAAGCTCTTGTTAAATCCCCACCAGTCACCGAGGATATCCAATCCCCATCAGTGGTCCCAGGATTTCTCATTCTCAACAATCAAAGATCTTTAATCCCCAACATCGATAAAGGATTCACTTTCCCCGGCAGCAGTCAAGGATTTCATTATCTCCAGTTAACAAGGATTTATTTTCCTCAGCAAGATAGCTACTCAACTTACATACGCATCCATTACATTCATATATCATAAACATTAATGAAACACAATGCATTGCATCATACATATCATGCAACATAACTATGTGTTTTAGCTAACATTTCACCCTTTTCAGGATAAGATTAAAAGGCTATCGTTAATAGTTATTCAGATACAGTATGGATACACCCCAGACACGGCGGTCATTCTATTACTCATTCAAAATTTCAAGTTAAAATACAGTATAGATACACCCCAGACATGGCGGTCATTCTACTACTCATTCAGACTTCAGCAATCCGATACAGACTAGATACGCTCCAGACACGACAACAATTCTATCTCTCATTCATATTCAACTATCAGCTTCAAATTCATATACGCTCCAAACACGGATGCCATTCTGGCCCTTACACCGAAAGTTTGATTCTCCCCAGTGCAGTCGCCACATAAGTCATTATGTCACTTATTCAGATCCCCGTTACAGTTTCAGATACACTCCAGACACGGAAGTCATTCTGCTACTCATACAGATCTCAATATCAGATACAATCCAGACACGCTCCAGACACGGTTTCCATTCTGCCACTCATTCAGAACTTATCCCCAGCACACAGTTGCTCCATACACATATGTTTTTTTGTTACCCATTCAGAATACAGATACACTCCCGACACAGCAGTCATTCTGATATTCATTCAAATATCAAATACAATTACAGCTCGGATACGCTCCAGACACAGACGCCATTCTTTTGCTCATACAGACACAGTCTCCAGATACAGTTCAAATGCATTCCAGACACGGATACCATTTTGATGCTCGATCTTCTGACCTACAACATTGCAGTCAACAAACATTCTGGGATGGCATCTTTAAGCCCATCTCCAGCAAGATTCTACCATCTCCAAATGGCATCTTTAAGCCCATTTCCTCAATAATATTTTGACGAGTGCAAATTTACGGGCACTCTAGTGTCCAATCCTCTTTTACCTTCGAGTCACGAAAGGCAAAACTTGCCAATCTAACTCTTCAGGTTCAAGAAGATTGAACAGGGTCAACTTTTGTACCCCAAAATTTTCCCTCTCATTTTATCAACATTTCTCATCACAAGACTCTTGGAACTCAAGATCAAGCTAGGGTTTGCTCTGCCCAAGACACCTCCTTGCACTGTTGACCTAAACTAGGGTTTGAGTTTGCACAGGGATGTTTTGACCTACAATACCCAAAGTGACTTTCATACTTCATGTTGGACTCATACGTTTTCTCATACCAAGTTTCAAGCCTTGAACCAAATTTTTGCCCAATCAATTGGACAATTGACCTAAAAATCAGTTGTATTAGGGAAAAAGTCAATTGTGGCCAATTTACAGTCAAACCTCATGAATTTTGACCCACATAAACATTATGAACTCATATGAACCATTTGATCAAGTTTGGACCATAATTCTACAAGAAATTTGATCAGATCACCAAAAGGGCAAAATGGTCATTTTTAGGGTTTTGACTGTACAAAGGCAATTTTTGATTGTTTGACCTAGCCAATGGAAAATCAAGTTAAACCATGAGCTCAAGGACTCAATTACATTATCTTGACCTATTAAACAAGTTCAAAAGATCTCAAATGCATGGGATTGACAGATGAATTTTTCAGTCAACTGATCAAAATTTGACTATACACTGAAAAGTCAAACTTTGACTTTTTGGTCAAAATCAGGTGCCAAGGGTCATTTTTCATCAAGATATGTCAAATTATGAAACTTGTTCATCAAGAAACCCAAAATTGCAAATTAGGGTTTGAAATTGAAAATTTTCATAACTTAGAATTTTTCTAAGTTATGAAATTTTCTTATTTTTTCCTAACTTTGCACAAAGTTTTCACTATGATGCAAATGGATTCAAACAAAACCTCCAACATGAAAGTTGTAGTCCTCCACAAAGTCTACAACTTTTATTCACAAAGTTTTCTTAAAAGAAGCTGGGATCTCAAGTTATGATTTTTGGAACAAGGGTCCCTAAAACTTTTAACTTAGAGATATTTTGTCCTAGTTTAGGCAGGATTTTGACCCATCTTCTTGGCCATTTTTCACATAGTTCCACTTGGAATCTCAAGTTTCATTTCAAAGATGGATTATATTACATGTTGCAAGCTTTCCAAATTGTCCAAGAACTCCTCAAACACATTTGTGGTTAGGGAGAATCGAATGCTTGAAGTTGGCAAAAACTCACTTTGTAACCATGGTCAATACATGTTCATACAAGTTGCAAAATCTGACCAAACTAGCTTTGTACTTAATTACAGGTCTCTAAACCCTTCAACACTCAAAAATTGAATGCAAACACATTGGTTAGAGGCATTGTTCTGATCAAGGAAGCATTATACAATGAATAAATCCATTTTGGGCATAAAGGTAGCATTTCTATTTACATAAAGCATGCTTTATGTCAAATTGCTTATCTTGAGCCAAGGACCCAATCTTTTGCAGCAAACAAAGTTCAATAATAGCAGGCAATTGGTACCAACTCTTAGCAGACCCTAAGCTAGATTGTACAAGCCTTTGCATTGTCAATTCTCACTTTTACTTCAAAAACAAGTCATTGTGCCAAAAGTCCACAGCTTGCATATCTGATATATTCAACTTGATCCAACATTCCAAACAAGTTTTTGCACATCCCTGTAAGCCAGAAACACGAGCCATTCATCCCTCAAACACCCTTGTACACAAAAATCACATTTTCTTGCAAAACAGGGCAGGCCCTGCAGAATCACTTCCATTCTCACATCCACTCGTGCGTTTTGCTCGCAACTAGTTCCAATACCTTCCATTCAACTCACTCAAACTATCCCAAACCTCCATTTCCAACTGTAACTCCATTTACAGTGTTCACCATTTCTGTTTTGAAGCTTTACAGGTTGAGTTCTATAGAGAGAATCAGACCATTTCAAAACAAACTAAGCATTGGGAAAGCTCCAGGGAACATCAAGCAAGCTCAAAAGAACCTTAGGCTTCACTGAAAGTTGTTGCATTGCCATACTCGAGCTTGACTGAAACAGGTATTTCTCAAACTTCTATCTCTCTATTTAGGAACATTTAGCCTTAGGTTTGTGAATGAAAAATGTAGTCCTCATTGCCCTTGAGCTGTACATATGCTTAGAATTCATTTATGTTAACTAAGCTAGGAGTATTTGAGAGTTGAACTTTCTGAAAAAACCTGGTCAGAAATTGGGGGTGATAAAATTCTCCCTGGTTTCTTAGAGTTAGGTCAAGTGTTTTATATGGTTGAAATCGTTGTTTCAAGCTCTATAATTTTCATGTTATGAGTTTTTGATTTCAAGCAAAGTACAGAGAGAACAGGTTTCAAGATCAGAAGCGCACGCGTTTGGTCGTTGGCCAAAGGACAGGGACGAAGGCCATTGGGCTAGGCTTGGCTTGTTGCTACTTTTTGCACCCCTATGCTTGCTTTTCACACCCCCTGGCCCAATTTCTTGTATTTTTATTATTTTTGCATTTTAATTTCATTTCTGACTTTATTATTTCATTTCCAAACATAAAAAATGCTTAAAAAATATTTTTTACATTTATTTAGCATATTATTCCATTTTTTCTAACATAAAAACATTTTTATATACTTTTATATTATTTGTTTAAATTTAAAAATAATGTAAATAATACTTTTATTTTTATTTCTTATTTTTATTCACACTGAAAATATTTTCTTGAAAATATTTTATTTTTGTAAATATTTTATTTTATTTTATACATATTTAATATATATATATATATATATATATATATATATATATATATATATATATATATATATATATATATATATATATATATATATATATATATATATATATATATATATATATATATATATATATATATATATATATATATATATATATATATATATATATATATATATATATATATATATATATATATATACATATATACCTTTATTTTATTAAAAAATATAAGATAAAAATACAAAAATATTACATTTTTATTTTTATTATTATTTATACTAAAAAAACACTTTTTTTAAATGTATTTCATTTTTTGTACATATTAATATATTTTTGTATATAATAATATATAATATTATTTTCTTAAGGAAAATTAGGGTTTACCCCTTAATTAAATAAAATCAATTTTTTTTATTTTATTTCTTTACACCTTTTTCACATTAAAAAATACTTTACATACATGAACATAAACAAAAATAAAAACTTCTTTTTTGCATAATACATTTTATTCTATAATTATTTATTTTGTTTATTTAAATATTGTACATTTAAATATTGATGCATTTGAGATTCAATTTGGTTGTAATAACTTAGGGTTTAAATTTCTTGCAAAATATTCACCTATCCAAAATTGTGCCCCCATCCCCATAATCATGTTGTAATAGCTTAGAATTTAAATTTTCGCACTTAAACGCTTTCAATTATGCCATGATTAGAGAATTAGGGTTTGTATGCAAAATCAAAACCAACAAATAGTTTGACCTAATCTAAGACAAAAATGCATGAAAAACAAATACAATACACACTTTCACCCCTAGGATTACAATCCACTTGTTGCCTTCAAAAATGGGCCATGGTATGCATGTTAAGTACTTTGGCAAAACAAAAACAAAACAAAAGATCATAGTCCCTCAATGACGCTATCTTGGCTGCCTAAACGAAAATGATCAAGTCCCTTAAGAAAATTTCCAAAAATACTTGACACAATTGCTATCATGGTCTATACGATGACTCGCGCCTGTCCCGTTTAACATCTTAACACAAGGTTGTTCACCAAATACAATGGTGAAACAACACTATTAAAAGGGTTAAAAACATAAGTAAGATCTTTGAGTAAAATAGGGTAGATAGTTCTTAGTTACTTGATCAAAAGCTTGCAAAACATCCTTGCTATTTTCAAACACACTTCACAACACAATCCAACTTTCAAACATTGAAAACTTTTCAAAAGACAAAAACACCTTTGTATACATTCAGACAAGAATCATTACAAAGGTTGCCACAATGATGACCTCTTTTCAAAACATCTTTCAAAACCACACACAAAGCACCATTGCAAACAATTGAAAAGCAAAGCAAGTGATCTAAACAAGTAACTAAGAGCCCGTGGAAAATCATGGATGAAAAGGGTGCTAATACCTTCCCTTTTCATAATCTACTCCCTGAACCCAAGAAAACATCTCAAAGGTCTTTCCTGTGCTTTTTTACCTTTCCTTAGGATAAAATAAAAAGTCGGTGGCGACTCTTGCTAAACCTAAACATTTGCAAACATAAACATAAAACCTCAAGTCAGTTCTCCCACCGTATCACAGAGGGTATTTGGACTTCGATGGGTAGGACTGCCTCCATGCCATACAATAAAGAGTAGGGTGTTTCCCCTGTCAACATTCGTGCTGAGGTACGGTACCCATGAAGAGCGAATGGTAACATCTCGTGCCAGTCTTTGTATGTCACCGTCATCTTCTGCACAATTTTTTGATGTTCTTGTTAGCTGCTTCAACATCCCCATTCATCTTTGGACAGTAGGGAGAAGAGTTTTGATGCTGAATCTTGAACTGTTTGCAGAGCTCGGTGATCATTTTGTTATTGAGATTTGTACTATTGTCAGTAATAATTCTCTCTGGGACACCATATCGATAGATCAGATTGTATCGGATGAACCGCGCCACAATGTTCTTTGTTATTGTAGCAAAGGAAGCAACCTCAACCCACTTCATAAAGTATTCAATGGCTACCAGAATGAAACGATGCCCGTTAGACGCGGTAGGTCTGATTTTGCCGATCATATCAACACCCCACATTGCAAAAGGCTAGGGAGCCGTCAAAACATTCATAGGAACCGGAGGTACATGCACCTTATCAGCATAGACTTAGCACTTATGACAGGTTCGAGAGTGCTGATAACAATCGGCTTCCATAGTGGACCAGTAATATACTGCCCGTAGGATTTTCTTCGCCATGGTATGTCCATTGGAATGAGTTCCGAGGGTACCTTCATGTAACTCTGCCATGATCCTTTCTACCTCGCTCTTGTCTACACACCGCAGTAACGTTGAATCATGGTTACGCTTATAGAGGATTCTATTACTGATGAAGAACTTCGCAGCGAACCTTCTCAGAAACTTCTTATCATTAACAGATGCCCCCTCGGGGTATTCTTGAGCCTCAAGATACCTCTTTACCTCGTGAAACCAGGGTTTATCTGCTACCTCTTCAGTCTCAATGTCACAGCAATGTGCAGGTTCGTCCAACCTCTCGATAGTGATCCGGGGAGCTTCATTGTCCCACCTGACTTTGAACATAGAAGGCATAGTAGCTAGCGCGTCCGCTAACTGATTCTCCTCTCTTGGGAAATGTTCAAAGGTTACCTCCTCAAAGTGTGGGAGCAATGTCAGTACATACTCTTTGTAAGGAATAAGATTCGGGTGCTTCGTATCCCACTCGCCTTTGATCTGACTTATTACCAGAGCGGAATCTCCGAATACACTCAAGAACTTAATCCTCAGGTCAATAGCAGCTCGAAGACCCATGATACACGCTTCATACTCCGCCATATTGTTGGTGCAGTTAAAACATAATCGGGCGGTGAACGGAGTATGACAGCCCTCAGAAGATATAATTACAGCACCAATGCCATTACCTAATGCGTTTGAGGCTCCATCAAAATACATAGACCATCGGGATCCCTCCTCGGGTCCTTCATCTGGTCCAGGTTCTTCGCAGTCAGTTACCAACATGATATTCTCATCCGGGAACTCGAAATTCATGGACTGGTAGTCATCCACGACCTGATGCGCTAAATGATCCGCCAATACACTCCCCTTGATTGCTTTTTGGGTTGTGTATTGGATGTCGTACTCGATTAAGATCATCTGCCATCTTGTTATTCTTCCGGATAAGGAGGGCTTCTCGAAAATATATTTGACCGGATCCATCTTTGATATCAACAAGGTAGCGTGAGTCAGCATATACTGTCTCGGTCGGTGAGCAGCCCATGCCAAAGTGCAGCAAGTTTTCTCGAGCAATGAGTATCGGGTGTCACAGTCGATAAACTTTTTGCTAAGGTAATAAATGGCATGCTCTTTTTGACCAGACTCGTCATGCTGCCCCAGCACACACCCCATTGAATTATCTAGCATTGTCAAGTATAATATCAAAGGTCTTCCTTCAACTAGAGGCATCAAAATTGGTGGTTCTTGAAGGTATTCCTTGATTCTTTCGAAAGCGGTCTGGCATTTATCATTCCACTTTACCACTTGATCTTTCTTCAGCAGCTTGAAGATTGGCTCACAAGTAGAAGTCAGACGTGAAATGAACCTGGCGATGTAATTCAGACGTCCCAAGAAACCTCTAAGTTCCTTCTATGTGTGGGGGACCAGCATATCTTGTATGGCTTTTACCTTTGCAGGGTCTACCTGAATACCTTTGTCACAGACAACAAAACCCAGAAGCTTACCAGACCTTACCCCGAAGGTGCACTTGTTCGGATTCAACCTCAGCTTGTACGTCTTCAACCTGTCAAACAGTTTCTGGAGATGATCAAGGTACTCTTCCTCAGTCTGGGACCTGGCTATCATGTCATCAACATAAACCTCGATCTCGTGGTGAATCATATCGTGGAACAAAGCAACCATGGCGTTGATATGTTGCACCAATATTCTTCAACCCAAAAGGCATTACCTTGTAACAGAAGGTGCCCCACTGTGTAATGAAGGTTGTCTTCTCCATGTCCTCAGGAGCCATCTTGATTTGGTTGTAGCCAGAAAAACCATCCATGAAGGAGAAGATCTTGTACTGCACGGTGTTGTCGACTAGAACATCAATGTGAGGAAGTGGGAAGTCATCCTTAGGGCTTGCCCTGTTCAGATCTATGTAGTCCACACACATCTGTACCTTACCGTCCTTCTTAGGTACCGGAACGATGTTGGCAACCCACTGCGGATAAGAAGTGACAGCTAAGAATCCTGCGTTGAACTATTTCATGACCTCTGCCTTGATTTTCTCTGACATTTTAGGGCGCATACGGTGGACCTTCTGCTTTACCGGAGGGCAGTCTTCTTTAGTCGGCAGTCGATGTACCATAATATCAGTGTCCAAACCAGGCATGTCTTCATAGGACCAGGAGAAGATCTTAACATAGTCGTGTAGCATCTATATTAACCGTTGTTTGACACTAGGCTCTAGATTCGCACCTATTTTAACCTCTTTCTTGTCTTCCTCTGTACCCAAATTCACTAACTCAACTGGCTCTTCATGAGGCTGTATGACCCTTTCTTCCTGCTGTAATAGTCTAGCAAGTTCTCCAGGCACCTCACAATCGTCCTCACCTTTGTCCTCGACTTGGTTGATCGGATTTTTGAAGTCATAATTGGCAGTAGCAGAGCTGTTATCAATGGGATCCAGAATGGATATGGATCTGCAGTATGATACATGAGTGTGTGTAAGAGAATAGTTGTTTTGATAAAGTGAGAGACAGAAAAGAAAAACAAGGAGCGCAAAATTTGTATGCAAGAAACGTCCAATGCTTTATTAATGATATATGAAATGACAGATAATAGCCCTCACAAGCAAAGCCAAGGTCCCTCGGGCAAAGCACCGGGCCGTAAAGTTTCAAATTGTTTATTACAAATCTTAAAACAAATGAGTCAATTACTGCGGAATAAAAGAAACGGGTATGAAGTCCCTAGCCGTCCAGTTATTTGGTCCACCATTGGTTGTTGGGTAGATCCAGCTGTCAATGTCTGAATCCTCTTCATTGTCTTTAATTGTATTAATTCCTTGATTGCTGGTGCGTAGAGGAGGTCTTCCATCTCGAGCGAGCCTAACAGCCCTTTGAGCCCCTGTAGTAAATCCCAAACCAAATTTGTCAGTTTTGTGAGTGAAATCAGGGAGCTGACTGCAATTGGTACACCCACCTTCTTCAACCACAGCCCTGGCGTCCTTGAGAGAAGCCATCTTCAACGGAGGTTTGTCGGTAGTAACTTCAGTTGATGCCAAGATCTGAGGGACCTCTTCGAAATTCTGACAAGGAGTTTCTATGAATTCACCATCCATCTCTACGTAGCGGAAGGAATTGAGGTGACTCACCATATATTCTTCTTCACCTCGCACTATGATAATATTTCCCTTTACCGGATACTTCAGCATTTGATAGAGTGTGGAAACAACTGCCCCAGCCTCATGGATCCAAGGACGACCCAGCAAGCAAGAATATGACGGCCTGATATCCATTACGTAGAAGGTGGACCCAAACGTCTGAGAACCCACTTTGACAGGGATGTCCACCTCCCTGTGCACCATTCTCTATGATCCGTCAAAAGCCCTTACCATAATGTTACTAGGCTTTAGAGTCAAACCCTCATAATCCAAGCGGTCCAACACTTTCTTCGGCAGAACATTCAGTGAAGACCCGGTATCTACCAGCACATGAGCCATAGTGGTGCCCCTGCACTCAATCGAGACATGCAGAGCATCATTATGCCTCATTCCTTTCGGTGTCAGATTTGCATCTGAAAAACCCATCCCGTTGTCAACAGTCAGGCTGGCCATACAATCTTTGAACTGATCTGCTGAAGTTTCTTGTGGCACATGCGCAGTATTGAGAAATGAAATCAAAGCCTTCGCATGGGCTTCAGAACACAACAACAGAGACAACATGGATATCTTTAATGGGGTCTGCCCCAGCTGCTCAACCATATTGTAGTCGCTCTTCTTAATGATTTTCAGTATTCCCTCTATTTCTTGTTTAGAGGCTTCCACAACGATTTTCTTAGGTGCCTCCGTCCGGGCAGGCTCACCTATAATTTCCTTGCCCCGAGTCCCGGATGGCTCAGCATCAGGGGTAAAAACTGGAGTAGGAACAGGAGAAATGTTAGGAGTGCTGGTTGGAGCAGCAGGTGGAATAACAGTAGGCTTGATGATCTTCGAAGCAATCTCAGGAGAGAAAACCCTTCCACTTCGGGTAACCTTACTAGTCCCTACAATATTACTGACATCAATATCAGCTTTTTCATTCTTCAGATCTTGCTTAATGCCATGATAGTACACATCAGCACCATAATGCCATGGGACAGCCTTGTCTGAGGTGTACGGGATGGGACCAGGAACAGTGATTATCAGCGGAGCAATTCTTTGAACAGGTGTAATCCTAACAGTTCTTCTCGAGGAATCTTGGAAGGATTGGCGGAAATGGTTATAATAGCGATGTCTTCAATGGGAACAATAGGGATCACAGTGTTCTCGAACAAAATCTCTTTATTATCCATCAGGCGCTGAACACCTGGCTTCAACAAACGGTAACCAGAAGGTAAAATCGAACACATGTGGCAAACTTCACCACAACCCGGAAATAAACCGGCCAACAGCAAATTCTTCTTAACAGTCATAAGAGGAGTAGAAATTTCTTCAATAGAGGTCACAAACAAATCAGTGTCAACAACATTAACTCCACGACCATGTTTGGGCATGGGAGCAGTTATAACATTTGGGTTTTCTGGAGCATCGAACTCTATCTCCTTGGCTTCAAGCAAGTCTTGTACTTTGTTTCTTAGAGCCCAGCAATCGTTTGTATCATGGCCAGGACTCTCAGAATGGTAGGCACGCCGCGCGTTGGGATTGTATCTGGGAGAGGTAGTGTTTGGATTCTTGGGAGTCTCTTTCAAATTTGACAAGTTAGATTTTAATAAATGAGGTAGAACTTCAGCCAAAGTCATGTTGATGCGAGTAACCTGTCGTTGTGTTCTTTCCACCCTTTGTTGATTGTTGCATTGTGGAGCAACTGCGGGTCTTGGTATCACTACAGCATTTACCGTTTGATGGTATTCAGATCTGCTTTGGCCCCTCGGGCTATAGACCGCAATGGCTTCCTTCCTACCAGCGAAAGGCTTCTTTGTTGAACTCGAGGAGGCATCCTTCTATATTTTACCACTCCGAATTCCAGCTTCTACTCTTTCTCCAGTTAAAATCAGCTCAGTGAAACCAGATGATGAGTTGCCGATTAAGTGATTGAAAAATGGACCTGATAACGTTCCTAGAAACATATCAACCAATTCCCTATCGGACAAAGGGGGTTGAACTCTCTCAGCCAAGTCTCTCCATTTTTAAGCATAATCTTTAAAACCTTCACCTGCACCCATGGACATACTATGGAGTTGAGTACGAGTGGGAGTAAGGTCGGCATTATACTGATACTTCTTTGTAGAAAGCAGCAGCAAGATCTTCCCAGTTTTGGAAACTGGCTCCCTCCAATTGGTAGAACCATTCAAGCTGAGTCCCTGACAGACTATCTTGAAAGAAGTGCACCCACAAATTTCTATCAGCAGTGTGGGGCTGGATTTTCCTGACATACGAGCGGAGATGGAGCTTTGGGCAGGACACTCCATCATACTTGGCAAAAACCGGAGCTTTGAACTTCTAAGGGATGACCACTCCCGATACCAGACCCAATTCTTCAAAATCCAACCAAGGTATGCTCTGAACTTCCATGGCACTCATACGATCCTCTAAATGTTTGTATCTGTCCTCAGCAGGAGGATATTGCTCATCGTTATAATCAGTATCATTGTCAGAGACTGCAGGACTAGGGTCCTTTTCCCCTTCTTGGTTCTCCCCTTCCTTGGATGAAGAGGTCAGATCAGTTTGTCGCTTCAACCGCTCTCCAAACCTTCTGCCCATATTCAGAATACCGACAACCTTCTTCTTTTTATTATTCTCTTTCAGAATAAGGGCTTTCAGATCTTCCTGCCCCTTAGTCAGACTTATGAACATCTGTTGGAACTGGGCATTCTGTGCCTGAAGATCTTTGATGGTTTGCTCGGAAGACATTTCATGCTGAAATAAACAGCGAAGAAGATGAGAAACATGTAATGGTACCTGTAATGATGTGTATGATAATGGGATGCGCATGTAATGATTTCAAAGACTTCGGGAAATTTAAATTTGCAAACCAAAATAAACAAAAACTTTATTAGCTTAAATTTGAAGGTTCAAAATTCCTTTAAGGCGTTACAAATAAGTAAATAAAACAAATCTAAAACTAGAAAAGAAAAATCAAAAGTCTCATGGACGCTTTCTCTTTGTGCTGATATAATCATTGAGCACTTTTTCCTCTTGGAGCTGCCTGGTGAGCTTTAAAACCTTCCTCTCTTGATCATGGAATTGTTCCCTGTAAGTATCTTGCTCATTCTTCAGCTGAATCTAAGACCTCTGTAACTCCCCAAGATCAGTGGGCATGTAAGGATAGAGAACCGTGTAAGGAATGCCTTCTTCAGTAGTGGGCTCCACAATCACTGGTAATACAGCCACATAAGGCATCACGAGCTTCTGGGCACGAGCTCGTACCCATTGGAGGTAAGGCTCCATAGGAATGAAAGTCTTTGGTCCCAAATCTTTGGCGTCAGATCTGTTTACCATGCCCTAAGCTCGTATGAACCTCCAACGATACTCATTAACATCATCCTCATAGTTGAATATAATGCCCTCAATAAGTAACTCATGGGGACCATCCCTTCGAGCATGACCAAATTGTCACAGAGCTAGACAAGGATTGTAAGTTATACCCCCTCTGATACCAAGTAATGGGACATTAGGGTACTCCCCACAGCGGTCAATAATAGCAATGTCTTCCATAGCTCGGGAACACCAAAGAATATCCATATGAGCGAGTGACATTATCCTTTGCGACCAACCCAAACCTTCTTCGTTCTTCGGTACAGACTTAGGGAGGTGAGAAATAAACCACCTCGACAGCAATGGCATGCAGCACATAAGAGTCCCTTTTCTCTTCATGGTACCAGTATGGAGAGTGTGCAAAATATCTCCAAGCAAGGTAGGCACAGGGTTGCGAGAAAGGAAAATCTTGATAGCATTCACATTGTTGTACCCCAAAATTTGCCCTCCCATATTCTTCAAGATTTGCTAAGATCATGCTTCAAAATCTCCCAAGGGTTGCACAGTCCAAATGGCCTCCTAACAGTCAAAAATTAGGGTTTTAGTTCTGACAAAGAAATTGAGGTTTCCAAGGGTCCAAACAAGTCCCACATGCCTACATACATTGTCAAGCATCCATATGCCAAGTTTCAAGACTCACAGCATCAGATTGCACAGTCAAAAACCCTAATTGCCCTACAGTCAACTGCAGGGGCAAAATGGTCATTTGACAGTCAAAAGTCAAAAATTTTGGTCAAAATCTTATTTTGAAGCCACAAACATCATTTGATCAATTCTTGATCATGATTCTCAAGGCATGACTCAAAAAGTCTCAAGATGCAAAAGTTTCTATTTTTGGACAGTTGGAAAAGTCAACTGCAAATTGACCAGGGCATAACTTCCACATGGTTTATCAGAAAAATTCCATATGAAGCTCATTTTGAAAAGAATGACATTTCCAACAACTCATCTTCACACTTCAAGTCCAAGAAATGCTCTCACAAAAAGTTATCAATTTCAACATTATAGGTCATTTTCAAAAGTCAACAAAAAGTCACTTTAAGTCAAAGACCATAGCTTGAGATTGGTAAATCAAAATGACATGGGACCAAAGGCATTGGTTATAGGACTTCAATACCTTTCCAAAATGTCCAAGAACATGATCAAAGCTTAAAAATTGAGCAAGATATGACTTGTGGAAGTTGGGAAATTTTTGGGAATTTTGAAAAGTCAACTTTACTTCAAATGCCTCAAAATTGCTAATGGGCCTCAATTTCTTCCATGAATCATTATCCAAAAGCTATGCACGACCCATTAAGCTAAAAGGGAGTTATTTTCTTATTTTTAATTAATTAATTGAGTTTTTAATCCTATTAATTCATTTAATTGAAATCAATTATGAGAAAAATACTAAACCATGTGCTTCAAATCTTTTTTTGCATAGAATTCACTCAATATTTCGTGCACCATTCAATAAGGAAAGATTCAATATGATTGGCAATGATTGGCATAAGAAAGGCATGAAAAAGATTGAAAAAGATTGGATTAAAAATCAAATATTGAATCATTAATACAAGGGTTTTGGGCTTGGTTTTTAACCTAAATTGCTTCAGATACATAAGCACAAGTTAACCTAATCCTAAGGAGAACGAAAAATTGCTCAAGAGGCTGCCTACCAATTTGCAAAAGTTGATAAAAAAATTGAAATCTGAAAACACAGTTGCAGTGTGATTCAAAGCTCAAAAAGTATTCCAAACGCTTACTGGGACCTTCCTGAACGTGTCTCAATACCTTTCCAGTCTCCACGCACAAGGAATTGGTAGAACCATGTTGCACTTTTCACAAAAAAAATTCATAATCGTGTTCTACTTTTCATGCATTATACATGTATTTTGAATGTTGATTTATACTAACATGACTGCTCTGAAGCTAATGGTACCACTCAATTGAAGAATGACTGCCTATGTCGTGATCCACCATTAACGCATGTTAGGGTTTCAGAAACCTTGATTTAGGGTTTTCTTCATATGGTAAAATTGACCATTCAAACCTATACCATTGGATTCAGGACATCCAAACGAATCAATTGACTACCTCGCGCCCTTTTTATAATCCACCAGGCTCTAATCGCTATTTTTTGTGTATTACAGTTAGTGGGGGTTTAAAACCCCCGCTATTTGATTTTAGTTACAGGGAAGAGACGAAGAAGAAGGCAGCGTGTCTGATCATGGTTGGTCAGTTTGAATACTGGCGCACTTTTTTGTTTATTCCAGAATAATGCTTGTTTTCTCTTATATTATTTCTATTCCATTAAGCTAACAAAGAAACGCGTTTGGCTTGGTGGAAGATGACTTGTCATGCAGGTATTGGGACCTGGGTTCGATTCCCAGGTCCCCCACTTCTTCAATAATATTTTTCTCAAAACGCTTCCATGCAGCATGCTCTCTCAGGGTTCATCATGTGCTCTCACTTGCTTGCTTGCCACGCGCCCAGGAGATCAATCCAAAGGCCAGAATCTGGACTCCATCATGCGCGCTAGTCAACTGAGGCACACGTAACCACCAAAAGTCAAACAAGGCCTGGAATTGAGTGGGCCAAACTGCTTTCAACAAACCTCCAAATTGGGTCTGAATACCCCCCCCCCCCCCCCCCCTTGTTTGTATTTTCTTTCTCTCATTTTTTCTCTTTTATTTATTTTAATTATTTTAATTGTTTCTTTTAATTCACAAAATAATTTTCATAAAACCAAAAAAATCAGAAATCATGAAAATAAAAATATGTTTTATTTAATATTTAATGCATTAATATTTTTGTAAATAAATTTTCAATAATCAATTTAGTTTAAATTTAGGTTTTCAACTTTAATGTTTTTTTCTAAATAACTAAAATACATAAAAATTAGGTTTTTAGCATTTTTATTCTTTTCTCATTAAATAAATTTTTCTTATTATTATTATTATTAACTATTAATTATTTTGTAAATACTCATGTAATTAAATAATTAGTATAAATTAGGTTAAAACTTTAATCTTTTTCTTTAATAATTAAAAATATTTAGAATTAGGGTTTCTTTTAATTAATTCTCTTTATTTCCATTAAATACAAAGAAAAACATAAAAAATAACTTCTTTTCTCTTTAAATAATTAATTAACCTTCAATTTTAATTTAATTTCTCAAAAGAGTCCAACGCCCTCGCACTCTCGATTCTAATTTATCTTCGCGTGTTTGTCCTTTATTTTCATTTCAAATATTATGTAATTGCTAAAGCTTTGTAATAGTAATTAGGACTTCATTTATTTTCCGCATTTTATTCAAAAACGGGTCTTTGTTAATTTGGCGATGTATAGACCCGCGCCTTGTAATAGCGTAGGACCTTTATTTTCTGTACTTTACTTTCCGCACCTTTAAACTGCTAATCACATGAAGAAATGAATGGCCCAAATAAAATCAAAGCGTAGCTCACCCAATGCATAATCAAGATAAAACATAACTGAAAATGACACACAATTCACACACCACTCTTAGGGTACGCCTCACTGTTGCCTTGCCCCTCGAAATATGGTCGTCGAGTATAGGACGTTTTAGTAAGTCCTTAGGTCCATGAACATGGCATAAGGGTAGCTTCTAAGGTGTCCTACTGTTGCTCCGGTGACCACACTGTCCCTAAACCCGAATTGACCCGAACACCTCCAACAGTGGTGCTACCTACCTCTCAATGGTGGGATGACACTACCTTAAGGACATTTACACAGCCTAATTCCTTAGGGTAGGTAGATGACTCATAGATACTTGCTCTAAAAAAACAAATCAAAACTCTTTTTCACACCGACACTTCCAAAAAAAAGCTTTCAAAACAATTTTTCAAACACTCTTGAGGACTAATACAAGAGTCGATCTAAAATCTTTAAACGAAACTTTTTCAAACTCACTTACAATTGAAAAGCAAACAAACATTTTGAAAACACAATGAGCAAGTATCTAAGAGCCCATGGATAACCATGGATAGAAAGGGTGCTAACACCTTCCCTTTCTATAAATCTACCTCCCGAACCCGAGAAACATCTCGAAAAGGAATTTTGCTGTGCTTTTGTCCTTCCTTGTTGGAGAAAATAAAAGACGGTGGCGACTCTTGCTTCCGCGACATTTCACGAACCAGCGTTAAATAGTCAGTTCCAGATCCACCGATCACAGAAATGGCGACTCTGCTGGGGAATCTTATAAAGTGAGATGTACCTTAGGATAGTTCATAACTGTGTTCTCAATTGTGGTGCTTTGTTTGCTTTATTATTGTGGGTTGCATCGGAGTTACATAGATCCTAACCCGGATCTGGGGATACCCTGTTAGGTAGCATCAGCTGTGAGGGATCTGTCCGGCGTAGACCGACATAGGTGAAGCAGTGGCTACGTTGGTGTGGCGCCTTGGTCTGTACCGATATCCCTTGTGTTGCAACGAGGAGAATATGGGTCTTCCGAGGAGTCATTAAGCACCAACCGACCTTAGAACCTTAAATGACCCAACTTGGCCAATAGAACAGTAGCAGTATGCTACGCCCATTGAGGCTAAACTCTCGTGATGGTTCTGGCCGCAAGAAAAGGTTGCGATGTTGGAGTTATGACCGATTGAGGGTAGTCAGTGATATTGAGATCCTCTAGAACCCGGTTACTTCTGATAGGACAGGTCTTAACCAACAAACTGAAAGAGGGTAATACCCAGACCCCATGCTGGCCTAAACTCTAAGGGTTGTGGTGTGACTTGTGTGCTTTCATACTTGACTACTTGCATGCTTGTTATCTGACACTTGAGTTTCTTGCAGGTTTTGTTTACAGTCCTCAATCTGGACTCATAGCAGGGTTACTTATATCACCCCACGCATAACATGACATCATACCATCATACCAATGCATACATCCTACATAAGGACTAATCCATTTCAAGGATCTCAAGGGTTTGTGATGCAGGTCATGATGAATCAAACTGTATAACAAGGGGCAAAGGGGATTTATTTTCCTCTAGCCAAAGTTGTCAGGGGCTATGACCCACTGGATATGGTGAGCCTTTGACCCTTGAAGAAGGACTCTCGACAACATGAAGCTCCTTCAATCAAGCCACCGGATTCAAATTCTGACAATTTTTTCTTGTTTACCCCGCGAGGTCCTTGAAAACATTGCATGCATAGCATACATATCATCGCATTACAGGTACCCTTTTGACAGGTCACTTACCTTCTCCGTTGTTTATTTCAGCAATGGCTTCCCAACAATACAACCAGGACCTTCATGCTCAAGAGACTCGGATCGGGGAAATCCTCCTGAATCTATCCAAGGGGCAGGAAGAGCTGAGGACACTTCTCATGGGGACTTTGGTCAGGAACAGTGCTGAGGATGAACGGTTGAAACATCTGCAAGCTGAGGTGGATGCAATGAGAGCCCAGATGCTAGGGCAGGGGACTATCATTCAAGGCTTAGCTCAAAGACAAGAAAAGCTTGGGGTTCTCATCAACCAACTGCTTCGGGGTAACCAACTGGAGCAAACATCTAAGGTTGAAGAGCCAGTCATCATTCAACCACCTTTGAGACCAGAAGACAAGGGAAGAGCTCCTCAGATGGTTTCAGTGTTACAAATTCAGCAGCAACCTCACCAGCTTCAGCCAGACAAGCCCAAAAGGCAATTCACCAAGCTCAACGCGTCGCTGCCTCAAGCTTTACAACAATTGTTGAGGTTGAATTTGGTAACTCTAAGGGATCCTCCTAAGAATCCCAACAGGACACCTTCAAGGTATAACCCCAACGCCCACTGCGCTTATCATTCTGACAGCCCGGGGCATGCTATAGATGAGTGTTGGACCTTGAAGAACAAGATCCAAGACCTGATTGATGAAGGAGCTGTGGAATTCACCCAAGATGGCCAGGCTGAGCACTTCTACCATCCCTACAGGATTCACCAGTTGAAGTAACAAGCCCTGAGATGAGAAGGCTTTTTGTTCATTAGGATCTTTCAAGTTGTAATCTTCTTTTGATTATTCAAACATGTTATTCATATCAAACGTTGTTATTTCATTAATGCATTGCATATGTCTGTTTTGAAGTAATTATTTCGTGTTCACTATATTGCAAATTGCTTTCATTTTTTGATGTCAACTCTCAATTAACAATTCTAAGCCTCTTGAGGGAGGATGACGAAAACAATACCATAATATACAGTATGCTTTTGAATAGACCCCGCTGATGAAGTACAGGCATTGTTTCAAATCCCTAAACACTGGAGTTATAAGGAAGATAATCCCTCGTCAACCCCTCTGAGCCAAAGAAGTAGGAGTTTTTCTTTTCGAAAATTAAAACCCTTAATCATAACCTGGGGCAGGGTAGTTCTCTCAGCTGATCCAGGTGCACAACGAATGGCATCAAAAGAAGTCCTTCTGAAACAAAAGACGGTGATGGTTCCAAATAACCATAAAAAAAACAGGCAGTCATTACCATAATCAAAAAGCCCATTAAGTCAAAACCTATGAAGGAGACTTACAAAACCGGGGCATCCCGCTGACTGTAATTCCAAAAAGAAACAGTTCAGGCAAAAAACAAGGATAATGAAACAAAAAGAAAGAGGTCATACAAACCCTCAACAAAAAAAACAAAAAAAATGACTGCCTATTCAGAAAAAATCATCAATATCTGAACCATCATTGGAACATCAGGACAAAGACTCAAACAAGGTCTAATGCACGATCAACTGAGCTTAGGTTTGAAGAACATCACGAAGAGTGGGTGGGTACAAATAATTTGAGCCTTTATCCTTCGTTTCTTAAACCGTGAACCAGGCCACGCTACAACCCTTAAAAGTCCTAGCTGAAGCATGGGTTAGTTCGAAAACATACTGTTACCAAAGGTATCCTGACTTTAAGGCTTGCTATAAAATATTGAGTTGACATCACATTTTACAAAATTTACTGGTTTTACTGAAAAATGCATTTTTCAAAAACTTCAAGACAGACATAAGCTTTGCATTTCTGATATAACATTGTTCGCATATGGCTATTTGTTTGAACAGCACAGAAGTTCGCACGACGAATGTCTAATGAACAAAAGCACTTCCAATCAAGGGGCATGGCCTGATCATCGTCCATCATCTGGGGCAGTTAAGTCAAGATTCGGAGAATCTCTCAAAAGGCCAACCAGCCTGGGGTAAATCTCCATCTGGATCACTTGGAGCGTTGGACGATCAAACAAAGATCTTCTGGTAGTATGGCAACACTACACTACTGACAGGGGCACCTCCCTACATCCTGATAGCGCGGACCTAGTCGAAAAAATACTACACAAAATCAAAGACCCGCTAGGTTGACACACCTAGGCAAAAATAAGGGCTTCCCGGCGAACCAAAAGGGTTCGGGCAAAAATAAGGGATGAAAATAAAAAAATCCGTACACCCGGCAAGTCGAAAACCTGAAAAGGCGGCTTGGGCAAAAATGGGTATCCCGGTGGACTGAAAACCTGAAAGGGCGGTCCAGGAAAAAATTAGGGATCAGAGCGTACGACTATGTCCTGTCATCTCGTCACTTGCCTACCAGAAGAAGGTTTGTCAAACGACAGTTATCAAGACCCCACCAGTATCTCCTCCCACATAAATAGGGGCAGTAATGAGTTGTCTAAGCGATCTAATTGCTCTGTCCACCAGGGTACCAAGGTAGGTTCAAGTGAAGAACGTAACCAAGATCTCTTAACTCCCCAGAGAGTGAGCTAGCAATTCAATACACTCTCCCCAAGCAAAGTCATACTATCAGCCTCAAGGAAGTTGGGTATCCTCCAGCAGATCTCAACATTCCCCAGCATAATATACGAACATTCCTAACAAGCATCCCCGGCAGTCTTGATCTAAGATTTTTCCCCGGCGGTATACCAGACATTCAGCGGAGTCACTTCCCCAATATATCTCAAAATTTTCCCCGGGAGAGTCCAGTCCAAAGATTTCCCCAGGAAAGCTGAATCATCTCCCCAGCAGGAAGCTCATCCCCAGTAGATTCTGGAAGCTTCTCCCCTGCAGAGCACGAACGCGTCCCCCGGTTTTATTCAAAGGTTATTTCCCTACCAGGATATAACTGGGTTATCCTCAGCCAAAAGCCACGGAAAGATCGTCCGTGACGAAGTCTTCCTATCCCCCAACGGAGTTCATCATATTCTTCAACAAAACTCAACAATGGTATCCCCAATGGAGTTCTCATTCATCTCAGCGAAGCACCTCTCCTCCCACAGAGTATTGTTCCCCAGCAAGATCGTTAGAGTAGTTATTCCCCGCAGAGTAATCTCTTCATCAAGTTTATTCCCCAACGGAGTCATTTTCTCCTACCGGTTCATTCTTGCAATCTTCATCCCCAGCAGAAACCAAGAACTCTCTTCAACCATCAGCCCAGGATTTAACTCCTGGAATTCGTCAAGGATATATTTTCCTAGACGAAAATACGTTCAAAAACATCACATACATAAACGCATCATATCTTACAATCTCATTTATGTTGAGAACATCATTGCTTGATCCATGACATGCATTACATACGACTGACTTTTACATTTCAGGAAAGATCCAGTTAAGTTCTCAGCTATTCCAAGACCTTGCCTGGTTCAGTTAAATCGACTCCTAAAGATTTTTCTGATGCCGATCCAGTCAAAGGCCTTCTCTGGTCCAGTTAAATCGATTCCTAGAGATTTTCCTAATGAAGACCCAGTTGAAGATTCCAAGACCTTGCCTGGTTCAGTTAAATCGACTCCTAAAGATTTTTCTGATGCCGATCCAGTCAAAGGCCTTCTCTGGTCCAGTTAAATCGATTCCTAAAGATTTTCTTGATGAAGACCCAGTTGAAGATTCCAAGACCTTGCCTGGTTCAGTTAAATCGACTCCTAAAGATTTTTTCTGATGCCGATCCAGTCAAAGGCCTTCTCTGGTCCAGTTAAATAGATTCCTAAAGATTTTCCTGTTGAAGACTCAGTTGAAGATTCCAAGACCTTGCCTGGTTCAGTTAAATCGATTCCTAAAGATTTTTCTGATGCTGATCCAGTCAAAGGCCTTCTCTGGTCCAGTTAAATCGATTCCTAAAGATTTTCCTGATGAAGACCCAGTTGAAGATTCCAAGACCTTGCCTGGTTCAGTTAAATCGATTCCTAAAGATTTTTCTGATGCCGATCCAGTCAAAGGCCTTCTCTGGTCTAGTTAAAATCGATTCCTAAAGATTTTCCTGATGAAGACCCAGTTGAAGATTCCAAGACCTTGCCTGGTTCAGTTAAATCGACTCCTAAAGATTTTTCTGATGCTGATCCAGTCAAAGGCCATCTCTGGTCCAGTTAAATCGATTCCTAAAGATTTTCCTGATGAAGACTCAGTAGAAGACATCCAAGATTCCTTCATCGTTACTGTTGAGGTAGTAATCGCTCAAGGTTCTCTCATCGTTACTGTTGAGATAGTAATCGCCCAAGGTTCTCTCATCGTTACTGTTGAGATAGTAATCGCCCAAGGTTCTCTCATCGTTACTGTTGAGGTAGTAATCACTCAAGGTTCTCTCATCGTTACTGTTGAGATAGTAATCGCCCAAGGTTCTCTCATCGTTACTGTTGAGGTAGTAATCGCCCAAGGTTCTCTCATCGTTACTGTTGAGGTAGTAATCGACTAAGGTTCTCTCATCGTTACTGTTGAGGTAGTAATCGTCCAAGGTTCTCTCACCGTCCCGCTGAGGTAGTAATCGTCCCTGATCCATTCATCATCCTGTTGAGGTAGAAATCGTCTCAGATTCCTTCATCATATCATTACCAACAAAAAACCTTTTGAAGTTCCAGATCCGATTCCTGTATCTCGCCAGGGTGTATCTGTTGACGACTAGCATTACCAGACCCGATTCTTGTATCTTGCCAGGCTGCGTCTGAAGAGTTCGAGGATCTGATGCCTGTATCTTGCCAGGGTGTATCCGTTGAAGACTAACAGTACCAGACCCGATTCCTGTATCTAGCCAGGGCGTATCTACACAAAGAGTTTGAAGACCAACTCCTGTAACAGGCCAGGTAATTATTTTCTTTCTCAGGTACGCAAGTTCTCGCTAACTAATCTCTTACACGATCGACACCCAGATGGCATATATAAGCCCATCTTCCTATCCATCAATCTCCAAATGGCATCTATAAGCCCATTCCCCGCATCATACTGCTAACATGTGAGCGCAAATTTCTGGGCACTCTAGTGTTCAATCATCTTCCACCTTCAGATTGCGAAAGGCACGTCAGCCAATCTACATCCTCAGGTCTAAGAAGATTGAACAGGGGCAACTGTTGTACCCCAAAATTTGCCCTCCCATATTCTTCAAGATTCGCTAAGATCATGCTTCAAAATCTCCCAAGGGTTGCACAGTCCAAATGGCCTCCTAACAGTCAAAAATTAGGGTTTTGGTTCTGACAAAGAAATTGAGGTTTCCAAGGGTCCAAACAAGTCCCACATGCCTACATACATTGTCAAGCATCCATATTCCAAGTTTCAAGACTCACAGCATCAGATTGCACAGTCAAAAACCCTAATTGCCCTACAGTCAACTGCAGGGGCAAAATGGTCATTTGACAGTCAAAAGTCAAAAAAATTGGTCAACATATTATTTTGAAGCCACAAACATCATTTGATCAATTCTTGATCATGATTCTCAAGGCATGACTCAAAAAGTCTCAAGATACAAAAGTTTCTATTTTTGGACAATTGGAAAAGTCAACTGCAAATTGACCAGGGCATAACTTCCACATGGTTTATCAGAAAAATTCCATCCAAAGCTCATTTTGAAGAGAATGACATTTCCTACAACTCATCTTCACACTTCAAGTCCAAGAAATTCTCTCACAAAAAGTTATCAATTTCAACATTATAGGTCATTTTCAAAAGTCAACAAAAAGTCACTTTAAGTCAAAGACCATAGCTTGAGATTGGTAAATCAAAATGACATGGGACCAAAGGCATTGGTTAGAGGACTTCAAGACCTTTGCAAAATGTCCCAGAACATGATCAAAGCTTAAATATTGAGCAAGATATGCCTTGTGGAAGTTGGGAAATTTTTGGGAATTTTGAAAAGTCAACTTTACTTCAAATGCCTCAAAATTGCTAATGGGCCTCAATTTCTTCCATGAATCATTATCCAAAAGCTATGCACGACCCATTAAGCTAAAAGGGAGTTATTTTCTTATTTTTAATTAATTAATTGAGTTTTTAATCCTATTAATTCATTTAATTAAAATCAATTATGAGAAAAATACTAAACCATGTGCTTCAAATCTTTTTGTGCATAGAATTCACTCAATATTTCGTGCACCATTCAATAAGGAAAGATTCAATATGATTGGCAATGATTGGCATAAGAAAGGCATGAAAAAGATTGAAAAAGATTGGATTAAAAATCAAATATTGAATCATTAATACAAGGGTTTTGGGCTTGGTTTTTAACCTAAATTGCTTCAGATACATAAGCACAAGTTAACCTAATCCTGAGGAGAACGAAAAATTGCTCAAGAGGCTGCCTACCAATTTGCAAAAGTTGATAAAAAAATTGAAATCTGAAAACACAGTTGCAGTGTGATTCAAAGCTCAAAAAGTATTCCAAACGCTTACTGGGACCTTCCTGAACGTGTCTCAATACCTTTCCAGTCTCCACGCACAAGGAATTGGTAGAACCATGTTGCACTTTTCACAAAAAAAATTCATAATCGTGTTCTACTTTTCATGCATTATACATGTATTTTGAATGTTGATTTATACTAACATGACTGCTCTGAAGCTAATGGTACCACTCAATTGAAGAATGACTGCCTATGTCGTGATCCACCATTAACGCATGTTAGGGTTTCAGAAACCTTGATTTAGGGTTTTCTTCATATGGTAAAATTGACCATTCAAACCTATACCATTGGATTCAGGACATCCAAACGAATCAATTGACTACCTCGCGCCCTTTTTATAATCCACCAGGCTCTAATCGCTATTTTTGTGTATTACAGTTAGTGGGGGTTTAAAACCCCCGCTATTTGATTTTAGTTACAGGGAAGAGACGAAGAAGAAGGCAGCGTGTCTGATCATGGTTGGTCAGTTTGAATACTGACGCGCTTTTTGGGTTATTCCAGAATAATGCTTGTTTTCTCTTATATTATTTCTATTCAATTAAGCTAACAAAGAAACGCGTTTGGCATGGTGGAAGATGACTTGTCATGCAGGTATTGGGACCTGGGATCGATTCCCAGGTCCCCCACTTCTTCAATAATATTTTTCTCAAAACGCTTCCATGCAGCATGCTCTCCTAGGGTTCATCATGTGCTCTCACTTGCTTGCTTGCCACGCGCCCAGGAGATCAATCCAAAGGCCAGAATCTGGACTCCATCATGCGCGCTAGTCAACTGAGGCACACGTAACCACCAAAAGTCAAACAAGGCCTGGAATTGAGTGGGCCAAACTGCTTTCAACAAACCTCCAAATTGGGTCTGAATACCCCCCTTGTTTGTATTTTCTTTCTCTCATTTTTTCTCTTTTATTTATTTTAATTATTTTAATTGTTTCTTTTAATTCACAAAATAATTTTCATAAAACCAAAAAAATCAGAAATCGTGAAAATAAAAATATGTTTTATTTAATATTTAATGAATTAATATTTTTGTAAATAAATTTTCAATAATCAATTTAGTTTAAATTTAGGTTTTCAACTTTAATGTTTTTTTCTAAATAACTAAAATACATAAAAATTAGGTTTTTAGCATTTTTATTCTTTTCTCATTAAATAAATTTTTCTTATTATTATTATTATTAACTATTAATTATTTTGTAAATACTCATGTAATTAAATAATTAGTATAAATTAGGTTAAAACTTTAATCTTTTTTTTTAATAATTAAAAATATTTAGAATTAGGGTTTCTTTTAATTAATTCTCTTTATTTCCATTAAATACAAAAAAAACATAAAAAATAACTTCTTTTCTCTTTGAATAATTAATTAACCTTCAATTTTAATTTAATTTCTCAAAAGGGTCCAACGCCCTCGCACTCTCGATTCTAATTTATCTTCGCGCGTTTGTCCTTTATTTTCATTTCAAATATTATGTAATTGCTAAAGCTTTGTAATAGTAATTAGGACTTCATTTATTTTCCGCATTTTATTCAAAAACGGGTCTTTGTTAATTTGGCGATGTATAGACCCGCGCCTTGTAATAGCGTAGGACCTTTATTTTCTGTAATTTACTTTCCGCACTTTTAAACTGCTAATCACATGAAAGAATGAATGGCCCAAATAAAATCAAAGCGTAGCTCACCCAATGCATAATCAAGATAAAACATAACTGAAAATGACACACAATTCACACACCACTCTTAGGGTACGCCTCACTGTTGCCTTGCCCCTCGAAATATGGTCGTAGAGTATAGGACGTTTTAGTAAGTCCTTATGTCCATGAACATGGCATAAGGGTAGCTTCTAAGGTGTCCTACTGTTGCTCCGGTGACCACACTATCCCTAAACCCGAATTGACCCGAACACCTCCAACGGTGGTGCTACCTACCTCTCAATGGTGGGATGGAACTACCTTAAGGACATTTACACAACCTAATTCCTTAGGGTAGGTAGATGACTCATAGATACTTGCTCTAAAAAAACAAATCAAAACTCTTTTTCACACCGACACTTTCAAAAAAAAGCTTTCAAAACAAATTTTCAAACACTCTTGAGGACTGATACAAGAGTCGATCTGAAATCTTTAAACGAAACTTTTTCAAACTCACTCACAATTGAAAAGCAAACAAACATTTTGAAAACACAATGAGCAAGTATCTAAGAGCCCATGGATAACCATGGATAGAAAGGGTGCTAACACCTTCCCTTTCTATAAATCTACCTCCCGAACCCGAGAAACATCTCGAAAAGGAATTTTGCTGTGCTTTTGTCCTTTCCTTGTTGGAGAATATAAAAGACGGTGGCGACTCTTGCTTCCGCGACATTTCACGAACCAGCGTTAAACAGTCAGTTCCAGATCCACCGATCACACACATCTACGAAGGAGTCCGGATTAGGGAAGAGAACTAAACCATAGATAAGAAGAGCCAAGACCTACTCAAAAGCCTGAAAATCCATATCATCCCAAAATAGTTGAGCCTTGTCTATCAGAAATTTGGCTAGAAAACCCTCGACTCCGCTTCGAGTTTTCCAATTGGATACCATGTTGGCCCGTTTCAAATGCAAAGTTGAGGCAATGACTTCTGGCTTAGGAACTTCTTTTATACCTGTGAAGGGTACCTGTTTAAGAATGGGTATGCCCAATAGCTGAGAGAATTCTTCCAAGGTGGGTACCAACTGATAATCTGGAAAGGTGAAGCAGTGATGCTTAGGATCGAAGAACTGAAAAAGTACGTTCATCATCTGTTCATCAAAGTTTGAAGTAACCAGGCTGAGAAGTTGACCGTGTCTCTTAATGAAAGTATAAGTTTCAGAAACTCTTGATACTAGCTCTTTGAGTTGGGAAGGTATCTTCACAAAGTTGATTCAGATAGTATTTCTACGCACGGAAGCCATGATCTTCAAAACAGAACAAAGATAAATTCCCTTGGTATTTGAAATGGTTAGTGTAATGAAGCATGAATACCATGTTATGATGCATGATGTCATGATAAACCACAGGCATAGAAAACACAGGTATTGCAAACAGAGTCAAATCACACAAAGCCCTTAGGTTTAAGGCTTGCATGAGGTCAAAGGTAATACCCTCTTGAAGTTAAGTTGGTTTCAAACCTGTCCTAGAAAAGTAACCGGGTTCTAGAGGATCTCAATATCACTAACCATCCTTTATCGGTCATGGTTTCAGCTCACGTAATCTTTTCCTGCGGCCAAAATATTCCGAAAGTATAATCTCAATGAGTGTAGCATCGAGTATCAACCAGTTCTCAGCTCTACACTGAGGCCGGCTATCTCGCTACTTTCTAATGGCCAAGTTGTTCAACTAAGGTTCTAAGGTTCGTTAGTGCTTCACGACACCATGCAGCGGCCCCGTATTCTCCTCGTTTCACCATAAGGAATACCGATACCAACCAAAGTGCCACACCAATGTAGCTAATGCTTCAACCGTATCGGTCTATGTCGTACGGCTCCCTCACAGTCTATTTCTACTTACCTAATGAGTGCCCCCAGATCCGGGGATAGGATCTATAGTAACCCCAAACAAAGCCCTCAAAAATAAAGCAAACAAAGCAATCAAGAGAAGCAATGTTAATGACCTAGATCCTAAGGTATACCTCACTTATAATTCCCCAGCAGAGTCACCAGTTGTGAGATATGGTGGCAGAACTGACTGTTTTTACTGGTTTGCATTTTACGTTTTTTTATTCTCAAAATGTCGCGATAAGCAAGAGTCGCCACCGACTTTTATTTCATCCAACCGGAAAGGAAAAAAGTACAGAAAAAATCCTTTTTTGAGATTTTGAGTACGAGAGGTAGATTATAGAAAGGGAAGGTGTTAGCATCCTTTCTATCCATGTTTGTACCTACAGAGAACGTCAGTAGGTAAAAGTTTTGTTGCCTAAGACGACAGTCTGGGGAAGAAGATGAGGCGTGGCAATCATTGGTTGGCTGGTTTGAATTTCCGCGCATTTTCTAAATATAATGTTTGATTTGCTTATATTATTTAGCTTCTATTATATGAAAAATAAACAACACAACACAGTTGGCAAGCAGGTATTGGAAGCGAGCATAAGGACCTGGGTTCGATCCCCAGGTCCCAACATTTGTTTCATGTTATTTTTCTTCATATGATTAGGTGCGCTACTGTCCCATATGTCCACCATGCAACTCAATGATCTGACCATTAGACTCATCTCCAGCCAAGATCCAACGTACCAGCATTGAAGGACCACCATACACCTCAAAGTCAATATTTCATGGGAACCAGCGTGGTCAAACAGGCTGAGATCTGTTTGGGCCTAGAAATCAGATTGGCACCCCCCATAATTGTTAAAAATCAGGCCCATCTCTACTTGTTTTTATTTCTTTTCTTTAATTCTTTTAATATTTTTATTTAATTATTTTAATTCACAAAATTAATTACTATTTTTTCATAAAATCATAAAATCAAGAAATCATAAAAATTAGAATTAGGTTTTTTTATCAAATTTAATTTAATTTAGTTTAGTTCAATTTAGGGAAATTTTAACTTGTTTTTTTAAAATTAAAACTAATTAGAAAATTAGGTTTAAACTCATGATTTAATTTTTCTTTCTTTCTCAAATAAAATAAAAAAATACAAAATAGAGTTTTTTAGAATGAATTAATTTATTTTTATTAATTTAAAATTAATTAGAATTTAGGATTTTCTTTTTAATTCAATTGTTTCATTATTTTCTTAAATAACAAAACATGACAAGAACATCTTTTTAATCAATCGCAAATAGGATTAGTCGAAGGGTCAAATCCCTAATCGCCTCGCATTTAATTCTCCGCGCGCTTATTATGTATTTTGCCAATATTTTGTAACTGTTCATGGTTTGTAATAGTTTAATTTAGGGTTTTATTTATTGTATAAATCCTCGGGTTTTTGGCTATGTAATTAATCCCCCTCCCCGAAGCCTTGTAATAGCGTAGGTTTATTTTCGCGTATTTTTCCTGCAAATATTTAACTGCCTAGATGTATGCTAATAGGATTATATGGCAAGAATGCATGATAAATTAATACAGTTAGAAAACCCTAATGTGCAAATATAAATAACTGAAAGCAAATCACTCACACATATCACTCTTAGGGTATGCTCTCACTTCGGTTTCCTTCGGTAAACGATCATTAAGCATAGGGTGTTTTAGTGGTTGCCCTCCAGTCTAAAAAGATCAAAATATCCCATTCGAATGTTGCCTCGGAAATGTAGCCTCGGAAATGTTGCCTCGAAAAGATCTTAAGACTCTAAGGTTATTACTAAGGTGTCCTAATATTGCTTTAGTGATCGTACGTCCCTTTCGAATTGACCCTTACAACTCCAACGACGGTGCTACTTACTTCTCAATAGTAGGATAGCGCTGTCTAAAGGAAACAAGAATAGAAATTATCTTTTTTCGAGTAGGTGGATGCTAGTAGTTACTTGCTCAAATCAAAACTTTTCAAACTTACACTTTTTCCAACAAATTTTCAAAACAACTTCGTCACACTCTTGAGGACTGATACAAGGGTTATCACGAAGTAAAAACATTTTTCAAAACAAAGCACACACAAGAAATTTAAAAATGAGCAAATACCTAAGAGTCTGGGGAAAACCATGGATAGAAAGGGTGTTAACACCTTCCCTTTCTATAATCTACCCCCTGTACTCAGAATGTCTCGAAAAAGAATTTTTTCTGTACTTTTTTCCTTTTCGAATGGATGAAATAAAAGTTGGTGGCGACTCTTACTTACCGCGGCATTTTGCAAACAAAAAAACGCAAAACGCAAACCAGTATTAAACAGTCGATTCTGCCACCGTATCACACTCATCATATCTTGATTGCCAATCTGTCAAAAAAACAAATCAAACCATATCTTTGTTAATTTTCATCATTTATTTGATTTAATTCACTTTTTAATTAATGAAAAATCAAAATAAATTGAAAAATGAAGCACATAATGGGTGAGTGAACATTTGAGTCGTGCACCACATTATAATTGAAGTGCAAGCATAAAAAGTTGGGCCCATTGAGCAAAAAATGTAAATTTGAGCACATTTGACTTTTGGCAATTTTGCAAAAATGGTCAACTTGGCCAATGCATAACTCTCTCAATTTTGACCCTAGAGAGGTGTTCTTGGAATTTTTAGAAAGCTTAGGACTTCCTATAAACAATAATTTTGTTCTCATCTCAATTGAGTCTTCCATGTTCATGTATGAAGCTTTGACCCAAAAGGTGTTTTTGTTGACTTTTCAAAAGGACCTATAATGTCAAAATTCATATCTTTTGTGAGTGCATATTCTGGACTTGGGAGATGAAGATGAATTGTAGGGAATTGCATACTCTTCAAAAAGAGTTTTGGATGGGTCATTTCTGATAAAGTATGAGAAAGTTATGCTTGGTCAAAGTTGAGTTGACTTTTCCTATAAAACCCTAATTTAGCAACTTTTGGGTTTTGATGAATTGTGAGAAATCCTTGAGGAATCATGATGAACCCTTGATCAAATGATGGATAATACTTAAAAATGAGGATGTTGACCAAAAATCTTGAAGCTTGACTGTATGTGGGCCACAGTTGACTTTTGACCTAGTACAGTTGATTTTTAGGCATTTGAGCAATTGACTGAGAAAACTTCTCCTGCAAGGCCTGAAACTTGACATGGATGATCTTGAAGACATATTAGGACAATGGTGAGCATTTTAGTCCTTTGTGGTTCACACATCTTGATGAAGATGGAAACCCTAATTTGAGGTATACTGCCTCATGAGAGAGTTTGTCTGGTCAATTCTTGGGCAACCTTGAGAAAATTGGGGACCTCATTTGACATTTGTTGAGTAAAATGAGAGGGAAAATTTTGGGTTACAACAGCAAGCATAAAAACTTAGGCCCATTTGCCAAAAAATGCAATTTTGGGCATTGTTGACTTTTGACAATTCCCTAGAAATGGCCAACTTTGACAATTCATATCTCCTTCAATTTTGACCCTAAGAGGGTGTTCTTGGACTTTTTTGAAAGCTTAGGATGTCCCCTAAACAAACTTTTTTTTCATTTCAATTGAATCTTCCATTCTCATGTAAGAAGATTTGACCCAAAAGGTGTTTTTGTTTGACTTTTTGGAATGACCTATAATGTCTGAATTTATATCTTTTCATGAGTGCATTTCTTGAACTTGAGGATTGAAGATGAGTTGTAGGGAATTTAATTATCTTAAAAATGAGCCTTGGATGAGAAATTTCTTATAAAGTATGAGAAAGTTATGCTTGGTCAAAGTTTGGTTGACTTTTTCCTAAGAAACCCTAACTTAGCAACTTTTGAGTTTTGATGAGTTAGGAGCTTTCCTTGGGGAATTATGATCAAACCTTGGTCAAATGATGGATATCACTTCAAAATGTTGAAGTTGACCAAAAATCTTGGAGTTTGACTGTATGTGGGCCCTAATTGACTTTTGACCTGATAGAGTTGATTTTCAAGCATCTGAGCAGTTGAATGGGAAAACTTCTTATGCAACACATGAAACTTGGCATGAATGGTATTGAGAACATATTAGGACTATGGAGAGCATATGAGGCCTTTGGATCTCACCCATATTGATGAAAATGGAAACCCTAGTTGGAGGTTCATTGCTTTAGGAGAGAATTTATTTGGTCAACTCTTGGGCATCCTTGAGCAAGTTGAGTATCTTAATGAAAATATGTTGAGTAAAATGGGAGGTTAAATTTTGGGGTACAACAGTTGTCCCTGTTCAATATTTTTAAGCCTGAGTATGTAGATTGGCTGGTCTGCCTTTCGTGGTCTGAATGTGGAAGATGATTGAACACTAGAGTGCCCAGAAATTTGCACTCGCATGAAGTAATACTGATCGGTGATATCGGGAATGGGCTTATAGATGTCATTTGGAAATCAATATAAAATCGTCTGAGATGGGCTTAAAGATGCCACCCAAAAAGCTATTGGTTGTATAAGAGATTCCTTTACGAGAATTCATGTACCTGCCGCTGAGGAGGACTTCGCTGGAGGATGCTGATTTACATCTGGGAAAATAGAGTATAGGAGCTTCAGTTGTCCATTATTCTACTGGGGAATTAACTCCTGGTTAAGGAGGAGGGAGTACACTGCATATCATGGTTAGGATACAGGCTGCTCAGCGACTTACTGGGGAAATGTGAAATTGATCGTATCTGGTCGGGTCTAGGTCTTACATTGTTGTAAACTGTTATCTGGAGATAAGAGAGAAGGAACCTGGATAGTAGGGTTACTTCAAAATGAGAGCCTGGATAGTAGGGCTATAAGAAGGAACCTGGATAGTAGGGTTACTTCGGGATGAAAGCCTGGATAGTAGGGCTATGAGAAGGAACCTGGATAGTAGGGTTACTTCGGGATGAAAGCCTGGATAGTAGGGCTATGAGAAGGAACCTGGATAGTAGGGTTACTTCGGGATGAAAGCCTGGATAGTAGGGCTATGAGAAGGAACCTGGATAGTATGGTTACTTCGGGATGAAATCCTGGATAGTAGGGATATGCGAAGGAACCTGGATAGTAGGGTTACTTCGGGATGAAATCCTGGATAGTAGGGCTATGAGAAGGAACCTGGATAGTAGGGTTACTTTGGGATGAAAGCCTGGATAATAGGGCTATGAGAAGGAACCTGGATAGTAGGGTTACTTCGGGATGAAAGCTTGGATAGTAGGGCTATGAGAAGGAACTTGGATAGTAGGGTTACTTTTGGATGAAAGCCTGAATAGTAGGGCTATGAGAAGGAACCTGGATAGTAGGGTTACTTCGGGATGAAAGCCTGGATAGTAAGGCTATGAGAAGGAAAATGGATAGTAAGGTTACTTCGGGATGAAAGCCTGGATAGTAGGGCTATGAGAAGGAACCTGGATAGTAGGGTTACTTCGGGATGAAATCCTGGATAGTAGGGCTATGAGAAGGAACCTGGATAGTAGAGTTACTTCGGGATGAAATCCTGGATAGTAGGGATATTAGAAGGAACCTGGATAGTAGGGTTACTTCGAAATGAAAGCCTGAATAGTAGGGCTATGAAAAGGAACCTGGATAGTAGGGTTACTTCAAACTGAAAGCCTGGATAGTAGGGTTGTGAAATGGAACCTGGATAGTAGGGTTACTTCAAAATGAAAGCCTGGATAGTAGGGCTATGAGAAGGAACCTGGATAGTAGGGTTACTTAGAAATGAAAGCCTGGATAGTAGCGCTGCGAGAAGGAACCGGGATAGTAGGGTTACTTTAAAATGAGAGCTTGGTAGTAGGGTTGTAAGAAGGAACCTGGATAGTAGGGTTACTTCGAAATTAAATCCTGGATAGTAGGGCTATAAGAAGGAACCTGGATGGTAGGGTTACTTCGAAATGAAAGCCTGGATAATAGGGCTATGAGAAGGAACCTGGATAGTAGGTTTACTTCGAAATGAAAGCCTTGATAGTAGGGTTGTGAGAATGAACCTGGATAGTAGGGTTACTTCGAAATGAAAGCTTGGATAGTAGGGCTGCTTCATTTGATCACGTAGATTAGTTGACCCGTTTGGTTTCGGGAACTGATTTTCCATTAGTTGTCTGCAGATATGACATGTATAGCTTCATGGATTTAATCTTGAACTGTTGGAATTGTTGATGATAACCATCTTTCTTGAAAAGGTGCAGGATTAATTATATGTGATGCATGAAATGCATTGTGTGATGATGTTCTCAAAATAAATGAGATTATGTTGTATGCAATATGTATGCGCACATCATGATGTATGAACATGAAATGCTATTGTGACATATCCGAGTCTGGGAAAATAAATCCCTGACTGCTCCTGGAGAGTACTGGAAATCGAATTCCTGGCCGTTGTAGAAAAGTGGTTTTTCTACTTCCGCTGGAGATGGTGAACGGAGATGACTATGTCGTGGCTTTACTCCTTTCTGTTTGTGAATATTATGCCAGGGAGAGACTCTCCTTGAGAATAAATCTGTGGGGGAATATTTATGTTTGAGAGAGGAGATGCTTTGCTGGAAGATTTTGCCGATTCAGAGAAATGAACTCCGCTAGGGGATGAACTTCCGTAGCTGGAGGAATAAACTTTATTCGGGATTGAGCTTATGTGTTCAGAGAAATAAAGTCTGCTTAGGAGAAAACTTTATGAACCGCTTGCGATTATAAAATTCGGCTGGGGAATATAGACGTTGACTCTCTGAAGGAACTTTGTTGGGGAAAGTAACTCCTGTTTGGGGAAGTCGGTGTCAAATCTTTGGTTGCCTCTACTCTGTGGGAAGTGTTAATGTCACGGGGTCGTATGTAATGGTGACCTTGTTTGAAAACTGTCTCTGCCTCTGTACCTGTTGGAGAAAGTACCTGCAGAGGCTTTGTGGATGGATAAGTGTCAGAATGACATCCGTCTCTGGGTCGTACCTGAACTCTTTGCTAGATGATAGTCTAGACCCAGTATCAGGATGACATCCGTCTCTGGATCGTACATGAATTGTTGCTAGAGGATGATCTGAATAAGTGTGACATACGTCTTTGGATCGTACCTGAACCGTTTCTAGATGAAAATATTCTTTATTCAGAATGTTTCCGTTGGGGAAGGGAAACTCTGTAATCCGCTTGGGGAATCCCGAGAAGCTTGGCGACCTCATTGGGGAATTTTCGTTGGAGCACTAATTTGGAGATTTTGCTCTGCCGAGGGTGTGAGAACACCTGACTTCACTAGGTTGTAAGCTGAGAAAATGGCGGTGGCCTTGTAGTAAAATGCCCGTGTCTCGATACTTGTTATAGAAAATATCAATCGGGGATTTTGTAGATGGTTTAACTGTTATCCCAACTCTTTGAGTCCTTGGTGAATGCAGATCATGGTAATAAACCTTCTACTGATTAGACAAGTGACGAGATGACGAGACATAGTCATACGCTTTAATCCCTAACTTTTGCTTGGACTGTCTTTCCAAATTTTTAGTCCACCAGGATATCCTTTTTTGCTCAAGCCGCCTTTTCAGGTTTTCGACTTGTCGGGTGTACGGTTTTTTTGTTTTTATCCCTAATTTTTTCCCGAACCCTTTTGGTTCGCCGGGATGCCCTTATTTTTTCCTAGGTCAGTCAACCTAGCGGGTCTTTGTTCATGAGTAGTATTTTCCGACTATGTCCACGTTCACCAGGTACGGAGAATTGTCACTGTCTATAGTTGTAAGTGTTTCCACACTTCCAGAAGATGTTTGTTCGATCGTACATGATTCGTTGTTGGAATCCATGTCCAATGCTCCAAGTGATTCAGATGGAGGTTTATCCCTGGCTATCTGGCATCTTTGAGAGATTCCTTGAATCTTGACTTGACTGCCCCAAATGATGGACAATGATCACTCTGTGCCCCTTGGTTGGAAGTGTTTTTCCACTTGAGGTGATCCTGTCCACTGAGAAGATTTTTGTTCATCGAATATCCGTTGTGTGATTTTCTCTGCTGTTGAACAAATATTCATATGCAAACAATGGCATTTTAAGAATGCAAAGCTTATGTCTTTCTTGAAGTTTGAAAAATCATTTTTTAGTAAAACAAACAAATTTTGTAAGAGAGTGATATAAACTCATGATTTATGGAAAACCTTACAGGAGTCGGGATACCTTTTATAACAGTATTCTTTTGAACTAACCCATGATTCAGTTAGGAATTTTAAGGGTTATAACGTGGCCTGGTTCACGGTTTAAGAAATAAAGGATAAAGGCTCAAATTTTATTTGTACTCAACCCACTCTTCGTGATGTTCTTCAGTCCTATGCTCAGTTAATTGTGCATTTTGAATCCCAATTGAATCTGGCATCTTGTCCTTGATGTTCCGGTGATGGTTCAGATACTGAAATTTTATTTGAAAGAGGCAGTCATTTTTATAATATTTTTTTGTCGAGGATTTGTAGTAACCTCTTTTTTCGTTATCCCTTCTTTTGCCTGAACTGTTTCTTTTTGTGATTATAGTCAGCGGGATGCTCCAGTTTTTTCTTAAGTCTTCTTCATAGGTTTGGACTTAGTGGGCTTTTATTTTGAGAGATAATGACTTCCTGTCTTGACGATTATGCGGAACCATCATCGTCTTTTGATTTGGAAGAACGTCTTCGATTGTGTACGAAGCGGAAGATTGTGACTGAATACGCACCTGAATTAACTGAGAAAACTACCCTGCCCCAGTTTATGATTTAGGGTTTTAATTTATGTGAAAATAAAAACTCCTACTTCTTTGGCTCAAAGGGGTTGACTAGGGATTATCTTCCTTATAACTCCACTATTTGGGATTTGAAACAACGCTTGTACATCGTCAGCAAGGTCCGTTCAAAAGCATATCGAGAGTTGAATATCACAAAAAGGAAATAAGTTTAAATATAGTGAATACGAATGAATTAATTCAAAACAGACATATGCAATGCATTGATAAAGTAACAAAGTTTGACATGAATAAATGTTCGAACAATCAAAAGAAAATTACAAATTGTAAATTCTAATGAACGAAAAACCCTCTTGTCAGAACTTGTCACTTCAAATAGTGGGCCTTGGAGGAATGACATAAACATTCTAGTTTACTATCTTGTGTGAGTTCCAATGCTCCTTCATCAATCAGGTCTTGAATTTTTTATTTCAACCTCCAACAGTCGTCAGTATCATGCCCCGAGCTGTTGGAGTGGTATGCACATATTGTATAAGGATTGTAGTTAGGGGAAGAAGTCTTGGGATACGGATGAGGTCCTATCAGTGTAATCACATTCATCCTCAACAGGTGTTGCAAAGCTTGAGACAGCGGCATGTTAAGTTTGGTAAACTGCCTTTTGGGTACATCCGGCTTACTCTGAATAACCCGTTATTTTTAGCGAGGTTGTTGTTGGACCCGTGATGTGGTAGCAATTGGGAAAAGTCCACTCTTCACCAAACCAGCCTCTTTTTTTCTCAGAAGTTGATCAATGACTTGGTCCCCAACCTCGACTGTTTGCTTCATACGGCTGCAGCCGTCTTAATGAAGTTTCTTGATAATGGCTCTCAACTCTTCTTGTCCCGGGCTAGGCCTTGGGTAAGAGCCCTCTGCCCCAGCATCTGGGTTCTCATTGTTTCAACTTCAGCTTGCAGTTGTTCCAACCATTCGTCCTTATTGTCTTCAGGACTTTTCTTGGCCAGGTTCACGACGAGGAGTACTTTCAATTCTTCCTGCCCCTTGGATACGTTTAGGAACATTTCCATGAACTGAACTTCTTGAGTTTGGAGATCTCTGTTGTCTTGTTTGAGAGCCATTGCTGAAATAAACAGCGAGAACATGAGAGATCCGTACTAGAGACTACCTGCTATGCAATGACATGTATGATATGTGAATGTTTTCAAGGATCTCGCGGGGTAAACAATAAAAATGTTAGGCGTTGAACTTTACAACTTTGATTGAAGCAATTCCTATCGTTGAAGGTCCTTCTACAAGAGTCAAGCTCACCATATCAAGTGGGTCATAGCCTCTGACTCAAGTTATCGTGTTTTGATCTTTTGACAACATTGGCTAGAGGAAAATAAATCCCTTTTCCCCTTGCTAGATGTTTGGTTCATCGTAACTTGTATCACAGGCTCTCAAGATCCTTGGAATGGTTAGTATGATATGTCATGTTATGATGCTATGATGTGTATACTATGCATCAAGCAAAAATGCAGGGTAAGAAACTAATTTATTGGATTTATACAAACAAGGTCATGCAATGAATACAAACAAAGCCCTGCAATGAGTTCAAATTGTTAGGAAAAGAAAGCAAACAAGTCACACAAGTAGCCTTGGGTTTAGTCTTGTATGGATTCCATAGGTAAGTACCCTCTTGAAGTTTATTTGGTTTCAAACTGTTGTACCCCAAAATTTGCCCTCCCATATTTCTCAAAACATTTCAAGAAAAATTCACAAGTCCAACCCGGCGCATCATATTCAGGTGTTCTTTCGCCAAGATATCTCTGATAACGTATTCTCAAATTCAGGTTCGGCTCAAGAGTCAATTCTTTAAAGAAGGTATCCGAATGTGTGAGTTTTCTCGAAGAAATATGGTGAAAAAGTGTGCTGAAAGTGCAGTTTTTACGCGCTAAAAAATTCATAACTTGAAGATCGTGACTCGTTTTGAACCCGTTCCGGCGGCCAAAATTCCGTCTTGACATTATCTACGTTTTCATCTCTCACGGATGGAAGCCAATTTCGATCAGAAGGTCTTCAAAAATGTGGATTTATCAGGTATTTTCGTGCAGAAAATTTGTGACAGAAGTTTATTTGCGTCATGTTCAAAAAATCATAACTTGGTCGATTTTCATCGTATCGAGCTGGTTCCGGCGCCAAAATTTCACAAATTGAGTTGACTACATTTTCACAGAAGGTATTGAGTTCAAACGGTATTCAAAAGGCCTTCGTTTTTTGCTCAGAGTGCGTGACACGCTGAAAATCCTGAATGCTGAATATTATTTCATCTGGGCCGAAACTTCGAAAATTCATAACTCGGTCAATTTTTATCGGATTGGGCTCATATTTTTACACAAGTTCCCTGACTCATAGATCTACAACTTTGCTTCAAAAGTCGAGACCAAATTATGCACCGATCAATACCAGTTTTTTATTGAAGAACGTGTCAGAGTCGACACTGGAGCCCAAAATAGGTTTGTCTGAGCTGAAACTTCAAAAATTCATAACTAATTCACTGTTTATCCGATTGAGTCGATTTTCGGACAAGAGTTAGTTCTCGATGTCGGCTACATTTTGTTTTCACACTTCAACTTCAAAAAATGCACTTAAGTCCCTGCGATTTAGCCTGGAAAGTGACGAATTCAAGTGAATATTGGAGGCCCAATTGCACATTCAAAGCCCATTTGCTTTACCCTAATTTTCATTATATAATCACTTTCTTTTCACACAAACCAGGGAGGAGAGAAAAAAGGAGAAAAAGAGAGGAGAAGAAGAGAAAAAAGAGAGAAAAAACCTTGTCACAATACTGTTGGAATATCAAACTCTTTCAAGAACCCTAAAACCTTGAAATCCTTATTACAAATCCCTCTCTCACTACAAACAAGCCATCACAGTTATAAACCAATACCTCACTACTTCTTCAGTAAGGATAAGGCTGGCTTGATCTCCATGATCCTAATTTTCCAGTAAGGCATAAAAGCATTCAGGTCACTAATCTTCCAGTAAGGGTAAGATTGATTTGATCTCCATGATCAAAAGGGTATAATCATTCATACATGACATATTGTGCCTAAACATTAAATTTCTTCATATGTTGGTTTTATTTGAATTTTTATGATTTTATTTAATGTGTTCATGAGGTTCAACACTGCAGATTTAGACAGGATCCCAGGTTCATTAAGGAACGTTGAGACCAAAAGCCAAATGGCCAAAAGCCAAAAGCCAAATGGCCAAAACAGAACATTTTACACATGACCCCAATATATGGCGAGACAGACATCCTGAGAAGATTAAGGAACGTTGAGGCCAAAACGCAAATGGCCAAAAGCCAAAAGCCAAATGGCCAAAGTAGAACAACTTATGCATGATGAGGCCAGAACACAAATGGCCAAACCACTCCAATTCACCTCCAAAAAGGGGACAGAAACCCCCCAAGGTATTGTATTTTCTTTCTTTTCCTTATTTTATTTATTTCAATTATTTCTTTTTTTTAATTAATTCCTTTAATTTAACTTATTTTCATAAAATATAAAAAATAGTAAAAAACAGAAAAGTCATAAAAAATCAAAATATATTTATTTAATTAATATTTTTTTGTAAATAAATTTCACTAATAATTAATTATTTATTTTTATAAATCAAAATTGCATGTAAATAATTAGATTAATTTTAGGTTTAATTTTAACATGTTTTTCTTAATAAATAAAAAAAAATAGAATTAGGGTTAATATTTTAATTTCATTTAATCTTTCTCATAAAAATACATAAAAAACATAAATACCAAAAACTCAAAAAAAATAATAATTTCTTTTTTCTCTTTAATTTCATTAGTTTAATCATTTAATTTAATTTCATTAAAAAGGGTCCAACGCCCTCGCTTCCAATTTTAATTCCAATTCGCGCATTTTATTTTATTTCTTATAATATTAATGTAATTCTCCCAAAGCCTTGTAAACTCGGACATTTTATTTCTCGCACTTTACTTCTTTATTTTCTGTCAAATCGGGTCCTAGATTAAATTTGGCGATGTGGACCCGCGCCTTTTGTAATAGTTTAGAATTTTATCTTTCTCGCAATTTTTAACTGTTAACAAATGCATGCAAGAATGAATGGACAAAAATAAAAACAAACGCTAGATCACCAATAACATGACAAGATAAAATATCTGAATCTGACACACAAATCACACACCACCCCTAGGGTACGCCTCACTGTTGCTTTGCCTCGAAAGGTGATCGTCGAGTAGAGGATGTCTTAGTAAGTCCTCATGATCCGGGAACCTGGCATGACGGTAGCTTCTAAGGTGTCTTCCTATTGCTCTGGTGATCACCATGTCCCGAACCTCGAATTGACCCGAACACCTCCAACGGTGGTGCTACCTACCTCTCAATGGTGGGATGGCACTACTTTAAAGGACATTTACACAGACGAATTCCTTAGGGTAGGTAGACGACTCTAGATACTTGCTCTAAATTTCAAAACAAATCAAAAATACTTTTCACACCAACACATTTTCAAAAAGCTTTCGAAAGCAACTTTTCAAACACTCTTGAGGACTGATACAAGAGTCAAACTGAAATTTTCAAAGAAACTTTTTTTAAACCCACAGTTGAAAAGCAAACAAACCATTTTTGAAAACACAAATGAGCAAGTATCTAAGAGCCCATGGATAACCATGGATAGAAAGGGTGATAACACCTTCCCTTTCTATAATCTACCTCCCGAACCGAGAGCAATCTCTTTAAGGAATTTTTCTGTGCTTTTGTCCTTTCCATTTGGAGAAAATAAAAGACGGTGGCGACTCTTGCTTACCGCGACATTTCGCGAACCAGCGTTAAACAGTCAGTTCCAGATCCACCGATCACAGAACTGGCGACTATGTTGGGGATATATTTATAAAGTGAGGTGTACCTTAGGGTTAGTTCATAACTGTGTTTTCAATTGCTTTCTTTGCTTGCTTTAAATTGTGGGACTGTCTTGGGAGTTCTATAGATCCTAACCCGGATCTGGGGATACCTTCTTAGAAAGTAGCAACAAGGCTGTGAGGGAACTGTGCGGGGTATACCGACATGGTTGAAACAGACTGCTACGTTGATGTGGCACTTTGGTGTGTACCGGTAACCCTTGAGTTCAGTCAAGGAGAGTACGGGGCCTCCGCGTGGTGTCGTGAAGCATCAACAGACCTTAGGAACCTTAATTGAACTATCTTGGCCTCTTTAGGGTAGTGAGATAACTGACTTTGGTGCAGTCCGAGGTTGGTTGATACTCGATACTACACTCAATTGAGGGTTGCTTTCCTGGAATATTTCGGTCACCAGTTCAGTGGCTAAATCGAAACGATGAACAATGAAAGCAATCCAGTGATATTGGGACCCTTAGAACCCGGTTACTTCTAATAGGACAGGTTGAGCCCACCAACTTCAAGAGGGTAATACCCATACCCCATGCTGGCCTAAACTCTAAGGGTTTCACTTGTGTGACTTGTGTGCCTTCATACTTGCCTATTTGCATGCTTGTTGTCTAACACAGGAACTACTTGCAGGGTTTGCTTATAGTCCTTAATTAGGACTCATAACATGGTTTACTAAGTTCTTTGCAGGTTTTGGTTTGTAGTCCTTAATTATGACTCATAACAGAGTTTACCAAATTTCTTGCAGGTTTTGTTTATAGTCCTTAATAGGGACACATAACAGAGTGTACTGAGTTTCTTGCAGGTTTTAGTTTGCAGTCCTTAATTGGGACTCATAACAGGGTTACTCACATTACCCCATGCATAGCATAACATCATACCATTGCATACATCCTAACCCATTTCAAGGATCTCAAGGGCTTGTGATGCAGGTCATGATGAATCAAACATCTAGCAAGGGGCAAAGGGGATTTATTTTCCTCTAGCCAAGGTTGTCAGGGGCTATGACCCACTTGATATGGTGAGCTCTGACTCTTGAAGGAGGTTCCCCTAACCAAGGTTGTTTGGAAATCAAAACCAGACATGAGGACTAAAGTCAGGGGCTATGACCCACTGGATATGGTGAGCCTTTGACCCTTGAAAAAGGACTCTCAACAAATATGAAGTTCCTTCAATCAAGCTACGGATCCCAGCTCTAACAAATTTCTTGTTTACCCCGCGAGATCCTTGAAAACATTGCATGCATATCATACATATCATTGCATAACAGGTACCCTTGTTGCAGGTCACTTACCCTCCCTGCTGTTTATTTCAGGCCATGGCTTCCCAACAAGATAACCAGGACCTTCACACTCAAGAGACTCAGTTCAAAGAGATCTTCCTAAGCCTATCCAAGGGGCAGGAAGAGTTGAGGACACTCCTCATGGGGAATCTGATCAGAAAGAGTCCTGAAGATGACAAGGACGAACAGCTGAAACGTCTACAAGCTGAGGTAGACACACTGAAAACCCAGATGCTGGGGCAAAGGGCACTCATTCAAGGTTTAGCTCAGGAGCGAGGAGAGCTGAGGGCCATGATCAGTCAGCTTCATCAAGACATGAAGCAACCAGCCCAAGTCAGGAACCCAGTCATTAATCAACTTCCAAGAAGTCAAAGGTTTGGGCCTCTCCAAGTTGCTATTACTTCACAGGTCCAACAACGACCTCGCCCAGAACAATGGGCTGATCAGAGCAAACCAGACAAGCCTAAAAGGCAGTTCACCAAGATCAACATGTCGTTGGATCAAGCACTACAACAAATGTTGGAGGCAGGGCTGATCACCTTAAGGGCTCCTCTCCGGAATCCAAACACTTCTGCTCCTAACTATCATCCCAACGATAGGTGCGCATACCATTCCGATAGCCCGGGGCATACTACGGACAACTGCTGGCCTCTCAAAAACAAGATTCAAGACATGATCGACGCTGGAGAGATTCAGTTTGAAGTACCTGAGACTCCGAACAAAATCACTGCTCCCTTGCCAAATCATGGCTAGGATTGAGAAATTTTTGTTCATTCGAATGTTCAAGTTGCAATTTTCCTTTGTTCAAACATTTACTCATGTTAAACATTGTTATTTCATTAATGCATCGCATGTGTCTGTTCTGAAACAATATATTCGTATTCACTAAATGAAAATTATTTTCATATTTTTTCTGATATCAGCTCTTGATCTAAAATTCTAAGCCTCTTGAGGGAGGATGACGAAAACGATACCACGATCTTTACAGTATGCTTTTGAACAGACCCCGCTGATGAGGTACATGCATTGTTTCAATCCCTAAACACTGGAGTTATAAGGATGATAATCCCTTGTCAACCCCTCTGAGCCAAAGAAGTAGGAGTTTTTCTTTTCGAAATTTAAAACCCTTAATCATAACCTGGGGCAGGGTAGTCTCTCAGTTGATCCAAGTGCATAACAAATGGCACCAAAGAGGTCCTTACAAAACAAAGAAAGACAGTGATGGTTCTGAATAATCAATAAAGAAAGGCAGTCATTATCTCAAAAAATAAAAAAACCCATTAAGTCAAAACCCATGAAGGAGACTTACAAAACTGGGGCATCCCGCTGACTGTAATTCCAAAAAAGGAAACAGTTCAGGCAAAAAAGAAAGGGATAACAAAAATCAAACAAGAAAGAGGTCTTACAAACCCTCAACAAAAAAGGAATGACTGCCTATTCAAAATAAGTTATCAACATCCGAATCATCACCGGAAAATCAGAGCAAAGACTCAAACAAAGGTCTAACGTATGATCAACTGAGTTTAGGTTTGGAGAACATCACGAAGAGCGGGTGGGTACAAATAAAATTTGAGCCTTTATCCTTTGTTTCTTAAACCGTGAACCAAGCCACGTTATAACCCTTAAAAGTCCTAGCTGAAGCATGGGTTAGTTCGAAAGCATACTGTACGAAAGGTATCCTGACTCCTTAAGGCTTACGGTAAAATACGGAGTTGACATCACGTTTTACAAACATTCACTTGTTTTATGAAAAATAATGCATTTTTAAAATCTTCAAGACAGACATGAGCTTTGCATTTTTAACATAACTTTGTTTGCATATGACTTTTTGTTTGAACAGCAGGGAAATTCGCACGAGGAATACCTAGTGAACAAAAGTACTTCCAATCAAGGGGCATGGCATGACTATTGTCTATTATCTGGGGCAATTCAGTCAAGATTCAGAGAATCTTTCAAAATGCCAAGATAACCAGGGGCAAATCTCCGCCTGAGTCACTTAGGGCACTCCAACAACGAATCTTGCCTGATCAAACATCTTCTGGTGGCGTGGCAAAATACTTCCAACAGGGGCAACTCCCCACATTCCCTGAACGTGGACATAGTCGAAAAATACTACGCATAATCAAAGACCCGCTAGGTTGACATGCCTAGGCAAAAATTAGGGCTTCCCGGCGAACCAAAAGGGTTCGGGCAAAATGAAGGGGTGAAATGAAAAAATCTGTACACCCGGCAAGTCGAAAACCTGAAAAGGCGGCTTGGGCAAAAATGGGTATCCCGGTGGACTGAAAACCCGAAAGGGCGGTCCAGGAAAAAGTTAGGGATCAAAGTGTACGACTATGTCCTGTCATCTTGTCACCTGCCTACCAGAAGAAGATTGGTCAAATCGGCAGTCCTCAAGCACCTCCACAGGTATCTCCCTCTCCCACATCAGAAACAGGGGCAATAATGGGTGGTCTAAGCAATCTGATTGTTCTGTCCTCCAAGGTATCAAGGTAGGTTTCGTTAAAGAACATAACCAATACAATTCAATACTTCCCCAGGAGAGTCCAATCCAGTTTCCCCAAGAAAGTTGGAATCCATCTCCCCAAGCAGTAAGCTTATCCCCAGTAGATTCTGGAAGCTTATCCTCACAGAGCATGAACGCGTCGTCCGACTTTATTCAAAGAGTTATTTCCTTACCAGGATATAACTGGGTTATCCTCAGCCAAAAGCCACGGAAAGAGCGTCCTCGACGAAGTTCTCTTACCCCCAGCGAAGTCCATTAACACTTCCAACACAACAATGGTGACCCCAGCAAGTCGTTATCAACAACTCAACAAAGTACCTCTCTCTCCACAGAGTTTTGCTTCCCAGCAAGATCGCTAGAGTACTTTTCTCCCTGCAAAGTTATCCATTCGCCAAGTTTATTCCCCAACAGAGTCATCTTCTCCTACCGGTATTCTTGCAGCTCATCCCCAGCGGAGGCAAAATTTATTCTTCAACATCAGCCCAGGAGGGACTTCCCGGCACCCGTCAAGGATTTATTTTCCTAGACGAAAAAATACATTCATAAACATCTTCATACATTATAGCATGCATATACGCATCATGAACATACAATCTCACGTATTCAGAGAGCATCTCGCATGTCATACCACATGACATCGCATACAACTAACGCTTGTCTTTTCAGGACAAAAGTACAAAAATGATTACCATCAATGGTCGCAACTAAAGATCCGATTCCTGAATCTTGCCAGGGTGTATCTGTTGATGACCAATTACCAGATCCGATTCCTATATCTTGCCAGGGTGTGTCTGAAGAGTTCGAGGATCCGATGCCTGAATCTTGCCAGGGTGTATCCGTTGAAGACTAACATTACCAGATCCGATTCCTGTATCTTGCCAGGGTGTGTCTGAAGAGTTCGAGGATCCGATACCTGAATCTTACCAGGGTGTATCCGTTGAAGACTAACATTACCAGATCCGATTCCTGTATCTTGCCAGGGTGTGTCTGAAGAGTTCGAGGATCCGATACCTGAATCTTGCCAGGGTGTATCCGTTGAAGACTAACATTACCAGATCTGATTCCTGTATCTTGCCAGGGTGTGTCTGAAGAGTTCGAGGATCCGATACCTGAATCTTGCCAGGGTGTATCCGTTGAAGACTAACATTACCAGATCCGATTCCTGTATCTTGCCAGGGTGTGTCTGAAGAGTTCGAGGATCCGATACCTGAATCTTGCCAGGGTGTATCCGTTGAAGACTAACATTACCAGATCCGATTCCTGTATCTTGCCAGGGTGTGTCTGAAGAGTTCGAGGATCCGATACCTGAATCTTGCCAGGGTGTATCCGTTGAAGACTAACATTACCAGATTTGATTCTTGTATCTTGCCAGGGTGTGTCTGAAGAGTTCGAGGATCCGATATCTGAATCTTGCCAGGGTGTATCCGTTGAAGACTAACATTACCAGATCCGATTCCTATATCTTGCCAGGGTGTGTCTGAAGAGTTCGAGGATCCGATACCTAAATCTTGCCAGGGTGTATCCGTTGAAGACTAACATTACCAGATCCGATTCCTGTATCTTGCCAGGGTGTGTCTGAAGAGTTCGAGGATCCGATACCTGAATCTTGCCAGGGTGTATCCGTTGAAGACTAACATTACCAGATCCGATTCCTGTATCTTGCCAGGGTGTGTCTGAAGAGTTCGAGGATCCGATACCTGAATCTTGCCAGGGTGTATCTGTTGAAGACATTTCAAGACCTAGACCGGTTCAGTTAATCGACCCTAAGATTTTCTGTCTCTTATCCAGTCATAGGCCTTCTCTAGTCCAGTTAAATCGACCCCAAACAGATTTTTCTAATGAAGACTCAGTAAAAGTTATCCCAGGTTCTTCTCAATGATTTCTATTGAGATTGTAATCGCCTATGGTTCTCTCCCCGATACTGTGGAGATGATAATTCCATCCAAGGTTTTCTCAATGATTACTATTGAGATTGTAATCGCCTATGGTTCTCTCCCCGATACTACGGAGATGATAATTCCACCCAAGGTTTTCTCAATGATTGCTGTTGAGATTGTAATCGCCTATGGTTCTCTCCCCGATACTGCGGAGATGATAATTCCATCCAAGGTTTTCTCGATGATTGATATTGAGATTGTAATCGCCTATGGTTCTCTCCCCGATACTGCGGAGATGGTAATTCCCACCAAGATTCTCTCAATGTTTGCTGTTGAGGTTGTAGTCGCCTATGGTTCTCTCCCCGATCCTGCGGAGGTAGTAATCATCCCAAGATTTTCTCAACGATTGCTGTTGAAGTTAAAGTCACCCAAGGTTCTCTCACCGTTCCTGTTGAGGTAGTAACCATCCCTGGTTCATTCATCATCTTTTGAAGCTCCAGATCCAGCTCCTGTAACCAGTCAGGACACATCTATACAAAGAGTTTGAAGACCAGCTCCTGTAACAGGCCAGGTAATCATTTTTTCTTTTGCAGGTACGCAGGTTCTCGCTAAGGAATCTCTTACGCGATCAACACCCAGATGGCATCTATAAGCCCATCCACCTTCCATCATCTCCTAGCATGGCATCTTTAAGCCCATCATCCTATTCATCAATCTCCAAATGGCATCTATAAGTCCATTCCACCATCACACTGCTACTATGTGAGCGCAAATTTCTGGGCACTCTAGTGTTCAATCATCTTCCACCCTCGGATTACGAAAGGCACGTCAGCTAATATGCATCCTCAGGTCTAAGAAGATTGAACAGGGGCAACTGTTGTACCCCAAAATTTGCCCTCTTATATTTCTCAAAACATTTCAAGAAAAATTCACAAGTCCAACCCAGCGCATCATATTCAGGTGTTCTTTCGCCAAGATATCTCTGATAACGTATTCTCAAATTCAGGTTCGGCTCAAGAGTCAATTCTTTAAAGAAGGTATCCGAATGTGTGAGTTTTCTCGAAGAAATATGGTGAAAAAGTGTGCTGAAAGTGCAGTTTTTACGCGCTAAAAAATTCATAACTTGAAGATCGTGACTCGTTTTGAACCCGTTCCGGCGGCCAAAATTCCGTCTTGACATTATCTACGTTTTCATCTCTCACGGCTGGAAGCCAATTTCGATCAGAAGGTCTTCAAAAATGTGGATTTATCAGGTATTTTCGTGCAGAAAATTTGTGACAGAAGTTTATTTGCGTCATGTTCAAAAAATCATAACTTGGTCGATTTTCATCGTATCGAGCTGGTTCCGGCGCCAAAATTTCACAAATTGAGTTGACTACATTTTCACAGAAGGTATTGAGTTCAAACGGTATTCAAAAGGCCTTCGTTTTTTGCTCAGAGTGCGTGACACGCTGAAAATCCTGAATGCTGAATATTATTTCATCTGGGCCGAAACTTCGAAAATTCATAACTCGGTCAATTTTTATCGGATTGGGCTCATATTTTTACACAAGGTCCCTGACTCATAGATCTACAACTTTGCTTCAAAACTCGAGACCAAATTATGCACCGATCAATACCAGTTTTTTATTGAAGAACGTGTCAGAGTCGACACTGGAGCCCAAAATAGGTTTGTCTGAGCTGAAACTTCAAAAATTCATAACTAATTCACCGTTTATCCGATTGAGTCGATTTTCGGACAAGAGTTAGTTCTCGATGTCGGCTACATTTTGTTTTCACACTTCAACTTCAAAAAATGCACTTAAGTCCCTGCGATTTAGCCTGGAAAGTGACGAATTCAAGTGAATATTGGAGGCCCAATTGCACATTCAAAGCCCATTTGCTTTACCCTAATTTTCATTATATAATCACTTTCTTTTCACACAAACCAGGGAGGAGAGAAAAAAGGAGAAAAAGAGAGGAGAAGAAGAGAAAAAAGAGAGAAAAAACCTTGTCACAATACTGTTGGAATATCAAACTCTTTCAAGAACCCTAAAACCTTGAAATCCTTATTACAAATCCCTCTCTCACTACAAACAAGTCATCACAGTTATAAACCAATACCTCACTACTTCTTCAGTAAGGATAAGGCTGGCTTGATCTCCATGATCCTAATTTTCCAGTAAGGCATAAAAGCATTCAGGTCACTAATCTTCCAGTAAGGGTAAGATTGATTTGATCTCCATGATCAAAAGGGTATAATCATTCATACATGCCATATTGTGCCTAAACATTAAATTTCTTCATATGTTGGTTTTATTTGAATTTTTATGATTTTATTTAATGTGTTCATGAGGTTCAACACTGCAGATTTAGACAGGATCCCAGGTTCATTAAAGAACGTTGAGGCCAAAAGCCAAATGGCCAAAAGCCAAAAGCCAAATGGCCAAAATAGAACATTTTACACATGACCCCAATATATGGCGAGACAGATATCCTGAGAAGATTAAGGAACGTTGAGGCCAAAACGCAAATGGCCAAAAGCCAAAAGCCAAATGGCCAAAGTAGAACAACTTATGCATGATGAGGCCAGAACACAAATGGCCAAACCACTCCAATTCACCTCCAAAAAGGGGACAGAAACCCCCCAAGGTATTGTATTTTCTTTCTTTTCCTTATTTTATTTATTTCAATTATTTCTTTTTTTTAATTAATTCCTTTAATTTAACTTATTTTCATAAAATATAAAAAATAGTAAAAAACAGAAAAGTCATAAAAAATCAAAATATATTTATTTAATTAATATTTTTTTGTAAATAAATTTCACTAATAATTAATTATTTATTTTTATAAATCAAAATTGCATGTAAATAATTAGATTAATTTTAGGTTTAATTTTAACATGTTTTTCTTAATAAATAAAAAAAATTAGAATTAGGGTTAATATTTTAATTTCATTTAATCTTTCTCATAAAAATACATAAAAAACATAAATACCAAAAACTCAAAAAAAAAAATAATTTCTTTTTTCTCTTTAATTTCATTAGTTTAATCATTTAATTTAATTTCATTAAAAAGGGTCCAACGCCCTCGCTTCCAATTTTAATTCCAATTCGTGCATTTTATTTTATTTCTTATAATATTAATGTAATTCTCCCAAAGCCTTGTAAACTCAGACATTTTATTTCTCGCACTTTACTTCTTTATTTTCTGTCAAATCGGGTCCTAGATTAAATTTGGCGATGTGGACCCGCGCCTTTTGTAATAGTTTAGAATTTTATCTTTCTCGCAATTTTTAACTGTTAACAAATGCATGCAAGAATGAATGGACAAAAATAAAAACAAACGCTAGATCACCAATAACATGACAAGATAAAATATCTGAATCTGACACACAAATCACACACCACCCCTAGGGTACGCCTCACTGTTGCCTTGCCTCGAAAGGTGATCGTCGAGTAGAGGATGTCTTAGTAAGTCCTCATGATCCGGGAACCTGGCATGAGGGTAGCTTCTAAGGTGTCTTCCTATTGCTCTGGTGATCACCATGTCCCGAACCTCGAATTGACCCGAACACCTCCAACGGTGGTGCTACCTACCTCTCAATGGTGGGATGACACTACTTTAAAGGACATTTACACAGACGAATTCCTTAGGGTAGGTAGACGACTCTAGATACTTGCTCTAAATTTCAAAACAAATCAAAAATACTTTTCACACCAACACATTTTCAAAAAGCTTTCGAAAGCAACTTTTCAAACACTCTTGAGGACTGATACAAGAGTCGAACTGAAATTTTCAAAGAAACTTTTTTTAAACCCACAGTTGAAAAGCAAACAAACCATTTTTGAAAACACAAATGAGCAAGTATCTAAGAGCCCATGGATAACCATGGATAGAAAGGGTGCTAACACCTTCCCTTTCTATAATCTACCTCCCGAACCGAGAGCAATCTCTTTAAGGAATTTTTCTGTGCTTTTGTCCTTTCCATTTGGAGAAAATAAAAGACGGTGGCGACTCTTGCTTACCGCGACATTTCGCGAACCAGCGTTAAACAGTCAGTTCCAGATCCACCGATCACACAAACCTATCTTAGAAAAGTAATCGGGTTCTAAGGATTCTCAATATCACTGATCATCCTTTATCGGGCATTGTTTCAGCTCAGGCAATCTTTTCTTGCGACCGAAATATCCCGAAAGTCTGATCTTAATGAGTGTAGTATCGAGTATCAACCAATCCTCAGCTTTATACTGAGGTCGGCTATCTCACTACTTTCTAATGGCCAAGTTTGTTCAACTAAGGTTCTAAGGTTCGTTAGTGCTTCACGACACCACGCGGCGGCCCTGTATTCTCCTTGTTTCAACTCGAAGGATACTGATATCAACCAAAGTATCACACCAACACATCCATCGCTTAAACCATACCGGTCTATGCCGTACAGTCTCCACGATTTATTGTTGTTTACCTAAAAAGTGTCCCCAGATCTGGGTGTAGGATCTTCAATAATACCCAAGCAAAAACCCTTAAAGATAAAGCAGGCAAAACAAACAAGAAAGCAATTTAAAAATGACCTAGATCCTAAGGTAAACCCCACTTTATTAATTCCCCAGTAGAGTCACCAGTTCTGTGATACGGTGGCAGAACCGACTCTTATACTGGTTTGTGTTTTGTTTTTGCAAATGTCGTGGTAAGCAAGAGTCGCCACCGACTTTTATTTCATCCAACAAAGGAAAATAAAAAAGAACAGAAAAAACTTTTTTCAAGATATTTCTGAGTACGGGGGGTATATTATAGAAAAGGAAGGTGTTAGCACCCTTTCTATCCATGGTTTTCCATGGGCTCTTAGGTACTTGCTCATTTTTAAATTGCTTGTGTGTGTTTGTTTTGAAAAATTTTGTTTACTTCGTGATAACCCTTGTATCAGTCCTCAAGAGTGTGACGATGTTGTTTTGAAAACTGTTTTTAAAAAGTGTTTGTGTGAAAAGTTTTTGTCTTGAGCAAGTACTAAAGATTTTTCTACCTAATCGAAAAAAGTCTGTTCATTTTCATTTCCTTTAGACAGCGTTATCCTACTATTAAGGAGTAGGTAGCTCCGTCGTTGGAATTTTAAAGGGACGTTCGAAGGGACGAAATGGTCTCTGAAGGCAACAAGTAAGGATACCCTAGCATTTCTAAGGGACTATCGTCATAAGATCAATTCGTATGCAACTCGAGGGAGAAGTAGGGACTATGATCTTTATGACGATTTTGAATTACGGGTCATTGCTAAGGTATCCCTACGTTCAAGGGACATGACCATTATTTTCGAGGCAACCAAGTGGGGGAAACCCTATGAGTAAGCATGTGTAAGTGTGCTTTTTTTTAGTTAATTATCTTTGCACAATTAGGGTTATCTACCATTTTAAAGTTATTTTTCCTGCCATTCAATCCTATTATCCATACATTTAGCATTTTAATAGTTACAGAAATTAAAATCGGAAAAGAAAAAAATCTACGCTATTACAGGGCTTTTGGACAGATACACAAATATTTGACTGAAAAATAAAGATGCAGAAATTTAAAATCCTAATTAATCTATTACAAACTCATAACAGTTACAATAATCTGAAAATAAATAAAACGCGCGCGAAGATTAGAGACGGGAATGAGGAAAAGATTTATTTTTTGGATTTTTTGAGAAAAGCAATTAATCTTGCAAATTAACCTAATTTCTATTTGTTTTTAATTATGTAAAAAAAGTTTTTAAATTAACCTAATTTTCTATTGAATTTTAATTACAAAAAAAGGAATTTGAATTAATCTAATTAAACTAATTAATTAATAGCAATTAAATATTTTATGGAAAAAAAACTAAATCTAATTTTTTAATGATTTTTTGATTTAATTAAAAAATGATTTTTATTTGAAAATAATTAAGATAACAAATTTAAAAAAACAAACAAAAAAGAATAGAAAGAAAAAGAAATGGGCCTGATGAAATTAGTAGTCCAGGGGGGTGAATTGGCAATTGCTGAAGCCCGGAAGAATGGGTCCAATTTCCTTGCGCATGATTCAGTGATAGCTCCTTTTGAGGGTGTACCATGGGGCTCGCCTGTGTGGGACCTTGGATCTGTGATGGTGATGATCCAATGGAAGGATCCGGGGCGTATACCAAGTGTTTGGAAGGTGAGATACACCAGATCTGCAATCAGATTGTTAGAAAATAAAGATGCCAAACCTGGGTCTCGAACCCAAGACTCTCACCTCCCATATGTTCCTCCCTACCACCAGGCCAACTTGTCATTCATTTATATACATGACAAAATAATAATATAATGGAAATAATGCTTCATGCCCAGAACGCGCGGGTGAATTCAAATGGGCCAGAGGGAGTCAACCATGTAATCGTCTCTTTCCTTAGGACTGTTGTTTTAGGTGCCCATCTTTTACCTACAGACAAAACTGTCACTGAAGGTTATAGTAACAGTTTTTGTCCATGGCTACAAACCTGCAACAATTGAAAACACAACACAAGCCAAATAAATTTAAATCAAAGGTATAGGACAGTGAGAAATCATGCCCTGGGTTCAATGGTGCCCATGATTTAATCTAATTTTACCTATATAGGGAAGCCCCAAAACGAAGCTTGGAAACCCTAAGAATGGAAATCTTCCATCCCTGCACTCAAAACTCAATTAACGTATTCAGCAAGCATCGAACCTTTGTGACAAACTAGAATACATAATTAAATTTCATGGCAAAAGCCTGTATACACGTAATCAAAATAAAAAATAATGTCAAACTGTGATGTGTATGGAGCATGATTCTTGATGCTTTAGAGCTTGGCAAGGGTTGGAGAAGCTTCCAGAGGCGTCCAGGAACGTGTTGTAATATTTAAACCTCCTTGAGAATGGTTGTAATTTGGGATTCCAATTTAGATTTTTTGACAAAAGTACAATTTCTTCTTGGCCGTTTCACACGATTTTCTGCCTCCTTGTGCTTGGGATCTTTTATGTATATGTATCTCTTTGAATTAGGTTAACAAAAAGGCTTCAAATCCTTGATAATTATTAAGATTTGATTTCATTCCAAACTTGCATTATTTCTTTCCAAATCAAGCTAAATCATTCCATTCTCACTCCAATCAACCTTGGCACGATTTGATTCTGTTTTGGCAGCATAAATGGATTGCATTTCATTCAAAATAAGATCAAAAACAAATAATCCATATTTTATATCATTTATTTCATTTAATTTAATTTTTAAATGATTAAAATCAAAATAAATTAAATAAATAAAGTCAATAAAATATGGAAGAGTGTTTAGGTCATGGACATTGTTAGAAGTAATATGCAAGCATAAAAAGTTTGGCCCATTTGCCAAAAAATGCAATTTTGGGCATTGTTGACTTTTGACAATTCCCCGGAAATGGCCAACTTTGACAATGAATATCTCCTTCAATTTTGACCCTAAGAGGGTGTTCTTGGACTTTTTAGAAAGCTTAGGATGTCCCCTAAACAAACTTTTTTATTTCATTTCAATTGGATCTTCCATTCTCATGTAATAAGCTTTGACCCAAAAGGTGTTTTTGTTGACTTTTTGGAATGACCTATAATGTCTGAATTTATATCTTTTCATGAGTGCATTTCTTGAACTTGAGGACTGAAGATGAGTTATAGGGAATTGAATTATCTTAAAAATGAGCCTTGAATGAAAAATTTCTGATAAAGTATGAGAAACTTATGCTTGTTCAAAGTTTGGTTGACTTTTTCCTGAGAAACCCTAACTTAGCAACTTTTGAGTTTTGATGAATTAGGAGCTTTCCTTGGGGAATTATGATCAAACCTTGATCAAATGATGGATATCACTTCAAAATGTTTATGTTGACCAAAAATCTTGGAGTTTGACTATATGTGGGCCCCAGTTGACTTTTGACCTGATACAATTAATTTTCAAGCATCTGAGCAGATGACTGGGCAAACTTCTTGTGCAAGGCATGAAACTTGGCATGAATGGTCTTGAGAACATATTAGGACTATGGAGAGCATATGAGTCCTTTGGAGCTCACCCATCTTGATGAAAATGGAAACCCTAGTTGGAGGTTCATTGCTTTAGGAGAGAGTTTATCTGGTCAACTCTTGAGCATCCTTGAGCAAGTTGAGTATCTTAATGAACATATGTTGAGTAAAATGGGAGGGAAAATTTTGGGATACAACACCCCACATGCACAATATGGCCATTTTCATAGCAACAAATTGGATTTACACTAAGGGTGCAAGTGTGCTAGTGTATTGATTTACATGCATTTAGTCTTTGATTTTTGGGTTGTCTATTTGTTGGTTTTAATCTTTCCATACAAACCCTAATTACTAGCAATTGATATATAAAGCATTGAATTGCGGAAAATAAAAATACTAAGCTATTACAAAGTTTAGGGGATGGGGATACAAATTTATGAATGGGGATTGCAAGAAATTAAAGTCTTAATATCTATTACAACCATATTGAAATAATATACAAGAAATGTAAACTAGACTTGTTTTGTTTTTGTTAAGAAATTAATTTACTTAAGAAAATATTTTGATCTTTTTTGTTCTAGAAGAAATGAAATAAAACACGTGAATATGAAATATTTTTGGTGTTTTTGGTTATTAAAAGCAAAAATAAGATAAATAAGAAAATGGAGTCAGAATCAGCACATTGCTGAAACAAGGAGGAAAAGAAGTTCTGACTCTGATACGCTGCAAGAGAGAAAATGTTAGTAGGCCAACAGAAGTTCAGAAGTTCTGGGCCTCGGTACACCAAATTCTGAGGTTGCTGGGAACAGAGGATAACATAAAAGCTCTGATTGTTGAGGGGGTTCAGAAGCTATAGTGTAGCTGGAAACCTAGAAGTTCATGTATCGCTGGCAAGTCAGAAGTTCTGGCTATTTGAGTGAATGAGGTTGTTGTACCCCAAAATTTGCCCTCCCATTTCCTCAACATTTTCTCATCACAAAACCCTTGAAGATCAAGATCCAGTTAGGGTTTCCTCTGCTCAAGACTTCTCCTTGCACTGTGGACCCAAATTAGGGTTTGTGTTTGAACAAAGATGTTTTGACCTAAAATGCCTAAGATGACTTTCATGCTTCATGTTGGACTTCCAAGTTTATCCACACCAAGTTTCAAGTCTTAATTCCAAGTTTTGCCCAGTCAATTGGACAGATGACCTAGAAATCAGCTGTATTGGGGAAAAAGTCAACTGTGGCCAATTGACAGTCAAAACTCATGAAAATTGACCCACATCAACATTATGAACTCACATGAACCATTTGATCAAGTTTGGATCACAATTCCACAAGAAATTTAATCAGATCACCAAAGGGGCAAAATGGTCATTTTTAGGGTTTTGACTGCACAAGGGTAATTTTTGATTGTTTGACCCAACCAATGGCAAACAAAGCTCACATATGGACTCAAGGACCCCATGGAATTATCTTGACATACTCAACAAACTCAAAAAATCCTAAGTACACAAGATTGACAGTTGAATTTCCCAGTCAATTGATCAATTTTGACTGTATACTGAAAAGTCAAACTTTGACTTTTTGGTCAAAATCAAGAGTCAAGATTCATTTTTCATCAAAACATGCCAAATCATGAAACTTGTTCACCAAGAAACCAAGAAATGCAAATTAGGGTTTGAAATAGGAATTTTTCATAACTTAGAATTTTTCTAAGTTATGGAAAACCCTAATTTTTTCCCAACTTTGCCTCACTTTCACACCAAGATTCATTTGGATTCAAACAAAAGTCAAAACATGAAAGTTGTAGCTTGTTGCATAATCTACAACTTTGATTCACAAAGTTTTCCCAAATGAGGCTTGTATCTCAAGTTACAAATTTTTGAATAAGGGCACTAAACCATTCGTAACTTAGTGAAAATTTGACCTTTTTGACAAGGTTTTCTACCTAACTTCAAGGCCATTTTCTATACACTTCCACTTGGAATTTCAATTTGCATTTCAAATATGGATTGTAGTACACATTCCAAGCTTTCCAAAATGTCCAAGAACTTCTCAAACAACCTCATGGTTAGGGAGAATCGAATTTTGCAAAATGGGAAAAAGTCACTTTTGTTCTTGGCCATGTACATGTTCATAACACTATGCATTTCAATCTCAGCATGCTTAAGCTACATTACAGGTCCTAAAACCCTTTGACACTCATAAATTTAATGCAAAACCATTGTGCCAAGTTGTTATTCTAAGCATTTGGACATTACATGGAGAATTAACCCTAAACTAGAAAAAGCATTATTTCCATTTTGAAAAAGTAGAACTTTATGTCAAGTTTGCAATCCAAGTGGTACAGTCCAAATCTTCTTGGCACAAGTTTGTGAGCAAATTGCACTGATCAAGGCCAATGTATGCAGCATAGTGTGAGGGCCTGTACAGGCTAGAATGATCAAGTGGCCATTGCTTGCTTCAAGTTCAAGTAAGATAGCATAACTTGTACCAACTCTCATATCAGCTTGCAAACACTTAGACAAACTTATCAAACACATTCCACACATTGATCCAAAGCTGAAGCACGAGCCTTTCACCTCCAATCCCTCCCAAAACTCAGAATCACCTTGAAACTGCTCAAACAGAGCAACCTCTGCAGATTGAGTTCCAACTCTCAATCCTTTCAAGCATTCTTGCCCAAACCAGCTCATACACCTTCCCTACCATCTATGAAAGCTAACCAAAAGCAAAAACACGACCTGTAATCCCTCTAACTGGTTCCACCATTTTCACATTTCTGACTTGCAGGTGAAGTGCTCTAGCTCGATTCAAAAGCTTTCAAGGCAAAGTAAATATTGGAACAACATCGCCACACCTCAAGGAAGCTACACCGACCATTATCTTGCCCTGAAAGCTTCTCCTTTGCCAGATAGAACTTCAACTGAACAGGTAAGTTTTTGAATTCGTATCTCTCTTATTAGGCATCATTAGCTCTAAGTTTGTGAATAAACAATGTTCTACTCATGCCACTGAACATGTACATGTTTTTACTTTTCATTTCTTTTGCTTGAGCTGTGAGAATTTAAGGTTTGAAAATGGCAGAAAACTTAGGTCAGGATTTGGGATTGTTAAAATTCTCTCTCATTTCTGAGAGTTAGGATGAGTTTTTTATATATTTGGAATCGTGATTCAATGCTTGACATGTTTTGTGTTGAAAGTTTGTGCAAAAGCTCAAAGAATCAGGATGTTTGAATCCCTGTTACAAGCGCGCGTTTTTGGCTGGAGGTTGAAGAAGGTGTCTCATGGGCTGGGCCAGCTTTTGTTCTACTTTTCACACCATACAATTGCTTCTGCACCCCCTGAGCCCATTTGGTTTATTTTTAATGATTTCTGACTTTTTCTTTTTTTGATTGATTCATTTATTTTTTCTCATGTTATTAAAAATATAAAAATCTTTTTTCTCACCATTTTTTAATTTATTAGGTATTTATGTGATTTTCTTTTGATTAATACACAAATAAATGAATATATACATTTCATTAAAAATATTGAGAAATATGTAAAAATACTTTTATTTTCATTTTTATTTTATTTTACCTTCTGAAAATACTTTATATAAAAAATACCTTTTTTACAAATATTAAATATTATTATTATTTATATATATATATAATACACATCTAAAACAATACATATATAAATATATTATTTAATATATTTAGAGTAAATATAAAATATATACACTTTTGTCCTTTTTTTGTTATTATTAATATTTAATATAAAAATACATTTTTGACAAATACCTCATTTTATTTTATTTTTGTATATATAAATAAATATTTGTACATAATAAATGAATAATGTATTTTATTTAATAGAATTAGGGTTTTACCCTAAATATGAAAATACTCCAAAAATAATACCTTTTTATTTTCTTTTTATTTTACATAAATAATACTTTTTTTTATACATATAAAAACTCTTTTTGCATTCTTGCATATTTGTTTTTATTTTTATTTAATTTATGCAAATTAATCACCTTGTAAATAATTCAACATTGATGTAATAGTTTTAGGTTTAAATTCCTTGTCAAAATCCCCATTCGAACATTTGTACCCCCCTTCCCTTATATGGTTTTGTAATAGCTTAGTAAATTTATTTTCGCACTTTATTGCTTACTAATTATACCATGTTAGAATTAGGGTTTGTATGCGAAAAACGACAAAATAGTTATGACCTAATCTCAAGACAAACAAGCATGAAAATGAACACACAAATCACACTTGCACCCCCTAGGGTATTCCACTTGTTGCCTTTCAAAATTGGGCCATGTTGCATGTTAGGTCTCTTTGGGCAAAACAAACAAATCAAATGATCATAGTCCCTCAATAACACTTTCAAAATATTTCCAAAACAAATGATCAAGTCCCTTAAAGAAAATGCCCAAAGATACTTGGCACCATTGCAATTATGGTCTAAACGATGACCCGCGCCCGTCCCTTTCACATCCTAACATGAGATTGTCCACCAAATACAATGGTGGAACAAACTTGTTAAAAGGGTTAAAACATAGCAATAATCTTTGAGAAATTTAGGAGTAGATAACCTCTTAGTTACTTGAATCAAACTTGCAAAAACAAAACACTTGCCTATTTTCTAAAACCACACTTCACAACACTTTCAAAAAAAACTTTCAAAAACAAATGAAAACCTTTTCAAAAGACCTACACCTTTGTATACATCCCCACATGGATCATTACAAAGGTTGCCACCACAATGGTTTCTTTTCAAAACATTTTTTCAAACCCACACACACACAAGCACCATTTCAAACAATTGAAAACAAAAGGCAAGTGATCTAAAGCAACTAACTAAGAGCCCATGGACAACCATGGATAGAAAGGGTGCTAATACCTTCCCTTTCTATAATCTACTCCCCGAACCCAAGAAAACATCTCAAAAGGTTTTTTTCTGTGCTTTTTAACCTTTCCTTAGGATAAAATAAAAAGTCGGTGGCGACTCTTGCTCAACCGAAACATTTGCGAATACGAACGCAAAACCTCATAGTCAGTTCTCCCACCGTATCACAGAACTGGCGACTCTGTTGGGGATAAACTTAAAAGTGGAGTAACCTTAGGGCTTAGATCACCTTTGTTTTCAATTGTTTGCTTTGTTTGCTTTTATATTTGTGGGCTTTGCATCGGAGTTTCATAGATCCTAACCCGGATCTGGGAAATACCCTTTTTAGGTAGCATAATCTGTGAGGGACCTGTCCGGCGTAGACCGACATGGGTGAAGCAGTGGCTACGTTGGTGTGGCACCTTGGTCTGTACCTATATCCCTTGTGTTGCAATGAGGAGAATATAGGTCTTCTAAGGAGTCATTAAACACCAACCGACCTTAGAACCCTAAATTGACCAACTTGGCTATTAGGACAGTAGCAGTATGCTACACTCATTGAGGCTAAACTCTCGAGATGGTTCTGGCTGCAAGAAAAGATTGCGATGCTGAAGTTATGACCGATTGAGGGTAGCCAATGATTTGAGATCCTCTAGAACCCGGTTACTTTTGATAGGACAGGTTTTAACCAACGAAACTAAAAGAGGGTAATACCTAAACTTCATGCTGGCCTGAAACCTAAGGGTGTCTTGTGTGACTTGTGTGCCTTACCATGCTTGCCTATGTGAATACTTGTGGTGTGCTTCATCATAACATCATGCCATCATACCATTGCATGCATCCTGTATAAAGGACTAACCCATTTCAAAGACAAAAAGTTTCATCTTTGCTCTGTTTTGTAGGACATCATGATGCCCGTGCGTAGGAATACTATCCGGCTCAACTTTGTTCAACCACCAGTTTTGCTCAAGGATCTGGTTGGCAGGATTCCAAACACTTCTTCCTTCATCAACAGACATGGTTCTCTCCTTGGCTTGATCACTGCAAAATGGGACCAACAACTGATAAGTGTTCTGACCCAGTTTTATGACCCTCTGTATCATTGTTTCACCTTTCAAGACTTCCAGCTGGTTCCTACCCTGGAAGAATTCTCTTACCTGCTTGGGATCCCTGTCTTGGAACAAACTCCATTCACTGTTTTGGAAAAGACTCCTAGGCCTGAAGAGGTTGCTGCAGTCCTCCCCCTGACCAAAGAAGAGGTATTAGCTAACTGGGAAACTAGAAGTGGAGTTAAGGGATTTTTGGTCAAATTTCTGGTTGGCAAGGCTAATGATTTCTGGAATGACTTGGACTTCAAGGCGTACGAGGATATTCTGGCTCTTTTGATCTATGGCCTGGTATTGTTTCCCAATCCTGACACCTTTATCAGTATCCATGTCATAAGGATCTTCATGTCTCGGAATCCTGTACCCACTCTTTTGGGCGATATCCTGCAACAACTCTATGCTCGTACTGCTCGAAAACGGGGAACTCCGTGGTGTTGTGCTCCTTTGCTAGTAAGGTGGTTTATTTCGCACCTTCCTAAGTTCGTGCTGAAGAATGAAGAAGGAAAAGGTTGGGCTCGGAGGTTAATGTCTCTCACAGATAATGACATCACTTGGACTCTCAGAGGTTTGGATGAGGTAGCTGTTATTGACCGTTGCGGAGAATACCCTAATGTTCCTTTGATTGGCATCCAAGGAGGAATCTCTTACAATCCCTGCTTAGCTCTCCGTCAGTTTGGAAGAGCCAGAGGAGTTGGGCCTCATGAAATGCTGGTTCCTCACTTTCATTTTGAGTTTCAGGCCGACAGTGACAAACTACGCCATGGATTCATTAGAGCTTGGGACAGAATTCACAAAGCTGACCCACATGAGTTGGGGTCAAAGACTTCTCTACCAATGGAACCCTATTGCAAGTGGGTCCGCATCCGTGCTCAGAGGTTAGGGATGCCGTACGAAGCTGTCAGACCTATCATTCTTGAATCTCCTGATGAAGATGGGGTTCCTCCAACTGTCCTCCCTCCTCAGATACCTACTGATTTTGACACAATGAAGAGATCTTAGGCGCAGCTAAAGGAAGAACGGGATTTCTATCGGGAGAAGTTCAACGAGTAGGAACGGAAGATCCAGAGGCTGACTAAGCAATTGGAGGAAGAGCGGGTCCTGAACAACTACATCAGCACTGAGAAAAGGAGGCCATGGGAGCATTGATGAGCTTTGGATATTTCCTTTTATAGCTTTTATTTCCTTTCCAGTATTTTTCATTCCTGTAATGCCTAAGGGCAAATTTTTGAACAATTGAAAATTTTAATCTAATGAAGTGTGTTTCCCTTTTTGTCTACAAAGTTGAATCTTGTTTGTCTTTGAAAACATAAAACATACGCATTCCATTGCACCATATGCATAGCAGGTACCCTATTTCACAGGTTGCTTAATCTCCTTCGCTGTTTATTTTGAACAGTCATCATGAATCCAGACTCATCCAATGAGCAAGCCATCAAGGCCCTTCAGGCCCAAAGTGCCCAGTTTCAAGAAATGGTCCTGAGCCTAGCCCAAGGTCAGCAAGAGTTGAAGACTCTACTCCTGAAGAAGAAGAAGAAAAAGAGGACTGCGTTGTTCAACACCAGATGCAGATTTGGGAACACACTCCATAATGAAGCTGATCCAACTACTTCTTCTGCTGAGAAAAACAGTCCCCAAGGGGGAGGAGCTCCTAGTCCCGCAGTCTCCGACAACGAGACAGACTATAACGACGAACAATACCCACCTGCTGCTGACAGATACAAGCAATTGGAGGACCGCTTGAGCGCCATGGAAATTCAGAATGTGCCGGGGCTGGATTTCGGAGATCTGGGGTTATCTTCTGGGGTAGTAATTCCACACAAATTTAAGGCGCCTGCCTTCGCCAAGTATGATGGGGTCTCCTGCCCAAAGCTGCATCTGAGGTCGTACGTAAGGAAAATCCAACCTTACACGGCGGATAAGAACCTTTGGATTCACTTCTTCCAAGACAGCCTCTCGGGGTCACAGCTTGAATGGTTTTACCAATTAGATGGAACTAGCATCCGACACTGGGAAGATTTGGCAACCGCATTCTACAGACAATATCAATACAATTTTGATCTCGCTTCAACGCGTACCCAACTTCAGGGTATGTCTCTAGGAACGGGTGAAGGGTTCAAAGAATATGCACAAAAATGGAGAGATTTGGCTGGCAGGGTGCAGCCTCTATTGACTGATCGTGAGCTGGTTGATATGTTCCTAGGGACTTTGTCTGGTCCAGTTTTCAATCATTTGGTTGGTAACTCCTCCGCTGGGTTTACGGATTTGATTCTGACGGGAGAGAGAATTGAAGCTGGCATTAGGTCAGGAAAGATACAAAAAGCTGCCTCCACAAGTACTGAGAAAAGGCCTTTCAAGAAAGAAGCAAGTGCTGTCTATGGTCCTAGAAGACAAGTCAAGCCCGAAAGTCGCCAAGCCGTCAATGCTTTGGTCATTTCAAAACCTGTTGTTGCTCCTCAGCAGTACAATCAACAAAGAGGTGAAAGGCCCAAGAGGCAGTATACTCGGCTGAGTATGACCTTATCTCAAATTTTACCCCAACTGTTGTCAACCAACTTGGTGACCCTCAAAGAAGCGCCAAAAGTCGTGAACACTGCGTCTCCTAAGTATAACCCAAATGCCCGGTGTGCTTATCATTCTGATAGTCCCGGGCACACTACTGATGATTGCTGGGCCTTGAGAAACAAAGTGCAAGATCTTATCGACGCAAAGGAAATTCAGTTTGAAGCGCCTGAGAGACCAAATGTTGTAACTGCTCCTATGCCCCAGTATAGAGTAAATGCCATTGAGGAAGAGTTGTATGTTGTTTCGGTGAATGACGTTTCTACCCCTCTTTTGACTGTTAAGAGGAACTTACTACTAGCCGGTTTATTCCTGGGTTGTAGCAAGGGTTGCCTCCTGTGTGCTGTTGTCCCTACCGGTTGCCCACTGCTGAAATCAGGCATCCAAAGCCTGATGGATAGCAAAGAAATTTTGTTCAAGAAAACTGTTGTTCCGTTTGTTTCCGTTGAAGAAATATCTGTTGTCACAATTTACAATCCTGCCAAGGCTCCCGTGAAGAAACCAGTCCAAATTATGTCTGTTGCACCCATCACTATTACTGTCCCGGGGCCTCTCCCGTATAAGTCTGATAAAGCTGTTCCATGGAATTATGGAGCCGACGTGTATGTGCTTGGGGTGAAGCAGGAGTTCAACACCAATACCAGTATTAGTAACATCACTGGTCCCGCCAAGATTACCCGCAGTGGCAGGCTCTTCTCGCTTGACATTGCACCGCCAGTTATCCGAAAACCTCTCACCATCACACCCGCAAGTGTGCATGTTCCAATTCAAGTTCCTGTGTCTACTACTGCCGCCGAGTCCTCTGGTACTCGGGGCAAAGAAGTTGCCACCGATTTGCCTGCCAGGACGGAGGCACCAAAGAAGACTGCTGTGGAAGCCTCCCAACAAGAAATGGAGGAAATTCTTAAAATCATCAAAAAGAGTGACTTTAACGTTGTTGAACAATTGGGGCATACTCCCTCCAAAATCTCTATGCTATCATTACTGCTATGCTCAGAGGCCCATGCAAAAGCCCTGATTTCATTTCTGAAAACGGCCCATGTGCCGCAAGAGACCTCCGCGGATCAATTCACCGACTGTGTGGCTAATTTGACGGCTGACAATGGCTTAGGGTTCTCGGATGCTGACCTTACCGCCAAAGGGAAAAATCACAATGATGCCCTGCACATCTCTATAGAGTGCAGGGGCACTACTCTCGCACACGTGTTGGTGGATACAGGCTCTTCCCTGAATGTTTTGCCCAAGAAAGCATTGGATCGCTTGGATTGTGAGGGCCTGGAGCTGAAACCTAGTAACATCATTGTTAGAGCCTTCGACGGTTCTAAGAGGATGGTGCACGGTGAAGTGGACATCCCTATTCGTGTGGGTTCCCAAGTTTTCGACTCAACGTTCTATGTAATGGATATTCGTCCATCTTACTCCTGCTTATTGGGTCGACCCTGGATTCACAAAGCTGGGGCAGTAACTTCCACTCTACACCAAAAGCTCAAATACCCTGTCAAAAGGAAGATTGTTACTGTGCAGGGTGAGGAGGAATACATGGTTAGTCACTTGAATTCATTCCGGTATATCGAGATGGACGGGGAGTTTATTGAAACCCCCTTTCAGCATTTTGAGGAAGTACCTCCAGTGTTGGCATCGGCTGAGGCAGTGATTGAAGAAGATTTTCCATTGAAGATGGCGTCCTTGAAGGATGCCCGGGCTGCAATCGAGAAAGGCAATTGTGCAAACTGGGGTCAGCTTCCTGACTTCACTCAAAACAATGACACGTTTGGGCTGGGTTTTACTGCGGAGGCTCAGAGGGCTGTGCGCAAGGAAAAGATCAGAAAGGTTCCGGTGTTTATCTCCAACCCAAGGGTGAATGCTATTGAGGAGGATGTAGAGGAAGCAGAGTTTGACAGTTGGATCTACCCGACTACCAGCAACGGACCGAGCAACTGGACGGAAAAGGATTTTACACCTATCACATTTGTCACGCAGTAATTATTTCTTTTAATTTTCAATTTGTAACAAACAATGTGTTAAAACTTTATTGGCTCGGTGTCCTACCCGGGGCATCGTAGCTCCATTTGTGAGGGCTTTTTGTATGACATTTCCATATATCATCAATCAAAACATTGGACGTTTGTTGCATTTCAAATCTTGTGATCTTTTCTTTCTGTGTTATATATTGCAAAACAACTATATTTACACACACCCACTTATACAGGTTTCAATCCACTCTGGATCTCACTGGTAACAGCTCTGCTATCGCCAGTTATGACTTCGAGAATCCGATCAACTTGGCCGAAGACGAAGGTGAAGATGATTGCAAAGTGCCTGGTGAACTCGCAAGACTGCTACTCCAGGAAGAGAGGGCTATTCAGCCACATGAAGAGCCGGTGGAAACAGTTAACCTGGGTACTGAGACAGATAAGAAAGAAGTCAAGATTGGTGCCAATCTAGAGCTCAGCGTGAAGCAACGATTAATCCAGATGCTACATGATTACATAGAGATCTTTGCCTGGTCATACGAAGATATGCCTGGTTTGGATGCCGACATTGTAGTTCATCACCTGCCAACCAAGGAAGACTGCCCTCCGGTAAAGCAAAAGGTCCGCCGTATGCGCCCAGAGATGTCTGAAAAGATCAAGGCTGAGGTTATGAAGCAATTCGACGCCGGGTTTCTAGCAGTAACTTCTTACCCTCAGTGGGTTGCCAATGTGGTGCCAGTGCCGAAGAAGGACGGTAAAGTCAGAATGTGTGTCGACTACAGGGACTTGAACAGGGCCAGCCCCAAGGATGATTTTCCCCTACCTCATATCGACATTCTTGTCGACAATACTGCTCAACACAAGGTGTTCTCCTTCATGGATGGTTTTTCAGGGTATAATCAGATCAAGATGGCTCCGGAGGATATGGAAAAGACTACCTTTGTGACTCAGTGGGGCACCTTCTGTTATAAGGTCATGCCATTCGGATTGAAAAATGCTGGGGCAACCTATCAACGTGCCATGGTTGCTTTATTTCATGATATGATCCATCATGAGATTGAGGTATACGTTGATGACATGATTGCAAGGTCTCAAACTGAGGAGGAGCACCTTGACCATTTGAGGAAGCTGTTTGACCGACTCAAGTTATACAAGCTGAGGTTGAATCCCAACAAATGCACCTTTGGGGTAAGATCCGGAAAATTGCTAGGTTTCATTGTAAGTGATAAAGGTATTCAGGTGGACCCTGCCAAGGTAAAAGCCATACAAGAGATGCCGACTCCAAAGACAGAGAAGGAAGTCAGAGGTTTCCTGGGACGACTGAATTACATTGCCCGATTCATCTCACATCTGACTGCTACTTGTGAGCCAATCTTCAAATTACTGAAGAAAGATCAAGTAGTACGCTGGAACGATGAATGTCAGGCTGCCTTTGAAAAGATAAAGGAATATCTCCAAGAGCCACCCATTCTTATGCCACCAGTGGAAGGAAGACCTCTAATATTATACTTGACAGTACTTGACAATTCAATGGGGTGTGTGCTGGGGCAGCATGACGAGTCTGGCCGAAAAGAGCACGCTATTTATTACTTGAGCAAAAAGTTTACCGACTGTGAGTCTCGTTACTCACTGCTTGAGAAAACTTGATGCGCTCTAGTATGGGTTGCTCGCCGGCTGAGACAGTATATGCTGACTCACACTACTCTATTGATTTCAAAGATGGATCCCATCAAGTACATATTTGAAAAGCCTGCTCTGTCTGGAAGAATAGCGAGATGGCAAATGATCTTGACAGAATATGACATCCAGTATACAACTCAGAAAGCAATTAAAGGAAGTGTATTGGCAGATCATTTGGCACACCAACCTGTGGACGATTACCAATCATTGAACTTTGATTTTCCGGACGAAGACATCATGGTGGTAACCGACTGTGAGGTACCTGGACGGGATGAAGGACCTGAGGAAGGATCCCGATGGTCTATGCATTTTGACGGAGCCTCCAATGCTTTGGGTAACAGCGTCGGAGCTGTAATCATATCTCCCAAAGGAACTCATACTCCACTCACCGCCCGATTATGTTTCAACTGCACCAACAACATGGCAGAATATGAGGCATGTATCATGGGTTTACAAGTTGCAATCGACTTAAGGATCAAGTTTCTGAGTGTCTTCGGAGATTTCGCTCTCGTGATCAATCAGATCAAAGGCGAGTGGGATACGAAACACCCAAATCTTATTCCTTACAAGGAGTATGTGTTGACCTTGCTTCCCCACTTTGAAGAGATAACTTTTGAGCACTTCCCTAGAGAGGAGAATCAGCTAGCGGACGCACTAGCTACGATGTCTTCAATGTTCAAAGTTAAATGGGACAATGAGGCTCCCCGGATCATTATCTGGAAGTTGGACGAACCAGCATACTGCTGCAAGCTTGAGGCTGAAAAGGTGACTGAAAAACCCTGGTATCATGAGGTGAAGAGGTATTTGGAAGCTCAGGAATACCCTGAAGGCGCATCTGTCAATGACAAGAAGTTCATGAGGAGGTTTGCGGCAAAATTCTTCCTCAACAACGGCATTCTCTACAAACGGAATCATGATTCAACTCTACTACGTTGTGTGGATAAGGCTGAAGCAGAGAAGATCATGTTAGAACTGCATGAAGGTACATTCGGGACGCATTCCAGTGGACACACCATGGCTAAGAAAATCCTTCGGGCAGGATATTTCTGGTCCACAATGGAAGCCGATTGTTACCAACACTCTCGAACTTGTCACAAATGTCAGATCTATGCTGACAAGGTGCATATTCCTCCGGTTCCTCTGAACGTCCTGACGGCACCTTGGCCTTTTGCAATGTGGGGGATTAATATGATCGGTGAGATCCGACCGACGGCATCCAATGGGCATCGCTTCATCTTAGTGGCGATCGATTACTTCACGAAGTGGGTTGAGGCAGCTTCCTACGCCACAGTAACCAAGAGCGTCGTGGCACGTTTCATCCGGCATAATCTGATCTGTCGGTACGGCGTCCCGGAAAGAATCATTACGGGCAATGGTACCAATCTTAATAACAAAATGATCACTGAACTCTGAACAATTCAAGATACAGCACCACAATTCTTCTCCCTACCGGCCGAAGATGAATGGGGCTGTAGAGGCGGCAAATAAGAATATCAAGAAAATTGTGCAGAAGATGACAGTGACCTATAAAGATTGGCACGAGATGTTACCGTTCGCTCTTCACGGGTACCGTACCTCAGCAAGGACATCAATCGGGGCAACTCCTTTCTCCTTGGTCTATGGCATGGAGGCAGTCCTGCCAATTGAAGTCCAGATACCCTCTCTCCGAATAATGAAGGATGCGGATTTGAATGAAGATGACTGGATCCAAACTCGACTTGATCAATTAAATCTGATTGACGAAAAGAGGCTCACTGCTATCTGTCATGGTCAAACGTATCAAAAACGGATGATAAGGGCATTTAACAAGAAAGTCAAACCACAAGAGTATCAAGTTGGGGACCTGGTAATCAAACGCATCATCCTTCCTCAAAGTGATCCCCGGGGCAAATGGACCCCTACATACGAAGGGCCATTTGTGGTTAAGCATGTGTTCTCAGGAGGAGCCATGATCTTAACCACCATGGATGGTGACGACCTTCCTCACCCTGCTAATGCAGACATAGTGAAAAAATACTACGCATAAATAAAAGACCCGCTAGGTTAACATACCTAGGCAAAAATAAGGGCTTCCCGGCGAACCAAAAGGGTTCGGGAAAAAATAAGGGATGAAATGAAAAAAATTGTACACCCGGCAAGTCGAAAACCTGAAAAGGCGGCTTGGGCAAAAATGGGTATCCCGGTGGACTGAAAACCCGAAAGGGCGGTCCAGGAAAAAGTTAGGGGTAAAGCGTAACACTATGTCTCATTGGATCACTTCGCATCCGGAATTCGATATCAACTATCTGGCTCAGATTTCGGCATCGACCAATCAGCTTCATCTTCGACCAAGCAGCAAAGTGATGAGACGCTTGAAGACATAAAGGCGATAGCAGAGTTGGAACCCATTGGGATTGTTCACATAGCTGTTTTGTTTCCTTTTCAAAATTGTAAATTCTATGTTATTTGGCGGCGTCCTCTTACTAGGATGTCAGCCTCTTGTACAAAAATGCCTATTCACAGGCAAAGTTCAAATCAATACAAATTCACTTGTCCATACAAATTGCCATTGTTTTTCCTTTTTCTGTTTTAACTTGCGAAGGACGTCCAATGTTCATTTTTGATATATGCATTTGACATTAAATTGCTGATTCATAAATATTTGCATATGAAACGAAAGATTAATAACAGGTGACATCAGAAACGGGGGCAATGTGGAGTTGTCTGATGCAGTCTGGTTGCTTTGTCCGCCGAGGTACCAAGGTAGATCCGACTGAAGAATGTGACCAAATCATCTCAACGCCCCGCAGAGTAAGACAAGATTCAGCAATACTTTCCCCGAGCGGAGTTGATTCCCCGTCAATCCAGATTCAGCAATACTTTCTCCAAGCGGAGTTGATTCCCCGTCAATCCTGAAAAGGTACAAAATTTACCGGCAGGTCTTAAAGCTCATCCCCAGTAGGTTCTGGAAGCTTGTTCCCTGCAGGGTACGGACGTCTCTCCCGAGCTTTATTCAGAGTTATTCCTCACAAGGGCTTATAACTGGGTTATCCTCAGCTAATTGCCACGGAAGATCGCCTTCGGCGAGGTTCTTTCAATCCCCGGCAGGAGTCTATATTTGGTATTCCCCAGCGGAGTTTATCTTTGGTGTTCCCCAGCGGGGTTTATCATCATTATCCCCAGCGGAGTCTATCATTGAAGTCCTCAGCAGGCCTCTCATCAAAACTTCAGCAAAGTATCTCTTCCACAGAGCAATTCTCCGGCCGATCGTCAAGGATTTATTTTCCTAAGACGAAATTACATTCATAAACATTTCACATTTTCATACATCTTGTTTACATACATGATAAAGTGCATACAACACTATCTCATGTTGAACAGCATGACATCATGCATATCATACATCATGACATTGCATACAACTTATGTTTTTGCCTTTTCAGGGAAAAAGACAATCCCAAAGACAACTACCTTCAACTGTCACAATTCCAGATTCGATACTTGTATCTAGCCAGGGCACATCTGAGAGTGATCAGTTTCCAGACTCGACTCCTGTATCTAGCCAGGGCACGTCTGAAGAAGTTCGAAGATTCGATTCCTGTATCCAGCCAGGGCACATCTATCAACTACAACATTTCCAGATTCGATTCCTGTATCCAGCCAGGGCATATCTGTTAACCATATTTCCAGACTCGATTCCTATATCTAGCCAGGGCACGTCTGGAGAGTTCGAGGATTCAATTCCTGTATCCAGCCAGGGCATATCTATTGACGACTATTTCCAGATTCGACTCCTGTATCCAGCCAGGGCACATCTGTGAGCAACCGATTGTAGATTCGATACCTGTATCCAGCCAGGGCATATCTTCATAAAGAGATTGAAGATCAAACACCTGTAACAAGCCAGGAAAACATCTGCCTCTCTCAAATACACAAGTTCTCGCTAAGGAATCTCTTATGCGATCAACACTTCCAAATGGCATCTATAAGCCCATTCCCGACAAATTTCTGTCATGTCTCCAGATGGCATCTATAAGCCCATCTCCCTATCCACCTATCCAAATGGCATCTATAAGCCCATTCCCGACATCACATTGTTGAGACTCCAACATGCGAGTGCAAATTTCAGGGCACTCTAGTGTCCAATCTCCTTTTACCCTCGAGTCACGAAAGGCAAACTTGCCAATCTAACTCTTCAGGTCCAAGAAGATTGAACAGGGGCAACTGTTGTACCCCAAAATTTTCCTTCCCATTTCCTCAACATTTTCTCATCACAAAACCCTTGAAGATCAAGATCCAGTTAGGGTTTCCTCTGCTCAAGACTTCTCCTTGCATTGTGGACCCAAATTAGGGTTTGTGTTTGAACAAAGATGTTTTGACCTAAAATGCCTAACATTACTTTCATGCTTCATGTTGGACTCCCAAGTTTATCCACACCAAGTTTCAAGTCTTAATTCCAAGTTTTGCCCAGTCAATTGGACAAATGACCTAGAAATCAGCTGTATTGGGGAAAAAGTGAACTGTGGCCAATTGACAGTCAAAACTCATGAAAATTGACCCACATCAACATTATGAACTCACATGAACCATTTTATCAAGTTTGGATCACAATTCCACAAGAAATTTAATCAGATCACCAAAGGGGCAAAATGGTCATTTTTAGGGTTTTGACTGCACAAGGGTAATTTTTGATTGTTTGACCCAACCAATGGCAAACCAAGCTCACATATGGACTCAAGGACCCCATGGAATTATCTTGACATACTCAACAAACTCAAAAAATCCCAAGTACACAAGATTGACAGTTGAATTTCCCAGTCAATTGATCAATTTTGACTGTATACTGAAAAGTCAAACTTTGACTTTTTGGTCAAAATCAAGAGTCAAGATTCATTTTTCATCAAAACATACCAAATCATGAAACTTGTTCACCAAGAAACCAAGAAATGCAAATTAGGGTTTGAAATAGGAATTTTTCATAACTTAGTATTTTTCTAAGTTATGGAAAACCCTAATTTTTTCCCAACTTTGCCTCACTTTCTCACCAAGATTCATTTGGATTAAAACAAAAGTCAAAACATGAAAGTTGTAGCTTGTTGCATAATCTACAACTTTGATTCACAAAGTTTTCCCAAATGAGGCTTGTATCTCAAGTTACAAATTTTTGAATAAGGGCACTAAACCATTCATAACTTAGTGAAAATTTGACCTTTTTGACAAGGTTTTCTACCTAACTTCAAGGCCATTTTCCATACACTTCCACTTGGAATTTCAATTTGAATTTCAAAGATGGATTGTAGTACACATTCCAAGATTTCCAAAATGTCCAAGAACTTCTCAAACAACCTCATGGTTAGGGAGAATCGAATTTTGCAAAATGGGAAAAAGTCACTTTTGTTCTTGGCCATGTACATGTTCATAACACTATGCATTTCAATCTCAGCATGCTTAAGCTACATTACAGGTCCTAAAACCCTTTGACACTCATAAATTTAATGCAAAACCATTGTGCCAAGTTGTTATTCTAAGCATTTGGACATTACATGGAGAATTAACCCTAAACTAGAAAAAGCATTATTTCCATTTTGAAAAAGTAGAACTTTATGTCAAGTTTGCAATCCAAGTGGTACAGTCCAAATCTTCTTGGCACAAGTTTGTGAGCAAATTGCACTGATCAAGGCCAATGTATGCAGCATAGTGTGAGGGCCTGTACAGGCTAGAATGATCAAGTGGCCATTGCTTGCTTCAAGTTCAAGTAAGATAGCATAACTTGTACCAACTCTCATATCAGCTTGCAAACACTTAGACAAACTTATCAAACACATTCCACACATTGATCCAAAGCTGAAGCACGAGCCTTTCACCTCCAATCCCTCCCAAAACTCAGAATCACCTTGAAACTGCTCAAACAGAGCAACCTCTGCAGATTGAGTTCCAACTCTCAATCCTTTCAAGCATTCTTGCCCAAACCAACTCATACACCTTCCCTACCATCTATGCAAGCTAACCAAAAGCAAAAACACGACCTGTAATCCCTCTAACTGGTTCCACCATTTTCACATTTCTGACTTGCAGGTGAAGTGCTCTAGCTCGATTCAAAAGCTTTCAAGGCAAAGTAAATATTGGAACAGCATCGCCACACCTCAAGGAAGCTACACCGACCATTATCTTGCCCTGAAAGCTTCTCCTTTGCCAGATAGAACTTCAACTGAACAGGTAAGTTTTTGAATTCGTATCTCTCTTATTAGGCATCATTAGCTCTAAGTTTGTGAATAAACAATGTTCTACTCATGCCACTGAACATGTACATGTTTTTACTTTTCATTTCTTTTGCTTGAGCTGTGAGAATTTAAGGTTTGAAAATGGCAGAAAACATAGGTCAGGATTTGGGATTGTTAAAATTCTCTCTCATTTCTGAGAGTTAGGATGAGTTTTTTATATATTTGGAATCGTGATTCAATGCTTGACATGTTTTGTGTTGAAAGTTTGTGCAAAAGCTCAAAGAATCAGGATGTTTGAATCCCTGTTACAAGCGCGCGTTTTTGGCTGGAGGTTGAAGAAGGTGTCTCATGGGCTGGGCCAGCTTTTGTTCTACTTTTCACACCATACAATTGCTTCTGCACCCCCTGAGCCCATTTGGTTTATTTTTAATGATTTCTGACTTTTTCTTTTTTTGATTGATTCATTTATTTTTTCTCATGTTATTAAAAATATAAAAATCTTTTTTCTCACCATTTTTTAATTTATTAGGTATTTATGTGATTTTCTTTTGATTAATACACAAATAAATGAATATATACAGAAATATGTAAAAATACTTTTATTTTCATTTTTATTTTATTTTACCTTCTGAAAATACTTTATATAAAAAATACCTTTTTTACAAATATTAAATATTATTATTATTTATATATATATAATACACATCTAAAACAATACATATATACATATATTATTTAATATATTTAGAGTAAATACAAAATATATACACTTTTGTCCTTTTTTTGTTATTATTAATATTTAATATAAAAATACATTTTTGACAAATACCTCATTTTATTTTATTTTTGTATATATAAATAAATATTTGTACATAATAAATGAATAATGTATTTTATTTAATAGAATTAGGGTTTTACCCTAAATATGAAAATACTCCAAAAATAATACCTTTTTATTTTCTTTTTATTTTACATAAATAATACTTTTTTTATACATATAAAAATTCTTTTTGCATTCCTGCATATTTGTTTTTATTTTTATTTAATTTATGCAAATTAATCACCTTGTAAATAATTCAACATTGATGTAATAGTTTTAGGTTTAAATTCCTTGTCAAAATCCCCATTCGAACATTTGTACCCCCCTTCCCATATATGGTTTTGTAATAGCTTAGTAAATTTATTTTCGCACTTTATTGCTTACTAATTATACCATGTTAGAATTAGGGTTTGTATGCGAAAAACGACAAAATAGTTATGACCTAATCTCAAGACAAACAAGCATGAAAATGAACACACAAATCACACTTGCACCCCCTAGGGTATTCCACTTGTTGCCTTTCAAAATTGGGCCATGTTGCATGTTAGGTCTCTTTGGGCAAAACAAACAAATCAAATGATCATAGTCCCTCAATAACACTTTCAAAATATTGCCAAAACAAATGATCAAGTCCCTTAAAGAAAATGCCCAAAGATACTTGGCACCATTGCAATTATGGTCTAAACAATGACCCGCGCCCGTCCCTTTCACATCCTAACATGAGATTGTCCACCAAATACAATGGTAGAACAAACTTGTTAAAAGGGTTAAAACATAGCAATAATCTTTGAGAAATTTAGGAGTAGATAACCTCTTAGTTACTTGAATCAAACTTGCAAAAACAAAACACTTGCCTATTTTCTAAAACCACACTTCACAACACTTTCAAAAACAACTTTCAAAAACAAATGAAAACCTTTTCAAAAGACCTACACCTTTGTATACATCCCCACATGGATCATTACAAAGGTTGCCACCACAATGGTTTCTTTTCAAAACATTTTTTCAAACCCACACACACACAAGCACCATTTCAAACAATTGAAAACAAAAGGCAAGTGATCTAAAGCAAGTAACTAAGAGCCCATGGATAACCATGGATAGAAAGGGTGCTAATACCTTCCCTTTCTATAATCTACTCCCCGAACCCAAGAAAACATCTCAAAAGGTTTTTTGCTGTGCTTTTTAACCTTTCCTTAAGATAAAATAAAAAGTCGGTGGCGACTCTTGCTCAACCGAAACATTTGCGAATATGAACGCAAAACCTCATAGTCAGTTCTCCCATCGTATCACAGAACTGGCGACTCTTCTGGGGATAAACTTAAAAGTGGAGTAACCTTAGGGCTTAGATCACCTTTGTTTTCAATTGTTTGCTTTGTTTGCTTTTATATTTGTGGGCTTTGCATCGGAGTTTCATAGATCCTAACCCGGATCTGGGAAATACCCTTTTTAGGTAGCATAATCTGTGAGGGACCTGTCCGGCGTAGACCGACATGGGTGAAGCAGTGGCTACGTTGGTGTGGCACCTTGGTCTGTACCTATATCCCTTGTGTTGCAATGAGGAGAATATAGGTCTTCTAAGGAGTCATTAAACACCAACCGACCTTAGAACCCTAAATTGACCAACTTGGCTATTAGGACAGTAGCAGTATGCTACACTCATTGAGGCTAAACTCTCGAGATGGTTCTGGCCGCAAGAAAAGATTGCGATGCTGGAGTTATGACCGATTGAGGGTAGCCAATGATTTGAGATCCTCTAGAACCCGGTTACTTTTGATAGGACAGGTTTTAACCAACGAAACTAAAAGAGGGTAATACCTAAACTTCATGCTGGCCTGAAACCTAACGGTGTCTTGTGTGACTTGTGTGCCTTACCATGCTTGCCTATGTGAATACTTGTGGTGTGCTTCATCATAACATCATGCCATCATACCATTGCATGCATCCTATATAAAGGACTAACCCATTTCAAAGACAAAAAGTTTCATCTTTGCTCTGTTTTGTAGGACATCATGATGCCCGTGCGTAGGAATACTATCCGGCTCAACTTTGTTCAACCACCAGTTTTGCTCAAGGATCTGGTTGGCAGGATTCCAAACACTTCTTCCTTCATCAACAGACATGGTTCTCTCCTTGGCTTGATCACTGCAAAATGGGACCAACAACTGATAAGTGTTCTGACCCAGTTTTATGACCCTCTGTATCATTGTTTCACCTTTCAAGACTTCCAGCTGGTTCCTACCCTGGAAGAATTCTCTTACCTGCTTGGGATCCCTGTCTTGGAACAAACTCCATTCACTGGTTTGGAAAAGACTCCTAGGCCTGAAGAGGTTGCTACAGTCCTCCCCCTGACCAAAGAAGAGGTATTAGCTAACTGGGAAACTAGAAGTGGAGTTAAGGGATTTTTGGTCAAATTTCTGGTTGGCAAGGCTAATGATTTCTGGAATGACTTGGACTTCAAGGCGTACGAGGATATTCTGGCTCTTTTGATCTATGGCCTGGTATTGTTTCCCAATCCTGACACCTTTATCAGTATCCATGTCATAAGGATCTTCATGTCTCGGAATCCTGTACCCACTCTTTTGGGTGATATCCTGCAACAACTCTATGCTCGTACTGCTCGAAAACGGGGAACTCCGTGGTGTTGTGCTCCTTTGCTAGTAAGGTGGTTTATTTCGCACCTTCCTAAGTTCGTGCTGAAGAATGAAGAAGGAAAAGGTTGGGCTCGGAGGTTAATGTCTCTCACAGATAATGACATCACTTGGACTCTCAGAGGTTTGGATGAGGTAGCTGTTATTGACCGTTGCGGAGAATACCCTAATGTTCCTTTGATTGGCATCCAAGGAGGAATCTCTTACAATCCCTGCTTAGCTCTCCGTCAGTTTGGAAGAGCCAGAGGAGTTGGGCCTCATGAAATGCTGGTTCCTCACTTTCATTTTGAGTTTCAGGCCGACAGTGACAAACTACGCCATGGATTCATTAGAGCTTGGGACAGAATTCACAAAGCTGACCCACATGAGTTGGGGCCAAAGACTTCTCTACCAATGGAACCCTATTGCAAGTGGGTCCGCATCCGTGCTCAGAGGTTAGGGATGCCGTACGAAGCTGTCAGACCTATCATTCTTGAATCTCCTGATGAAGATGGGGTTCCTCAAACTGTCCTCCCTCCTCAGATACCTACTGATTTTGACACAATGAAGAGATCTTGGGCGCAGCTAAAGGAAGAACGGGATTTCTATCGGGAGAAGTTTAACGAGTAGGAACGGAAGATCCAGAGGCTGACTAAGCAATTGGAGGAAGAGCGGGTCCTGAACAACTACATCAGCACTGAGAAAAGGAGGTCATGGGAGCATTGATGAGCTTTGGATATTTCCTTTTATAGCTTTTATTTCCTTTCCAGTATTTTTCATTCATGTAATGCCTAAGGGCAAATTGTTGAACAATTGAAAATTTTAATCTAATGAAGTGTGTTTCCCTTTTTGTCTACAAAGTTGAATCTTGTTTGTCTTTGAAAACATAAAACATACGCATTCCATTGCACCATATGCATAGCAGGTACCCTATTTCACAGGTTGCTTAATCTCCTTCGCTGTTTATTTTGAACAGTCATCATGAATCCAGACTCATCCAGTGAGCAAGCCATCAAGGCCCTTCAGGCCCAAAGTGCCCAGTTTCAAGAAATGGTCCTGAGCCTAGCCCAAGGTCAGCAAGAGTTGAAGACTCTACTCCTGAAGAAGAAGAAGAAAAAGAGGATTGCGTTGTTCAACACCAGATGCAGATTTGGGAACACACTCCATAATGAAGCTGATCCAACTACTTCTTCTGCTGAGAAAAACAGTCCCCAAGGGGGAGGAGCTCCTAGTCCCGCAGTCTCCGACAACAAGACAAACTATAACGACGAACAATACCCACCTGCTGCTGACAGATACAAGCAATTGGAGGACCGCTTGAGCGCCATGGAAATTCAGAATGTGCCGGGGCTGGATTTCGGAGATCTGGGGTTATCTTCTGGGGTAGTAATTCCACACAAATTTAAGGCGCCTGCCTTCGCCAAGTATGATGGGGTCTCCTGCCCAAAGCTGCATCTGAGGTCGTACGTAAGGAAAATCCAACCTTACACGGCGGATAAGAACCTTTGGATTCACTTCTTCCAAGACAGCCTCTCGGGGTCACAGCTTGAATGGTTCTACCAATTAGATGGAACTAGCATCCGACACTAGGAAGATTTGGCAACCGCATTCTACAGACAATATCAATACAATTCTGATCTCGCTTCAACGCGTACCCAACTTCAGGGTATGTCTCTAGGAACGGGTGAAGGGTTCAAAGAATATGCACAAAAATGGAGAGATTTGGCTGGCAGGGTGCAGCCTCCATTGACTGATCGTGAGCTGGTTGATATGTTCCTAGGGACTTTGTCTGGTCCAGTTTTCAATCATTTGGTTGGTAACTCCTCTGCTGGGTTTACGGATTTGATTCTGACGGGAGAGAGAATTGAAGCTGGCATTAGGTCAGGAAAGATACAAAAAGCTGCCTCCACAAGTACTGAGAAAAGGCCTTTCAAGAAAGAAGCAAGTGCCGTCTATGGTCCTAGAAGACAAGTCAAGCCCGAAAGTCGCCAAGCCGTCAATGCTTTGGTCATTTCAAAACCTGTTGCTTCTCCTCAGCAGTACAATCAACAAAGAGGTGAAAGGCCCAAGAGGCAGTATACTCGGCTGAGTATGACCTTATCTCAAATTTTACCCCAACTGTTGTCAACCAACTTGGTGACCCTCAAAGAAGCGCCAAAAGTCGTGAACACTGCATCTCCTAAGTATAACCCAAATGCCCGGTGTGCTTATCATTCTGATAGTCCCGGGCACACTACTGATGATTGCTGGGCCTTGAGAAACAAAGTGCAAGATCTTATCGACGCAAAGGAAATTCAGTTTGAAGCGCCTGAGAGACCAAATGTTGTAACTGCTCCTATGCCCCAGCATAGAGTAAATGCCATTGAGGAAGAGTTGTATGTTGTTTCGGTGAATGACGTTTCTACCCCTCTTTTGACTGTTAAGAGGAACTTACTACTAGCCGGTTTATTCCCGGGTTGTAGCAAGGGTTGCCTCCTGTGTGTTGTTGTCCCTACCGGTTGCCCACTGCTGAAATCAGGCATCCAAAGCCTGATGGATAGCAAAGAAATTTTGTTCAAGAAAATTGTTGTTCCGTTTGTTTCCGTTGAAGAAATATCTGTTGTCACAATTTACAATCCTGCCAAGGCTCCCGTGAAGAAACCAGTCCAAATTATGTCTGTTGCACCCATCACTATTACTGTCCCGGGGCCTCTCCCGTATAAGTCTGATAAAGCTGTTCCATGGCATTATGGAGCCGACGTGTATGTGCTTGTGGTGAAGCAGGAGTTCAACACCAATACCAGTATCAGTAACATCACTGGTCCCGCCAAGATTACTCGCAGTGGCAGGCTCTTCTCGCCTGACATTGCACCGCCAATTATCCGAAAACCTCTCACCATCACACCCGCAAGTGTGCATGTTCCAATTCAAGTTCATGTGTCTACTACTGTCGCCGAGTCCTCTGGTACTCGGGGCAAAGAAGTTGCCACCGATTTGCCTGCCAGGACGGAGGCACCAAAGAAGACTGCTGTGGAAGCCTCCCAACAAGAAATGGAGGAAATTCTTAAAATCATCAAAAAGAGTGACTTTAACGTTGTTGAACAATTGGGGCATACTCCCTCTAAAATCTCTATGCTATCATTACTGCTATGCTCAGAGGCCCATGCAAAAGCCCTGATTTCATTTCTGAAAACGGCCCATGTGCCGCAAGAGACCTCCGCGGATCAATTCACCGACTGTGTGGCTAATTTGACGGCTGACAATGGCTTAGGGTTCTCGGATGCTGACCTTACCGCCAAAGGGAAAAATCACAATGATGCCCTGCACGTCTCTATAGAGTGCAGGAGCACTACTCTCGCACACGTGTTGGTGGATACCGGTTCTTCCCTGAATGTTTTGCCCAAGAAAGCATTGGATCGCTTGGATTGTGAGGGCCTGGAGCTGAAACCTAGTAACATCATTGTTAGAGCCTTCGACGGTTCTAAGAGGATGGTGCACAGTGAAGTGGACATCCCTATTCGTGTGGGTTCCCAAGTTTTCGACTCAACGTTCTATGTAATGGATATTCGTCCATCTTACTCCTGCTTATTGGGTCGACCCTGGATTCACAAAGCTGGGGCAGTAACTTCCACTCTACACCAAAAGCTCAAATACCCTGTCAAAAGGAAGATTGTTACTGTGCAGGGTGAGGAGGAATACATGGTTAGTCACTTGAATTCATTCCGGAATACATGCTTGTAATGTTCTGATCAGCTTCTTCACGTATTCAGCATACTCAAACAAACTTTAGCTTGGGTTATGAAAGGTGAAGGATTATTTGGTCAAGAAACTCTTTAGGGAAATTGAAGTTTGAATTCAAGAATCCAAAACCAATAGGTTTTGTATTTGTGTTTGCGGTTTCAGATTTCTGGATATTTTAGCAAGATTTTAAAGCTTTTTCTTTTCAGTTTTTTCCCGACCGGCCCCTTCGCAGTTGCAAATGAAGTTCAATTTATAGGCAATGATTTTGAAGCTTGGAGAGATCAAGGGTACAGTCATCATATGCAAGGGTGTTTCCTTGTTCTTAAAGTAAATTAAACAAGTATGGTGGTTAGCAGCTTTTAGCCGTGCCTAAGTTGGATTTGTAAGCCTGAATTAAGGAAAAGTACCCTCAGTGGCAAAAGTAAAGCATGGGCCCAGCATAAACTTGTACAAAAGTTTTCCTTTTCAAGGACAATAGTGGTACTTATATCTCACACGTGGGGAAATCCTTTGGATAAAAACTCAAAAGTTGTTGTGAGCAATAAATGATGATTAGATTTATCAAACCAGAAATCTTGCGCTATGAGATTGTGCATCCTAGCCTAAGTCTTGGTCAGAAGTTCAACATCAGCGTAACTTAGAATAAACATCCAACTTCTGATCTTGGAATCTCTCTGCTCCAGCATGTTCTAAAGGAATTCTCAGACTTTTTTGAAAGCTTGTAACAGGCTTTATAGACTTTCTTTGAATTACTTTTGCAAACTCTAGCTAAACCTTCGTGAAAACTGGCCCAGAAGTTCTAACCAAATTTTGTCTTGAAAATGTCCAAAATTTGCTGAGTGCTTCAGTTTCATGGACATGTCTTTGAACATTTAAAACTTGAAATTCCATCATTTCCAGGAGTTCTGTTCTGTAATATTTTAGGTCTTATTGAGATCTACAACTCTTGCGTTAGAAGTTCTTCCAGAATCAGCTTGCATCATGGTGAAAATCTGGCCAGAAGTTGAGTTTGTCATACTTCTTGAACACTTAGAAAGATTCTAAGTATTTAGAATTTTGACTTTTTTAACATGGATCTTGACTTATGATTTCCTTGATGAGACAAATTTCATTCCTTGATGAAATATGATTCTTGAAACTTGATTTTGATCTAAAAGTCAAAGTTTGACTTTTCAGCATGCGAATGACCATTTTGCCCTTGTGAATGACTTTCTTGGAAAATTTGTAATTCAAGGCTTGAAATTAAATGGAAGCAAACCTGAGGGCCCGGGATGATCCTTTGGTTAATGAGAGGGCAAATTTTGGGGTACAACAGCTGCCCTTGTTCAATCTTCTTAGACCTGAAGAGTTAGATTGACGGATCCGCCATTCGTGACTTGAAGGTGGAAGATGATTGGACACTACAGTGTCCAAAAAATTGCACTCGAAGATGAAATGGGAATGGGCTTATAGATGCCATTTGGAGGAATGATGGAGGTTTGTCGGAGATAGGCTTGTAGATGCCATCCAGAGGTAACTGTTGACAGGGAATGTACTAAGTCTGAACTTGATTTCAATTGGAAAAGAATCAGAATAAATCTTTGGAGCGATTTATCTGAACTAGAAGAAGTCTTGTATGTTGTTTGACTGGGAAGAATCAGAATAAATCTTGGAGTGATTTATCTGAACCAGAAGTGTTCCTTTTGAAAGTATCAGGATAAATCGTTGAGGGGTTTAAACTGAACCAAAAGAAATTTTGCATGTTCTCAAACTGGAAAGAATCAGAGTAAATCTTTGAGTGATTTATTTGAACCAGAGAAAATGCCTGCGGGAAAGAATCATAATAAATCGTTGAGAGACTTATCTGAACCCAAATGTTCCTTTGGAAAGTATCAGGATAAACCGTTGAGGGGTTTAAACTGACCCAAAATAGATCTTAAATAATCTCTAACTGGAAAGAATCAGAGTAAATCTTTATGCAATTTATCTGAACCAGAGAAATCGTCTACGGGAAAGAATCAGAATAAATCGTTAAGAGATTTATCTGAACCGGCATGGATCTGGAGAAGAATCAGAACAAATCATTGAGAGATTTATCTGAACTAGAGAAGACAGCTGCGGGAAAAGAATCAGAATAAACCGTTGAGAGATTTATCTGAACTAGCAGGGATCTGGAGAAGAATCAGAACAAATCATTGAGATATTTATCTGAACCATAGAAGATAGTTGGGAATTGATCTGTACTCGACTTGTTGAAAATTTGACGATAATTTTTTGTTGATTGATCTTTACTGAAAAAGATGAAAGGTTAGTTGTATGCTATGTCATGATGTATGAAATGGATGGTGTAATGACGTTCTCAAAATAAATGAGATTGTGTTGTATGTATTTGTGTTGTCAATGTTATAACGTATGGGAGCGATGTATGGACATGTTAATTATTATGCCGCAGTGTTGCTGGAGTCCGGGAAAAAATCCCAGAGTGTTTCTAGGTATGAGGAGTGCAAGTCTTCATGTTTTTGAAGTGCGGATGAATTAATGAGCTTCCATTTGTTAGAGAAATAAACTCTGTTGTAAGGGAAACACCATGTATTGCTTGTAGATCTCGTTGGGGAGTCCTAAGAAATTGGGCGACTTTTACCGAGGAGTGATAACTGGAAGGTTTGTTCCGCCGGGGATGTGAGAGAGCTTGATATCATTAAGATGCACACTGTGGAGGGTTTTATGGAATAGTCAAGATATTATCCTATTACTTAAAGCCATTAGTGATTGTATTCTATTTTCTGTTCATTCGTAAACAGTAGTTACGTTCAAATGCATATGTTCAAAACTAAATCATTGGACGTTTTTGCAAACAAAGCACAGAAAAAGAAAAAACAAATAGTTTTTCACTTTCAAAGGGATATCTTTGTATTAACTTGAATGAGTATTTTTTGTATAATGAGACGATCATCCTAGTAAGATAATGATGTCGTAGAAAAAATGAAAATTTGATACAAAGAAAAGATAACTATGTAAAATAATCCCATGGGGTTCTCATTCTGCTATAGCCTTCGTGTCTCTGAGCGTCTTGTCTATTTTCTACCTTGTCCGAAGTTGATTGGATTGATTAGGACCGTTGAGTTTGTCAGTAGAAGCTAAAGGTTGTCTGTAAGGTGATCCAACAGGACATAGTCATACGCTTTAACTCCCTAACTTCTGCCTGGATCGTCCTTTCGGGTTTTCAGTCCACCGGGATACCCTTTTTTCCCAAGTCGCCCTTTCGGGTTTTCCACTTGCCGGGTGTTGTACCCCAAAATTTGCTCTCCCATTTTACTCAACAAATTTCAATTGAGGTCCCTAAGTTGCTCAAGGAAGTCCAAGAGTTGACTAGACAAACTCTCTCCTAAGGCAGTGTACCTCAAATTAGGGTTTCCCTTTTCATCAAGATGTATGAACCACAAAGGACTCAAATTCTTCCCAAGGTCCTAATATGTTCCCAAGATCATCCATGTCAAGTTTCATGCCTTGCACAAAGAAGTTTGCTCAGTCAACTGCTCAAATGCTTGAGAATCGACTGTATTAGGTCAAAAGTCAATTGTGGCCCACATACAATCAAACCTCAAGATTTTTGGTAAACATAAACATTTTGAAGTGACTTCCATAATTTTATCAAGGGTTGATCATGATTCCTCAAGGAATGCTCCAAATTCATCAAAACCCAAAAGTTGCTAAATTAGGGTTTTGTAGGAAAAGTCAACCCAACTTTGACCAAGCATAACTTCTTCATACTTTATCATAAATTTTCCATCCAAGGCTCATTTTGAAGAGGATTAAATTCCCTACAATTCATATTCACCCAATAAGTTCAAAATATGCACTAATCAAAAGATATGAATTTTTACATTATAGGTCCTTTTGAAAAGTCAACAAAAACACCTTTTGGGTCAAAGCTTCATACATGAACATGGAAGATACAATTGAAATGAAACCAAAAGTTTTGTTTAGGGGACACCCTAAGATTTCTAAAAAGTCCAAGAACACCCTCCTGGGGTCAAAATTGAGAGAGTTGTGCATTGTCAAAGTTGGTGATATTTGGAAAATTGTCAAAAGTCAACATTGATCAAATTTGCATTTTTTCCAAAGGGGCCCATGTTTTCTTGTTTGAAACATGTTTCTAATAGGACCCACGACCCTGAGCTTTTCCACCTATTATTATTATTTTTATCATTTATTTTTATTTTTTATTCATTTAAATCAAATTAAATGGTAAAATAATAAAAGTAAATCAAATCTTGGGATTTTTGTGCACATTTAGAGTCTATGTACAGCTAGCATGATGATCAATTCGTGCAAGACTCATTAGGATTGGAAAATATTGGATTGAAGTTTGTTTTGGAAAGATATCATACATGAATCAAATCAAATCACATTTTCATAATTCTCAAAGATACGATGCAATTTTATTGACCTAATATGCTCTACTATATGTATACAACAACTCCAAATCATAAATACAAGGGTTGCAGTCGTGAAAAGGAAAAAGCAAACTCAAAATTTTTGACAAAAAAGTGAGGTTCAAATTCTTGGATAGAGGGTTATTCAAGACGATTCAAAGCCAGAAATCAATTCCTTGGCATCTCAGGAAGCATTCCTAACCATTTGCAGGCTTCAAAACTTCAAGAATCCTCGCATAGAAGTATCACGGTTTACATCCCAAACTCAAATTTGATTTCTATGTTTTATGCATTATAAATCCATTTTGTTCATATATTCTTGTCCATAATCGTGTTTGGAAGCTTTCTATATCCTTTAATTGTATTAACAGTGTAGGAATCAATACTTACCATTGTTAGGGTTTGAGGTCACAATTTGGGGATTCTTGGTACAGGTTAAATTAGGCAAAAAGAAGGGTACCATGGTGTTCACAAGATCAAAACGAGTTGATCTATATAATTAGATGCCATTTATCTTGTGTATTGTGGATTTTTGAGTTTCACATGTTTGTAGCTACAGACCTTTGTCTGTAGGTAAAAGTGCCATAGCCTAAAACGACTGAGAAAGGAAGAAGACGGCTATGTGTCAGCCAATCATTCGCTCGTTTAAATCTCGCGCGCTTTGGTTCAGTTAATCACGTTTTTTATATATTATGTTTTAGTCTTGCAATAATAACAAACACCGCAGGTAGCTCAGATGGTGAGGAATGCTAGTGGGGAGTATAAGGACCTGGGTTCGATCCCAGGTCCCAACATTTCTCTTTATGTTATTTTCTTTCAACCAATCTAGCGTGTCACTTGTCCAGGAGAACACCATACACCTCTGCGCTTCACCATCAGATTCTCTCTGTTCCAGATCCAAAGGCTTAGCAAGCAAGGTCTATGATGGATCTTCAAAGGATGATCACACAGAATCAGGCAGGCTGACTGGGCTTGAAGCGTTTTGGGCTTAAAAATTCAGAAGGACACCCCCCAGAATTGTTAACAACACAGACCCATATTCTTTTTTCTTTATTTATTTCTTTTATTTTAATTATTTTGTTTAATTATTTTTCACCAAATTAATTACTTTTTCTTAAATCATAAAATCAACAAATCACAAAATACCAAAAAAAGCATTTTTTTAATAAAATATTTATTTTAATTTAATTAGAAATATAAGTTAAGTTAATTTCTTTTATAATTAAAATCAAATAGAATCTAGGTTTTAATTTTACAATTATATTTCTTTTCTCAAATAAAAAAACCAAAAAATACACAAAATCTTTTTGTACAAAATATTTTATTTTCTTGAATTTATTTAATTTAGTTTAGATTAGTTTAATTTCAATTTCTTTCATAATTAAAAAACAATTAGAATTAGGTTTTATTGTACATAATTTAATTAATTCTTTTCTTAAAAAATAACTTAATCATTTTCTAGTCAAATTTTTAGGGTTTTCAATTTCCCCTTGTATTTAATTCGCCGCGCGCTTGTTAATTATTTTGCCATTATTTTGTAACTGCTAAGGGTTTGTAATAGCTTTAAATTAGGGTTTTTATTTATCGCTTTTTCCCCACTTTTGGTTATGTAATTAATCCCCCTCCCTGAAGCCTTGTAATAGCTAGGTTTTATTTTTTCGCACTTTAAATTCCCGCAATCTTTGACTGTCTAGATGCATGGCTAATAGGACTGTATGGCAAGAGTGTCTGGAAATTTAAAACGATAGATCACCTAATGTGCAAAGATTAAATAACTGAAACAACTCATATGCACATATTCATCCCTAGGGTTTACCTCACTTCGGTTGCCTTCGGTAAACAATCATTAGGCATAGGAGATTTTAGTGGTCGCCCTTCTGTCTAAGAGATCAAAATGTCCCATTCGAATGTTGCCTCGAAAATGTTGCCTCGAAAAGATCTTAAGACTCTAGGGTTACTACTAAAGTTTTATAACCATTGCTTTAGTGATTGTACTTGTCCCTTTCGAATGTCCCTTACAACTCCAACGACGGTGCTACATACTCCTTAATAGTAGGATAGTGTTGTCTAAAGGAAACGAGAACAAACAATATTTTTTCGAGTAGGTAGAATCTTAAGTACTTGCTCAATAAAAAACTTTTCACATAAACACCTTTCAAAACAAATTTTCAAAACAACTTCGTCACATCCTTGAGGACTGATACAAGGGTTATCACGAAGTAAAACATTTTCAAAACAAACACACACAAGCAATTTGAAAAAATGAGCAAGTACCTAAGAGCCCGTGAAAAACCATGGATAGAAAGGGTGCTAACACCTTCCCTTTCTATAATCTACCCCCCGTACTCAGAATATCTCGAAAAAAGGTTTTTCTGTTCTTTTTCCTTTTCCATGATTGGACAAAATAAAAGTCGGTGGCGACTCTTGCTTACCGCAACATTTTGTGAACAAAAAACGCAAAACGCAAACAAGTAAAAACAGTCGGTTTTGCCACCGTATCACACCGAGTGTACAGATTTTTTTGTTTTATCTCTAATTTTTCCCCAAACCTTTTTGGTTCGTCGTGATGCCCTTGTTTTGCATAGGTGTGTCAACCTAGTAGGTCTCTTATGTGTAGTATCTTTTGACTATGTCCGCATTCACATGGTGTGGAAGGTCGTCGCCATCCATAGTGGTCAAGATCATTACTCCACCAGAGAATATGCTTTTGATCACAAACGACCCTTCATATGTAGGAGTCCATTTGCCCCTGGGATCACCTTGTAGTAATATGATACGCTTGATTACCAATTCACCAACTTGATATACCTGACGTCTGACCTTTTTGTTAAAGGCTTTGATCATGCGTTTTTGATACATCTGGCTATGACTGACAACCGTGAGCCTTTTCTCATCAATTAGGTTCAACTGGTCAAGTCGAGTATAGATCCAATCGTCTTCACTCAGCCCTGCATCCTTTATGATTCTTAGAGAAGGTATTTGGACCTCAATTGGCAAGACAACTTCCATGCCGTATACCAAGGAGAAGGGAGTTTCCCCTGTCGATGTGCGCGCCGTGGTACGATAACCGTGGAGAGAAAATGGTAGCATCTCATGCCAGTCCTCGTAGGTTACTGTCATTTTTTGTATGATCTTCTTAATGTTCTTATTTGCGGCTTCGACAGCACCTTTCATCTTTGGTCGGTAAGGAGAAGAATTTTGGTGTCGGATCTTGAATTATGCACACAGTGTGGTGATCATAGTATTGTTGAGATTTGTACCATTGTCTGTGATGATTCTCTCTGGGATGCCGTACCGACAGATGATATTTTGTTTGATGATCGGGCCATAACATTCTTGGTTACAGAAGCAAAATAAGCTTCCTCAACCCACTTCGTGAAATAGTCAATGGCCACCAGGATGAAGCGATGCCCGTTAGAAGCTGTAGGTTTGATTTCTCCAATCATATTGATGCCCCACATCACGAATAGCCAGGGAGCAGTCAGGACATTTAGAGGAATTGGAGGCACATGCACTTTGTCAGCATAGATCTGACACTTATGACAGATTCGAGAATGTTGGTAGCAATTTGCTTCCATGGTAGACCAGTAATACCCCGCCCGCAGGATTTTCTTTGCCATCATATGCCCACTGGAATCGGTGCCAAAAGTTCCCTCGTATAGATAAGCCATGATATTTTCGGCCTCAACCTTGTCTACGCAAAGAGGCAAAACAAAGTCATGGTTGTGCTTGTAGAGAATGTCATTACTGATGAAGAACTTAGCAGAGAATCTCCTTAAGAACTTCTTATCATTGACTGAAGCTCCTTTTGGATATTCTTGAGCCTCGAGATAGACTTCATGGAACCAAGGTTGGTCCACTAATTCTTCAGTATTGATCTCGTGACAGTGAGCTAGTTCATCCATCCGTTCAATGGTGATTTGGGGAGCCTCGTTATCCCATTTGAGTTTAAACATGGATAACATTGTGGCTAGCGTGTCTGCTAGCTTATTTTCTTCTCGCGGGAAATGCTCGAAGGTAATCTCCTCAAAATGTGGGATTAATGTCAACACATGTTCTTTGTAGGGGATGAGGTTAGGGTGTTTCGTATCCCACTCTCCTTTGATTTGACTGATGACCAAAGTTGAATGTCCAAATACCCTCAAGGACTTGATTCCAAAATCTATGGCAACTTTGAGACCAAAAATACATGCTTCGTACTCTGCCATATTATTTGTACAATTGAAGCAAAGTCTTGCGGTAAACGGAGTGTGACATCCTTCAGGGGATATGAGTACAACACCTATGCCATTGCCGAGCTTGTTGGACGCTCCGTCAAAAACCAGGGTCCATCGGGGTCCTTGTTCAGGTCCGTTATATGGTCTGAGTTCCTCACAATTGTTTACCATCATGATGTCTTCATCTGGGAATTCGAACTTCATGGACTGATAGTCATCCACAGCTTTATGAGCGAGGTGATCGGCTAGCACACTGCCCTTTATTGATTTTTAGGTAGTATACTGAATGTCGTATTCTGTTAGGATCATCTGCCATCTTGCTATTCTCCCAGAGAGGGCAGGCTTCTTGAATATATATTTTATTGGATCCATCTTGGATATCAATAAGGTAGTATGGGTCAGCATATACTGTCTTAGCCGGTGAGTAGCCCATGCCAGAGCACAACAAGTTTTCTTGAGCAGTGAATATCTTATTTTATAGTCGATAAACTTTTTGCTCATATAATAAATAGCATACTCTTTTCGGCCAGACTCGTCATGTTGGCCCAGCACACACCCCATTGAGTTTTCCAAGACAGTTATATATATGATCAAGGGTCTTCCCTCGACTGGCGGCATCAAAATAGGAGGCTCTTGTAGGTACTCTTTGATCTTGTCGAAGTAAGCTTGGCATTCATCATTCCATTTGACTACTTGATCTTTCTTTAGTAATTTGAAGATGGGTTCACAAGTAGCGGTCAAGTGAGAAATGAACCTGGCAATGTAGTTTAGTCGTCCCAAGAATCCTATGACTTCCTTCTTGGTACGAGGAGCAGGAATTTCTTGTATTGCTTTCACCTTGGCAGGGTCAACTTCGATACCTTTACCGCTGACGAAGAAGCCTAGGAGTTTACCAGACCTCACCCCAAATGTGCATTTATTCGGGTTCAACCTCAGCTTGTATTTCTTTAATCTCTCAAACAGTTTCTGTAAATGGTTAAGATGTTCCTCTTCAGTTTGAGATCTGGCTATTATGTCATCCATATAGACCTCTATTTCGTGATGTATCATGTCGTGAAATAGAACTACCATGGCACACTGATCGGTTTCCCCAGCGTTCTTCAACCTGAATGGCATAACCTTGTAACAGAATATGCCCCACTATGTGACGAAGGTTGTTTTCTCCATGTCCTCAGGGGCCATTTTGATTTGATTGTAGCCTGAGAAACCATCCATAAATGAGAACACTTTATTTTGTTCGGTGTTGTCAACCAAAATATCGATATGAGGGAGTGGGAAATCATCCTTAGGGCTTGCCCTATTCAAATCTCTGTAGTCCATGCATATGCGTACTTTGCCGTCCTTTTTAGGTACTGGAACAACATTGGCGACCCATTGTGGATAGGAGGTGACGGCCAAGAATTCGGCGTTGAATTGTTTCATGACTTCAGCCTTAATCTTCTATGACATGTTTGGTCGCATGCGACGGACTTTCTGTTTTTCCGGAGGGCAGTCTTCTTTTGTTGGTAGACGATGTACCATGATATCAGCATCAAGTCATGGCATGTCTTTGTACGACCAAGAAAAGACCTCAACATAATCATGTAGCAACTGAGTTAGACGCTTCTTGACACTGGGTTCCATATTGGCACCCACTATAACTTCTTTTTTATCCTCTTCGGTACCTAGGTTAACTGTGTCCACTGGTTCTTCATGGAGTTGTATGGTACTCTCTTCTTGTTGTAGTAACCTGGCAAGTTCCCCTGGCATTTCACAATCTTCCACACCTTCGTCTTCGGCTTGGTAGATTATATTTTCAGAGTCACATAGGGCCATAGCAGAATCGTTACATGGGATCTCGAATGGATGTAGATATGCATTTTGAATGTGAGTGTGTGTAAGAGTATAGCTATTTTTGAAAGAAACAAAAATTTATAAAAAGAAAGACAAAGAGCACAAAGTTTGTATGCAAAAACGTCCATGATTCATTGATGACATATGAAAATGAGATAACAACCCTTGTAAATGGACCGTTGTGCCTCGGGTAAGACACAAGGTTTTAAAATTCTGAATTGTTTAATTATTACAGGTCCGACAAAAATTTAAAGACAATTACTATTGGATGAAAGTAATTGGGACAAAATATTTAGCTTCCCAGTTGATGAGTCCTCCGTTGACAGTTGGGAAAATCCATTCCTCCAGATTGTAGTTGTCATCATCATCCTCCACTGTGTTGACTCCGTGGTTACTAAGCTTCAAAGGTGGTCCCCCGTCACAAGCACGTCGAACAACTTTCTAGGCTCTTGAAGTGAAACCTAAATCAAATTTGTCAGATTTGTAAGTGATATCCGAGAGTTGGCCCCAAATAGTACACCCACCTTCTTCGATCACTGCCCTGGCATTTTTCAGAGAAGACATCTTTAGAGGAGGTCTTGTAATCTTCGGGACTTGGGAAACAGACTTGGTAGCTGCCACTGTTTATGATACTTCCTCGAAATGCTGAAATAATGTTTCAATGAATTCACCATCCAACTCCACGTATCTAAAGGAGTTCAAGTGACTGACCATATATTCCTCTTCTCCATGGACAGTAATGATTTTCCCCTTGGTTGGGTATTTCAGCATTTGATGTAATGTAGAAGTGACGGCACCAGCGCTGTGAATCCATGGCCGACCCAATAAATAGGAATAGGAAGGGAAAATGTTTATAGCGGTAGAAATGTTCAAGACTAAGCCATTAGATTGACTAGACTTATACAAATCAAAATCAAAATTGCCACTGCGCTTTATTGTTTCCAAAGGAATGGGAAAAGAGAGAATAACCCAAAAAGAGGGGGAAAGATTCAAGGTAAGGGGGTTGGTTATGTAAAGGGAATGTATTAGCACCCTAAACATCTACGGTACTCCACAGGAACCTCTTTGAAAAATCTGTATATTTTGGTGATGAAATATGTTGTATAAAATAGATGATGAAGGTTAGAAAAGAAATGTATTTATTATTTTTGCACCTGCCGCGGTTGTGAACCTTTAGTGCCTACGTACCATCTTTTCGTGCAATAGGGGATCAGGGTACACGTAGTTCCTCTTTTAAAAAATTTAAAACACAAATATGTTGGTCAATTTTATGAGATAAAACATCATCGTCATTGTCCGTGTGGAAAACATACCTACTACCCACGATCATGAGAAAGGAGAATTTGCATCATCTCAAAGTGGAGGATATGGCTTGGATTTTAAAATCAACAATGCCTCACTCAACACCCAAGTGGAAAATATCTCTCTTTACTACATATTATAGAAGTATAGTTGTTTGCATCACTACAAGGATTGACAAGAGTTCAATCTTTTGAGAAAAGTTTAAAGATAAAAGCCAAAGTGGTAAAATGGTTTGAAATGTGATTGATTGACTTTTTAGTATTCTCACAAAAATGTCAAAGAATTGTTAAGTTTATTGGAGTTAATTTATGAAAATGTTTGAAAATGCATGGACCTAAGTCCAAGTTTATTATAAAAGTAATTCAAGTTTAAAACAAGAAGAATTTTCAAAAGGGGGAGAAGATTTTTGAAATTAAAGAAGATCGGAGGAGAAGAAGAGGCTATCCTAAAGCATAAGATAAAATCTAGAGATAAGAACCATCTAACCAACAAGAAGCCAATACTTGACATTATCATCCAAAATAGAATTCCCATTATTTGGATTGAAACCAAACAAGCAAATGTACTAGACCTCTTGAGAGAACCAAACTTCAAGTGTATTAAGTCTTCACAAAAATTGGGCAGAGTAACGACTGTATACGGGTGAATTCCAGATTACAAACAAAGGGTGTAATCACAATAACTTGCATACAAAACAAACAAACAACTCAATGTCTTGAGGTAAACCTCAAGAGCTCCAGACAAAATAATCAGATAAGATCACAAGGTCTCCAATCATAAGCCAAGGTTTCTAATCCTAAGTCCAAAAAGTCCAATGCTCCATAATGCCAAGGGTAGTAACCAAATAGTCCAAGTATCATTAAAGATTTTTAGGGTTAATGTTGATTATTATGTGTCTTTAAAATAAAAGAAAAGCTCAAGTGAGAAAAATAAAAAATGACAAGAATATAAAGGGACTCAAGTGAGCAAAGATGAAAAATAGCATGAAATGTAAATGCTAAAAGTAAATGGTGCATAAAGTAAAGAACATAAAATAAAAACACAAAATAAAATCAATTATTAGTGATTAGTGGTTAGTTGGATAATCATCTTGAAACTTACATTTGGAACTCATTAGAGGATTGGTAGAACCAAAGCCTCCACACAAAAAGTTGCATTTGCTTTTTGTCAAGTATATCATCCATTTGGAATTCTTATGAGTATCATTTAATGATCAACGATGTTTAAGTGATCCGCGTTGACCAAAGGTATTGTAGATCCATTAGAGGATTGGTAGAACCAAAGCCTCCACACAATGAATCTCAAGGTTATTGGACCAAAGAGATCAAATTAACATACTTGGGCTTGCAATCATAAGTTTGGGCCACAAATGATCATTTATTCGAATCGAGACAAAATTTAGCGCTATGTTAAGCAATCGTAAGTGGACTTATATAGAAGTCGCACCTATTTTGAGGCTGGTCAATAGTAATGCACCATTTGTTTTGAGACATGATATAGAGATCATGCTCCAATAACATTTAGTACAATAAGAAGGGGATGAGATGAAGAGGGATGGGAGAGAATATACAAACCACTTTTGGATTAAATTTAATCAAACTATTATTAAAATCATTCATCCATTTTTGTAGAGTTAGACTCAACACCAGGATCCAATGATGTTAATAAAGTTCATGATCAAAAATTTAATCCAAGATCAGCCAGAAAATAATCACAAAATAATATTACATTTTAATTATACAAAAAGGTTTAAAAATAATGTTTAAAAATAGAAATAAAAGAGAAAAATAACAACTATGTCCAAATTAATCAAGAAACAAAAGTAAGACCATAGAAAAATCAGAAACAAACTAAAATAATTTTATAAATTTTTTGGAAATTTTTTTTAAGTCAGAAACTATTTTTAAAATTAAAAGAAAGGGGTAAAATAAACCAAAAATGATAAAAAAAATAGCAAAGTCAGAAACAAAAATAAAATAAGGTCACCAATATTTGTCACAATATCAGTGGATCATTCCATAATTTTTCAGAATTTAAAAATGCATAAAAGTATTTTTAAACATTTGAAACAATTCCAATAAAGTGTAAATTTATAAAAAATACCAAAACACAAAATTAAATTGTGAAAAAATTAAAATCAGAAAGAGAATAATCAAAAATATTTTTCATAATTTTTTCAGATTTTTTGGACTAAAAATGAATTTTCTATGATTTTTTGAAGTTTAAAACAATTAAATATACAAAATCAGAAAAGAAAATAAAAGTCAAAAATATGTGGTCCATTGGATGAGAGTCAAAACGCGTTAGTAATCAAATCCAAGGGATTTGGCGTGTTGTGCATATCATGGTCATTAGTGAATAAAGCACTGAATCAATTATTAAATCAGAATTCAAAAATAACAAGTGGCGTGCCATCAATGGTTGGAAGATGACATGTTGGTCATCTTCAACCTCCAGCCAATGTGAATTACAGGTCTCTCAAACTGTAAAATCAGAAGCTCAGACCTATGTCATTCGCTTTGTCTCTTCAAGACGAAGACAACCACACCCTCACGCTAAATTTATATAAAGTATAGCTCAAGCAATTTGGAAAGAAAGTTTTGAAAAGGGATTTGAAATTTCATGGTCAAAACGTGTTTCCAGTAAGAAGTAAGTGTGGCGACTAGAACCAGGCCAATGAGAGCATCACAATGATATCAAAGTTTTGAAGAATTGATGAAGGAATCTACCTATTGAAGTTGAGTTATAGAGCTCTGAAACTGGACTTCTATGGAGCAATATATGACACGATTCTTGAATGTAATTATATGGTTAGCTTCAGGGAAGATCAAGGAAGGTGAATTGATGAAAAAATTGGATTGAAAAAGGCTTGAGAATGGATTTCGAAGTTGCTGAATTCTGAGTTAGGGAACAAGTTTGGCAGGGTAATTCTGGCTATCTAAGCTTGAGGAAATGAATGGGGGATGACCTTCTATTTATAAGGAATCAAATAGAATATCCAAGCGTGTGAAATGATGAAGTTTGGAGGGAAATCGTGTGAAGTTGCAAACAAGAAAAACGTGACTTCCAATTTGATCAAAACTCATCCAAAACGCGCGTTTTGTTGTGTTAATCAATTCTGGAACTTCATTAAACGTGTTTAGAGGCATAAACGCGTGGAAAACTTGTGATTAGAATCCAAAACAAAGACTTCAAATTCTGACTTATGGGAAAACTCCAATTCCAAGTTACCAAGTTCAATCCAATGGCATTCTCAGCTCAAGGGATCTTAAGACATGATTCTTGATGCTTTAGAAAGATGAGGTTACAAGCTTTGCAATGGAAAAAAGAATGGAATCAAATGGATGCTTGAGCTGAAATTTGTGTTGAGTCAAAGTTGGAGAAAAAGGGTTGACTTTCCATACTTAAAAATATTTCAAATTCTTCTTCAAAAGTGACCTATAATGTCTTGCATCCAAACATAGCCTTCTACTTGGAATTTGCTCTTGACCAAAAAATATGGAATGAAGTAGATCTCTTGAATGAAATTTCGGAACTTGAACCATTCAAAATCTCCAAAAATTGAGAGTTATGAATTGTTGAAGTGGGCAAAAAATCATGAAATGACCTATAATCTTTTGTATCCTTAAGGAAATTTCCGTCCATTTTATCACTTTGCACATAAAAGAAGGCATAGAGTTCACATCTTCAAGATCATTATGGAAAAAGAATGGGCTCAAGGTGATAAAAATTGACCAAGTTATGATCATTTGAAGTCACACATGGAAAATTGGGGATTCATCTAGAGGACTTGTAATCTTTCTTCTTCATCAAGTTTCTTCCACATGAAAACTCCTTGGAACTTTTGAAGTGATTTGTTGATAACCATTTGAAGAGAAAGATGTCTTTGAAATCACTCAAAAATACTAAAATATGAGAAATATATGCTTCTTTGAAGTTCAAAACCCTAACTCCTAGATCAAGAAAATACTTTGAGGAACTTTGACAATTTTGAACAAACTTCTTGTACCAAAACAAATGCTTTGTAAATATAAGTTGTTGAGGATGATAATGAGAACTCATATCAACCACAAACACTTCCATATCTTGATAATTGAGAGAAATATGCACTTGTGACCAATGGGAAAAAGACCTTGTCCAACCATGACTATTTTTCAATCAACCCCCTTGTACTTTTTGGATCAAATCTTGATAACTTGGAAATATAATGAACCAAAATAACATTTCCATGCCATCTCTTCCAAAACAACTTCAATGGTGAGGTTTGAACTTCTCAAGCTTCATTGACTAGGTCATGGAAATAAACTCATGAACCCATGGATCAACTTGCTAAGCCCCATTGCCTTTACCTGCATTGTTGACAAGTAAGACAAACCAACATTGCATTTTATTAATTAAAAGGAAAGTAAAAACAAAAACATGAATGATTACACAAGAAAAATAAGTCAAGGTGCTTGGTGATTCCTCAAAGAGCAAAGCTAAAGATAGGAAGGAGAACCAAAAGCCCTAATGTGATCTTGTTGTGATTGAATCAATATGGTATGGTGAAGGAATCTTAGGGGAAAAAATTGGGGTACAACAATGTCCATCACGTAAAAAGTTAAATCAAAGGTTTGAGTTACAACTTTTATGGGGATGTCCACCTCCCCATGCAACATTCTCTTTGAACTGTTGAAGGCCCTTACCACTATGTTACTGGGTTTTAAGGTCAAACCTTCACAGTCGAGTCTATCAAGAGCCTTCTTAGGCAGTACATTCAAAGACGAACCTGTATCAACCAAGATATGGGCCAAAGTTGTGCCCCTGCATTCGACAGAGACATACAATGCCTCGTTGTGCTTTCTCCCTCTAGGTGTCAAGTCAGCATCAGAAAAGCCTAAAACATTGTCAGCGGTTAAACTGGCCACACAGTCTTGGAACTGATTAGCAGATGTTTCTTGTGGCACATGGGCAGTTTTAAGGAATTTCACCAAGGCCTTTGCATGAGCCTCGAAGCACAACAATAAAGCCAACATGGAAATCTTTGACGGAGTCTGCCCTAGGTGTTCGACTATGTTGTAGTCGCTTCTCTTTATAATTTTCAGAATTTCTTCCATCTCCTTTTGGGAGGCTTCCGGGATAGATAGTGATTGCGCCTTCATCCGGACAGGCTCAACCAGGATGCCTTTGTCCTAAGTCTTAGTCGACTCGGTGGTAGGAGTGTCAGTAGGGGTAACCATAGAAATTGTAGTAGTAGTGTCAATAGGAACAGAAACAGGGATGATTACAGGACCAGTAACAGTCTCCGGAGGAGCAATCTAGGGAGAGAATACTCTGCCACTTTGGGTTATCTTGCTGGTTCCCACAATGTTGCTGATGTCGGGGTCAGCCTTCTCAAAAATTGAGTCTTCATCAGCCGGCCAATCCTGTTTGACGTCGTGATAGTAGACGTCGCCCCCATAGTTCCATGGGACAGTTTTATCTGAGGAGTACAGGATCGGCCCTGGCATAGTAATTATTAATGGAGCCACTTTAGGAACTGATGTAATCCTAACGGATCTTTTGGTGGAGATCCTGGAAGGATTGGCAGAAATGGTTACTATTGAAACATCATTGTAAGAAATGGTTGGAACGAGAGTCTTTTCAAACAAAATCTCTTTGTCATCCATTAGGCGCTGGGCACCTGTTTTTAATAAATGACAGCCAGTTGGTAGGGATAAATTGAGGTGGCAGTCTTCGTCATAGCCCGGAAATAAATCGTCTTTCAACAGGTTCTTCTTGACAGTCAAGAGAGGAGTAACAAGTTCATCAACAGCGGTAACAAACATATCATCTTCAACAGTGTTAACATCACGGCCAGGCTTGGGCATAGGAGCGGTGATAATATTTGGGATCTCGGGAGCATCAAATTCAAATTCTTTTGCTTCAAGAAGGTCTTGCACCTTGTTTTTCAAAGCCTAACAGTTATTGGTATCATGGCCTGGGCTTTCTGAATGGTAAGCACAGTGAGCATTAGGGTGATAATGAGGAGAGGTTGTGTTGGGATTCTTTGAGGCTTCCTTCAAAGTCACCATATTAGATCTCAACAAATGTGGCAGGACTTGAGATAATGTCATATTTATTCGGGTAAACTGTCTTACCGGTCTTTCTGTTCTCGGCTGGTTGCTCCTTTATTAAGTAAGTGTAGGTTTAGGGATCATGACAACCCCTATCATTGGACGGCGTTCAGTTCTATCCTGATTCCTTTGAGGATACACATCACCAAATTCTTTCTTCCTAATAAATGGCTTTCTCACAGAACTGGAGGATGTGTCTTTTTGGATCTTTCCACTCTTAATCCCAGCTTCCACTCTTTCCCCGGTCAAGATTAATTCAGTGAAGCCTGATGAGGAGCTTCCAATTAGATGATTAAAGAAAGGACCGAACAGGGTACCCAAAAACATGTCTACTAGCTCTCTTTCAGACAGGGGAGGCTGGACTCTTCCTGCTAAGTCTCTCCATTTCTGAGCGTAGTCTTTGAAACCTTCACTTGAAATCATAGCCATACTCTGGAGTTGAGTACGTGTATAAGCAAGATCTGCGTTGTACTGATATTGTTTATAAAAAGAAGCGGCAAGGTCTTCCCTGTTATGGATATTGGCTCTTTCCAATTGATAAAACCAATCTAGTTGAGTCCCGGATAGACTGTCTTGAAAGAAGTGGACCCACAAATCTCTGTCAGCAGTATGAGGCTGTATCCTCCTCACATAAGATCAGAGGTGCATTTTGGGACACGAAACCCCGTCGTACTTAGCGAACACTGTTGCCTTGAATTTTGGTGGAATAACAATCCCAGACACCAAACCCAGCTCTTCAAAGTCCAGCCCGAGCACTTTCTGAATCTCTATTGCACTTAGACTCTCTTCCAGATGTTTGTATTTGTCATTGGTCGGGGGATACTGTTCTTCAGAGTAATCTTCTTCTTCTTCCTCTTCAGATTCTGGTTGGGCAGTTGCTTCCTTGCCTTTCCCTTCTTGATTATCCTTTTCACCAGATGACGTTGCGTAGTCTAGGGTCCGTCTGGCTTGTCCTTGGAACCTTCTTCCTAGATTCAGAACTCCAGTTACTTTCTTTGCTTTCTTCTTCTTTTCTTCAATCAACAAAGTTTTCAAATCCTCTTGTCCTTTGGATAGAGTCAAGAACATCTGTTGAAACTGAGCATTCTATGCCTGGAGGTCTTTCAATGTCTGCTCAAGATCCATCTTGCAACTGGAATAAACAGTAGAAAGATGAGGAGACTTGTTGTAAGAAACCTGCTTATGTTATGATGAATGGAGATGCATATGCAATGATTTCAAGGAAATTAGAGATTTAAATTTGTTTTAGACCAAAAAGGAACGCAAGTTATATTAAATAATCAAATTTTTAGTACATCGTGCCTCTTTTGGGCTTACAAAGAAATACAAAAGTTGTAAGATAAAAATTTGTATGCATCCTATTTGGTGTGATGTAGGTGTTCAGGCTCTGCTCCTCATGAAGTTGCTTGGTGAGTTCCAAAGCCTTCTTCTCGCTGGCGTAGAATTGGGCCTCGAAGGTGTCTCGCTCCCCTTTAAGTTATATCCAACTCTTTTGCAAGTCTTCAAGAGAGGTGGGCATGTCAGGATGCAGGATAGTGTATGGAACATCTCCTTCCATAATAGGCTCTTTGATGACCGGGAGAATGGAGGGGTAAGGCATCATAAGACTTTGAGCACGGACTCGTACCCATTTGAGGTAAGGCTCAAGAGGGATGAAATTCATGTGCCCTAGTGTTTCGCTATCCACCTTGTTTACCATCTTCCAAGCTTGCACGAATCTCTGACGGTATCCTTGATTGTCGCTTTCGTAGTCAAATACCAAACCTTGGATGAGTATCTCATGAGGACCATCTCTCTGGGCATACCCAAATTGTCGTAAAGTTAAGCAAGGGTTGTAAGTGATACCTCCCCTAACACCAAGTAGATGTACATTAGGGAATTCCCCACAACGGTCGATGATAGAAGTATCCTCCAAGGATCTTGAACACCAATGAATATCATAGTGGGTGAGAGACATCATCCTTTGAGACCATGTCAATCTTTGCTCGTTCTTCAATGTTGATCGAGGTAGGTGTGAAATGAACCATTTGGCGAGTAGGGGAATACAACATAGAAGGGTGCCTCTTTTCTTCATGGTGCGGGTATGGATGCAATGTAAGATATCTCCCAATAAGGTAGGTATAGGATTACGGGAGAGAAAGACTTTGATGGCATTTACATCTATGAATTGGTCTGAGTTGGGGAAAATAACCAAACCATAGATGAGAAGGGCCAAGACGTCTTCAAAGGCTTGAAAATCCATATCTTCCCAGAATAAACGAGCTTTCTCTAATAGAAATTTAGATAGGAAACCTTTAACTCCACTTCTAGTCTCCTAATTTGCTATGATGTGGGCTCTCTTCAGATGTAGAGCTTCAGCCATGACCTCAGGTTTCGAGATCCCTTCTAGACCGATGAATGATATCTAATCAAGCACGGGCACTCCTAATAGTAGAGAGAACTCTTCTAGTGTAGGTACCAACTGATAGTCAAGAAAGGTGAAGCAATGATGTATGGGATCAAAGAATTGGAAGAGCACAAACATCATTTCTTCTTGGAAATTGAAGGTAGCCAAACTGAGGAGTCGTCCATATTTTTTGGCAAAAGGAGAATCTCTGGGCACCCTTGATGCTAACTCTTGGAGTTGAGGGTGTGCTTTTACGAAGTTGATTCAGATGGTGTTTCTTCGGACGAAGTTCATGACCTACAAAACAAAAACAAAGATAAATTCCTAAATCCTTAAAACGATTAGTGAGGTATGATGTTATGATGTTCATGATGTTATGTACAAGTATGTATATACAAACAAAACAAACAAGTTCTTAGGTTTAGGCTTGCATGGAGTCTCATAGGTAAGTACCCTCTTGAAGTTTAGTTGGCTCAAACCTGTCCTAGTTAATAGTAATCGGGTTATAAGAGATCTCAATATCACTGACCTTTCTTTTAGGTATTGTCTCAGCATAATCAATCTTTTCTTGCGGCCGAGATATCCCAAAAGTCTAGTCTCAATGAGTGTAATATTGAGTATCAACCAATTTTCATCTTTCCACCGAAACCGGTCATCTCACTATGTCCTAAATGGCCAATTTTGTTCAACTAAGGTTCTAAAGTCAGTTAGTGATTCATGACGCCACTCAACGGCCCCGTATTCTCCTTGATTCAACACAAGGGATACCGGTACCCACAAATGTGTCACACTAACGTAGCCATTATTTTAACCATATCGGTCTACGTTGTACAGTTTCCACAATCTATTGCTACTTACCTAACAAGGTGTCCCAGATCCGGTGGAGGATCAAAGCAAGCCCAAACAAGGAATCATAATGTAAAGCAAACAAATCAAACAATGAAAGCAAGTAAATGTGACCTAGCCCTAAGGTAACCCCACTTTTTTTCCTTATCCCCAGCAGAGTCGCCAGTTCTATGATACGGTGGGAGAATTGACTTGGTGGTTTTGCGTTTGATCGCAAATGTTGGGTTAGCAAGAGTCGCCACCGACTTTTCTTTTATCCAAAAGGAAAGGTGAAAAAGCACAGGAAATACCTTTGAGATTTTTTCTTGAGTTCGGGGGGTAGATTATGAAAAGGGAAGGTATTAGCACCCTTTTCATCCATGTTTTTCCATGGGCTATTAGTTACTTTCTAGATCACTTGCTTTTGTTTGAAAATGTGTTTTGTGTGGTTGTTGAAAGTATTTTGAAAAAGGCGCCATCATTTAAGTGAATTTTGTAATGATTCTCGTTCGTAAGAATGTATACAAAATGTTTGATTTTTTGAAAATGTTTTCAAGTTTGAAAGATGTTTTGAAAGTGTTGGTATTTGTTTTGAAAATAGCAAGGATGTTTTTGGTTTTGAATTTGAGCAAGTAACTAAGAACATTCTATCTACTCAAATGTCTTTCCTGTTCATTTTCTATTTCCTTTGACATGGTTATCTTACCATTGATTTGGTAAGTAACCATATCTTTGGATCTAAAAGGGACGGGCATGGGTCATTGCATAGCCATGATTAGCAATGTTGTAAGATATCTTAGCATTTTCTTTAGGGACTAAGATCATTTTGAAAGGCAATTTTGATAGCGTCATCAAGGGACTATGATCTTGTATTTTTTAGTGCTTTTGCTAAGATACCCCACATGTATAATATGGACATTTTCATAAGGCAACAAAGTGGATTTACACTAAGGATGTAAGTGTGTGAGTGTATTGATTTACATGCATTTAGTCTTTGATTTTTGGGTTGTCTATTTGTTGGTTTTAATCTTTCCATACAAACTCTAATTACTAGCAATTGGTATATAAATCATTAAATTGCAGAAAATAAAAATACTAAGCTATTACAAAGCTTTAGGGGATGGGGATACAAATTTATGAATGGGGATTGCAAGAAACTAAAGTCCTAATTATCTATTACAACCATATTGAAATAATATACAAGAAATGTAAACTGGACTTGTTTTGTTTTTGTTAAGAAATTAATTTACTTAAGAAAATATTTTGATCTTTTTTGTTCTAAAAGAAATGAAATAAAACATGTGAATATGAAATATTTTTGGTGTTTTTGGTTATTAAAAGCAAAAATAAGATAAATAAGAAAATGGAGTCAGAATCAGCACATTGTTGAAACGAGGAGGAACAAAAGTTCTGACTCTGATACGCTGCAAGAGAGAAAATGTTAGTAGGAAAACAGAAGGTCAGAAGTTCTGGGCCTGGGTACACCAAATTCTGAGGTTGCTGGGAACAAAGAAAAACCTAAAAGCTCTGATTGTTGAGGGGGTTCAGAAGCTGTAGTGTAGCTGGAAACCTAGAAGTTCATGTATCGCTGACAAGTTAGAAGTTCTGGCTATTTGAGAGAGTGAGGCGATAATGGTGTGGGATAAGGTTGTTTATAAGTTCTGATCTAGGAGTATCGTCTGTCAGATAAATGGGTGAAAATGTCAATAAATAAACCTTAAGAAAAAGCTTATGGGGTTAGAACCCAGGACTCTTAGCACTAATGTCTTATGCGCACGCTTTCTACCACTGGGGTGGCTGTACATCCGATATTAGAAACAAAAGCATAAACATATAACATAAAATAAATTCTGATGATGCGCTTCATCTCTTTCTCCACACCAATCAGAGCATCTGCAGCTTAGTCATTTCTCAACAAAACAAAAATGCACACATAACAGTTCTGGAAAGTTTCATTATGGTTTCAGAAGCATAAAAAATGTCAAAACTGTAAATCATAAACAAACATGTATCTGCTAAACCTAGTTTCCTTAAGAAGTTCTAAACTAATGTTCTCTCTACTTAGGCAGACAAATACATGAAACTTCAGAATATATACAACAACAGAATCAGGATGTCTACATTGTATTTTGAGCATGCAAATCTAACAACGCCTAAGTAATACGATGAGTGTCAGCAAAAGCTTACCTTGCAACTGGAAAATGTTCTATGAGCTGAGTCTGGTTCTGACTGCTTGTAATGTTCTGATCAGCTTCCTCACGTATTCAGCAAACTGGAACAAACTTTAGCTTGGGTTATGAAGGGTGAATGGATGATTTGGTCAAGAAACTCTCGAGGGAAATTTAAGTTTGAATGCAAGAATCCAAAACCAACAAGTTTTGTATTTGTGTTTGCAGTTTTCAGATTTCTGGATATTTTAGCAAGATTTCAAAGCTTTTTCTTTTCAGTTTTTCCCGACCGGCCCCTTCACAGTTGTAAATGAAGTTCAATTTATAGACAAGGATTTTGTAGCTTGGAGAGATCAATGGTACAATCATCATATGTTAGGGTGCTGTCTTGTTCTTGAAGTAAGTTAAACAAGTATGGTGGTTAGCAGCTTTTAGTCGTGCCTAAGTTGGATATGTAAGCCTGAATTAAGGAAAAGTACCCTCAGAGGCAAAAGTAAAGCATGGGCCCAACATAAACTTGTACAAAAGTTTTCCTTTTCAAGGACATCAATGGTACTTCTATCTCACATGTGGAGAAATCCTTTGGATAAAAACTCAAAAGTGGTTGTGAGTATTAAATGATGATGAGATTTATCAAACCAGAAATCCTGCGCTATGAGATTATGCATCCTAGCCTAAGTTTGGGTCAGAAGTTCAACATCAGCGTAACTTAGAATAAACATCCAACTTTTGATCTTGGAATCTCTCTGCTCCAGCATGTTTTGAAGGAGTTCTCAGACTTTTCTGAAAGCTTGTAACACGCTTTGTAGACTTTCTTTGAATTAGTTTTGCAAACTCTGGCTGAACCTTCGTGAAAGATGGCCCAGAAGTTCTAACCAAACTCTGTCTTGAAAATGTCCGGAATTTGTTGAGTGCTTCAGTTTCATGGACATGTCTTTGAACATTTAAAACTTGAAATTCCATCATTTCCAGGAGAAGTTATGTTCTGCAATATTTTAGGTCTTATTGAGATCTACAACTCTTGCGTTAGAAGTTCTTCCAGAATCAGCTTGCATCATGGTGAAAATATGGCCAGAAGTTTTGAGCTTGTCATACTTCTTGAACACTTAGAAATATTCTAAGTAGTTAGAATTTTGACTTTTTCAACATGAATCTTGACTTATGATTTCCTTGATGAGACAAATTTCATGCCTTGATGAAATATGATTCTTGAAACTTGATTTTGATCTAAAATTCAAAGTTTGACTTTTCAGCGTGCGAATGACCATTTTGCCCTTGTGAATGACTTTCTTGAAAAATTTGTAATTCAAGGCTTGAAATTGAATGGAAGCAAACCTGAGGGTCCAGGATGATCCTTTGGGAAATGAGAGGGCAAATTTTGGGGTACAACACCATTAAACACAGCAGAACTAATCATATTAACATCCGTCATCACTTTATAAGAGAGCTTGTTGAAGAAAAGATTGTTGCCTTAGAACATGTAGCCACTGAATTGCAACTGGCTGACATCTTCACAAAAGCTTTGGATGCTAATCAATCTGAGAACTGAAGGGGGGAATTAGGGATATGTTTATATGAGGGTTTGTAGCAATTAAAAGTGTGTGAGTATATCATTAAAGTGAAATTATGTTATTTGTGTTTCCAACAAATAAATTTTAGAAAACAATCATTACAAGACTGCCTCAAATTGTTTCCCACATGCTACTACATTTCTTCTCTCTACTTTCACAAACTTTCCATTCTCCTCAACATAAGAAGAATCCTTTCCATTCCTCATCTCCTTGCTAGAAATTTTTCAAACATGTCTCAACATCACACATCATCTTCCTCAAAATCTGCAAATGAAAATCTTTCTCTTGACAGAGTACTAGATATTACTCTTCTATCAACGATCCCTCCGCTTGATAAAAAGGTCAAGAAACCTAGATCATCACCAGGTAAGAAATCTAAAAATGATAAAGGTAACTCTTCTACTGCTACTTACAATAGAACTGACGAAGAAATTATCAATGTGGATAGAAGCATCAGAAGGCTTGTGGACACGGTATTAAATGAAGGATTTTCTATGCCTGAGATTTCTACTCCCCTTGCTTGCATGCCTCCTCATGCTGACAAAGGAAGTAATCCTAAAAATGATGCTGCTGAATCATCCAAGAGTAATGTTGCTGATAAAAAACTTGAGAAGCTTGCTACCTCTGCCCTAAAAGATGTGGAAGAAGAAAATGTTGATCAAGATGTTGAGGAAATTGTTGAACAAAATGTTGAAGAAAACTCTCCTTCTAAAGAAGATGCTGCTGCCTCCAAGGATGGAGAATGTCACAATGTTGTGAATGTAGTCAATGTTGAAGAGCTATCTGACAATGAGCTCATCATTAATGTTGTACCTGGTATTGCTAGAAGGCTAAAGTCCAGAAGAGTGAAAGATGCAAGTATCACACCCCCCTCCCAAAGCAATCAAGAAGAAAACCATGTATGGACCCCTAAAAGCAGGAAGTAAAGTGGTCCCTCCTTCTAGCAAGAGAAAAGCTAGACATGTTACCTCTACTGATGATGATGAGGATACTGTAAAAAGGACCAACAGTAAGAAGAAAGTTATTCTGATTGAAGAGACTGACTCTGAGTATAATGTCGAGCAAGATGTCTAGGACATCTCTCCTATCAAAAAGTCTGCAAATAAGAAATTATTTGTTAGGGTTCCTGATGCCCCACTTGACAACATCTCCTTTCACTCTGTTGGGAATGTTGAGAAGTGGAAGTATGTGTATCAAAGAAGGACTTCCCTGGAGAGAGAACTAGGAACTGGTGCCTTGGAATGTAAGGAAATCATGAAGCTGATCTCCTATGCTGGACTGATGAAAATAGTTACCAGGTTTGCAAATTGCTATGAAAATCTTGTTAAGGAGTTCATTGTTAATATTCTCGTTGACTGTGTTGACCATAAGAGTAAGGAATATATAAAGATTTTTGTTAGAGGAAAGTGTGTAGAATTTTCTCCTGCCATTAAAAACAAATTTCTAGATAGGTCTGAAGATGTATGTTGTGAGCTGGAAGTAACAGACAATCAAGTGTGTAGAGCCATTACTGCTAATCAAGTAAGTGAGTGGCCAATGAAAAACAAACTTCCTGTCAGCAAACTGAGTGTAAAATATGCAATTTTACATAGGATTGGAACTGTAAATTGGGTTCCCACTAATCACACTTCAACCATCTCCATTGGTTTAGGAAAGTTCATTTATGCTATTGGAAACCAAAAACTTTTTTATTATGGGACTTATATCTTTGATCAGACCATCAAACATGCAGGAACTTGTACCATTAAGATTCCAATTGCTTTTCCTTCCCTCCTCTGTGGAATTATCCTAAATCAGCATCTTGGAATCCTAAGTGGAAACGATGTTGTGTGCAAGAGGGAGTCTTCCTTGACCCTCCATTTTAAGCTCTTTTTTAGGAAAACATGTCCCAGACATTATTTTAACATCTACTCTTGCTGAAAAGGCCTCCACTAAGGATGAAATGATCAATGAACTAAGGGAAGCCTGCAAGGAATTAGATGATGTGATCAGAGTGAGCTCAGCTAGGAAGAAAATCTTTGAAAAGATGATCAAGGACCTGAAAAAGGATAACAACCTTAATGATGCAGTGAGCTCTGAATGTAAAGACTTCAATATGGAAAGAAGTTTTGGTTCAACCAAGTCAACTGGTCCGGATGACAGTTAGACTACCTGATGTTTCTCTGAACACTTTGTTTCCTTTTTTATGGCACTTGCATGTGCTTGACATTTGAATTTTATAGTATGTACCCTAATACTGATATTCCTTTGATTGCATCTTTTCTTTGGCATATTATGACTAAAAGGGGGGGGGGGGAAGTGAGTGACTGACTAACCACTGACTGACCACTGACCATTGATTGAGGGGGAGCTCAATACTTAAGGGGGAGCTTCATGTCCCAGAAGATGTTTTGACATCTTCATGTGCTAATAGCTAATTTCTAACTGAATGTATGTCTTGATTGCCTTGCTTTTGCTGCTTCCCTGATAATGCTCTGATAATTCTGCTACTGCTCTGATAATATGCTTTAACAATGCTTTAGCCAAAATTTACCAAAGAGGGAGTTTGTAAGTGTTTGTTGGCAGTAATTTTGGTAAAATAATGACTTGTTAATATTTTGCTAAATGTCTTAACATTTGAAGCAAAACTATTTTGAATGATGTCAAAGCAGATGTCTTGACATCTGTCTACTGAACTGATCTCAGCCCAAAATCAGTTAAGTCTTTTGTTTCCTGATTTCCAACATTCTATAATTCAGGATTCGTGATCTACAGGCTGCGAAAAATATGGAGGAATATTTTTCAAATTGCATAATTTTATCTTGGCCTGTTTTTGTGGAAATATTCAAAAGATTTGAATATTTATGCCCAAGCCCAAAACTTCGCATATATAAGGACTTGTTTCCTTATTCAAAGACAAACAACTTTTGAAGAAGAATACTTTCTTTCTGATTAGAAGTCTAGGCTTTTTATTTGTAATACACTCTAAATATTAGTTTAAATACTTGAGTTGTTATTTGGGTTGTTAATTGTGTATCATTCATAAGCTTTTAAGCATTGAATGATTGAAGTGTTTTAGACTTATTAATTTTTTTAAGTTCTTCACTGTAAGTGATTGAAGGGATTTGAGAGTGGCCTCATATCTATGTAAGTCTCAGGTAGAAGTTTGGCTTGGGTAGTGATTAGATCGTAAATTGGTTATTTACTAAGGGTCTATGAATTGATACTATTTAGTGAACTTGTCCCTGACTTGGTAGCCCCCAGAGTAGGTGTTGTTGTACACTGAACTGGGTGTACAATCTCTTGTGTTTTTATTGGTTTTGATTTTACTGCACCTTACTTGTAAATAAATATTTGTGTCGTGACATCTCATTCGATATCACATATCTGATACCAGAATTTCAGAGGAGATAAATAATATTAACCATGCTTTAGAATCTCTTAAGGAAGCATATACATTTGTTTGGTAGGCTTCTGGTGATCTTTTCACGTGATATGCAGTGGTTTAGTTTTTGTTCAAGACTTTCAAACCAACAACGAGAGTCTAAAACCTTGAGAACATATCATCAATGGTTTATTCATCTTCTATTATGAAGGATTCATATTTTTGAATCAAGGCCAGACCCTTGGGTTCTTTCACTTGTTTGTTTCCTTCACGAGTCATTCTAAGAGAATCAAATATAGACTTTGCAGAGTCTCTATTTATTATCTTTTCATACCCAGTGTATGAAATAACATTCAACGAAATGGTTTTTGACCTATGATGATTTTTATTGTCCTTTTTCTGTTGATCATTCATAGCACTTCTTTCCATTTTAACACCATTTGAATTTAAAGGATGTGTGTAACCATCTGTTACTAAATCTCACAAATCAACATCAAATCCAAGGAAGAAACTTTTGATTCTATCCTTCCAATAATCAAACTTATCACCATAAAAAATGAAGGTTTAGAAGAGTAGTGGTCTTTATCATTGTTAGCAGCAAGTGGAGGAACTCATGCCATTGTGTTTCAATAACTGAATCTTTATCTGACACGATTAAGTGTTTGATATAAAAATCAATATCATAATCAAAACTTTGATGCCAATTGAAGGTCCAATGAAAAAAAGAAAGGGGATTTGAATTGGGTTTCAAGAATAAAATTGTTTCGTTCGAATAAACACAAATAACACAAATACAACAATGATTAAAAAGCACCAGTATTTTTTATCCTGATTCCCCTTTAACTAGGTTAGTCCAGCCAACTCGCCAAAGTGATTCTGCCTTCTCAATAGGGACTTAATCCACTAATAAATACTTTAATTACAAACACAAAGATCACAACCAATGTCTTCCTAAGGATTCTGACTATACCCTAGTCCCTTAAGGAAATTATCCAAAGATTAAGATTACAAGATTGTATTTACAAAGTGCTTCTAAGAAAACCAATACACACAATTTCAATGTAACAAGTTTTCTAACAAAGAATAAAAAGTATAAAGCTTTACAAACAATGGATTTCTTATTTGTTTAGATTCTCAATTTTTCTTTCGTTCTCGACGCTTATCACTTATTTCCTCTACCTTATTATTTTTCTGTACTTCAAGGGCCTCTTGATATAGATGATGAATAGATTCGTTGGAGGGTGAAGTTGGAATTTCTTAATATCACAACTTGCATGAAAATGTTTGATTGTATAATAGTAGAGTGGAGCTTGCACTATGGTGGGAGAGAGGATGAGACATATTGAAACAAAGTTGGTACAAAAGTACAATCTTTTATCCTGATTTACAGGGTAGTGGCGAGGATATTTGATATAGTCATATTTCCTTAATATTTTCTCAATATCTTCTTTCAGAGTTTATCTTCTTGAGTCAGAGGCTTCAAATAAGACATGATGAATCTTGATCAGAGTCAGTCTTCAGAATTTTGAGAACGTGAGACTTTAGAGTCTTAAATATACCAGAGTCATTCTGGATAAAATTCTTTCATAAGAGTTGACTTGATAATTCAAATACAGATTTTCATTGTAAACACATCTTTGTATTCTCAAAGTGTGTTTGATGTTCGGAGCTCCGAGCTTTCTTGTTTAGAGTCCAAAACTTCACTAGCCCAGAGTCCAAAACTTGCTAGTTTATAGTCTAGAGTCTACTTACCAGAACTTGCGCACTTAACAAAACTATTAGAGTACACAATTATTCTCTATACAATGTATACTTTGTTATCATCAAACCTCAAAGATAGTTGCAGAACCAAAGTTATTCCAACAATTATAGCCGATTTTTGGTGGGGGATCATAAGATTCACTGGTGTAAATGGAAAGAACTTTGTAAGTCTAATTTGTTGCAGGGTTTGGGATTTAAAGTCTTTCAAAACTTCAATATAGACATATTAACCAAACAGATTTGGAGATTTTGCATTGAACCCTCCTCTCTGGTGGCTAGAGTGATAAAAATTAAATATTATCCTAATACGGACATCCTAAAGGACTAGTTAGGCGGAAGGCCTAGTTTCATTTGGAGAAGTTTACATAAAGGCATAAAAGTCATTAATAAGGGCAGTTGTTGGATCATTGGCAATGGTAGAAATGTTAAAATCTGGGAAGACAACTCGATCCCAAATCAGTATAGGTTTAAACTCCTAACACAAAAACATTTGGCGGGGGTGGTTGGAGTTAGGAACCTCATTGAGGAAGGAAAAGGGAGTTGGAACCTAGATAATATTCATGAGAATATTTTGGAGATTGGAACAAATCATGAAGGTGATAATAAACTTCAAAAACCTTCTTAAGAGGTCTGGTTCCAAGTCCAGTAAAGTGGACATCAACAACGAGATGCAACTGTTAAAGGCAAATGGTGGCCCTATAAAAAACAATACACAAAAACATGATATTGGTCTTATTAGTATATAAGCACAAAGGCACCAAAGGAATTTGTAGTAGTTGGGTTCAGAGTAAGCGGGAGGATAATCATCAGAAGCGCAATAATAATACAAAGGAAAGAAATCAAACGAAGGAACAAATCAAAAAAGAGGTAGTGATTTACCAGTATGAAGATAACAAAGATGAGGAAAGTGGTCGAAGAACATCCCATGTGAATGAATGGATTATATGTAAATCAGACGCGAGCCTTGCAGTTAAAGACAAATAAGGGCTTTGGTGTTGAGTTTAGAAACGTGAATGATAACATAATAGAAGTGATTGTTCATTGCCCGAAAGGGGGGTAACAATCCTATGGAAACGGAGATAATGGTGATGGTTATGGCACAAGACAAGGTGACCATAAGGGATACTAAAAGTTCATTTCGCGACAAACAGTTTGAATCTCATCCAAAGCATTATAGGGAGCAAATACGACACTTCAAGGAAAAATGGTGGAAGGATTGATACGCAAGTTCAAGAAGGGATATAAAGCTATCAGCGAATTTAGAGTTTCTCATATTTTCAGAACACAAAATAAAACAACTCATGACCTAACTAGAAACATTACTCTGATAAGTTGTAATGAGTGGGCCGGGTAGTGGCCCAATGGGCATAATAAACCGTGGTGTAATTTGAACTACTTTAATGGATTGTTTTGTTATAAAGAAAATACAAAAGGGAAAGGTTTAGGAAAACATGAACGTGTAGCACATAGTCAAAGTCAAAGTCAGAAAGTTTTGCTATCCATAAAAAAATCATAAGTTTAGTCAAATTTCTATTAAAAAACTTAATGGCAGTTTTAATTCTCCATTCTCACCTACTCACAAAATTAATTTCATCGTAAAACTCAAAAAATTTACGTAAAAAGTGACTATGAAAGGAGACCAAAACATAGACCACATTTAATGCTACCAGATCGTCTATTCTAGACAACACTCATTTATAAAAAATAAAATAAAAAACACTCTCCATTTCCTCAACAACAACCAACCATGGCAGAAGAACAAAAACAATCAATAGTATTATTCCCATTCATGGCACAAGGTCACATAATCCCTTTCTTAGCTTTAGCCCTCAACCTTGAACAAAAATCCAAAAACTACAACATCACCATTATCAGCACCCCTCTCAACATTCAAAAACTTCAACCCTCTCTTCCTCCGAATTCCTCCATCAAACTCCTCACCATCCCTTTCATCTCTTCCGACCATAACCTCCCACCTAACATCGAAAACACCGACACTGTCCCTTACAACCTCGTCATCAAACTCATCGAAGCTTCTCTTTCCCTCAAATCACCCTTCAAAAACATCCTTAAAAACATCATCAACCAACAAAAACAGTTACAACAACATAAAATCTGCATAATTTCTGATATATTCTTCGGCTGGACTTCAACCGTCGCTAAAGAACTAGGCCTTTTTCATGTTATTTTCAGTGGTTGCAGTGGCTACGGTTTAGCTTGTTACTATTCTCTATGGATGAATCTCCCTCACCGCTTCACAAACTCTGATGAATTTCCTTTACCAGATTTTCCAGAAGCGCGTTTGATTCAAAGAAATCAATTACCGAACAATATCTCACAAGCGGATGGATTCGACGATTGGTCGGTTTTTCAACGTAAGAATCTCCCTAACTGGATAAACTCAGATGGAATTTTGTTCAACACGGTTTCAGAATTCGACTCGGTTGGACTCAACTACTTCGTGAAAAAGCTCAAGATTCCGGTTTGGCCGATCGGACCGGTTGTTCTTTCCGGTTCACGAGGGAAAGAAGATGAAATAAACCCTAGTTTTTATAAAGAATGGCTCGATGCAAAGCCATTGAATTCGGTACTGTTTGTTTGTTTCGGATCCATGAACACGATTTCATCTGAACAAATGATGCAACTGGGAATCGCGTTGGAGAAAAGTGGAAAAAATTTCATTTGGGTAGTGAGGCCACCGATTGGATTTGACATAAACTCAGAATTCAAGCCTCAAGAATGGTTACCATCAGGGTTCATGGAGAAGATGGTACAAACAAAGAAGGGTATAATAGTAAATAACTGGGCTCCTCAAGTTGAGATTTTGTCACATGGGTCTGTGTCTGCGTTTTTGAGTCACTGTGGTTGGAACTCGGTGTTGGAATCGTTGAGTCATGGGGTACCGATTCTTGGGTGGCCTATGGCAGCTGAACAGTTTTTTAACTCTAAGTTGTTGGAAGAGGAGATTGGTGTTTGTATTGAGGTTGCTAGAGGGAAGAGCTGTGTGGTGAAGAATGAAGATATTGTTGAGAAAATTGAGTTGCTTATGAGTGAGTGTAGTGAAAATGGGTTGAAGATTAGAGAGAAAGCTTGGGAGATTAGGGAGATGATAAAGAATGCTGTGAGAGATGAAAATGGAGATGGGTTTAAGGTTAAGGGTTCATCTGTTAGGGGTATTGATGAGTTTTTAGCAGCTGCTGGAAACAATAATAAGATTATAGTGAATGAATGATTTGTGTTTGGAGATTAGAAATTTGAGTAGTACTATATTATTAGTTGACTATTTTCATGAAATGATATGATTGTTTTGTTTATGTTTATATACAAGGTTAAAAGGATTAGGAAGGGAAGTTTCTATTTGAGTGACAAATATGCAAGTGGTTGGTTATATGGGCAATTCTTTCAGGCACATTTGGTCGATTTCAATTGTAGAGCACAATTTATTTTCATTTTACAGTAAAACAGGACCACTTTTACAATCTGGGAATTGCTTACCCGACTCATGTGATACAAGAATGTTCTATGAAAATTCGAAAATGTCCTGGTGCTCACATGATTTCAATTACCCTTACCCCTCTACTTTCTTTAATGTGCCTGTACTTTCTCATTTGTTTGTAACCTATAGAAGAAATTAAAAAAATGGAGAATTTTTTTTACTAAAATACTATAGAGATATAGAGGAAGAATTAATATGATGTTTTAAACATAGATGGAAATTTCATCTTCATCAGATAAACAACAGTTATTGAAGCTGCAACCTTGATCTTACTTGATCTACTCTAAATTCATTACCATAGACTTTTCCTTTATGTATTCATGTGTCGAGTAATCTCTGAAGTTTGTTTGTTTTAAGGATTGAAATTGTATTTTCGAAATTCTTATATTAGAAAAACAACAAATCCGCATTTATTTTAAATTCTAAAAAATTTTCTTGAATATTATTTATTCTAAAGAATATTTTTATACATGATTTTTGCTTAAATTATTCTCATATTTAATGAATTGGCATCTAACATTTTCATAAGAATAAAATTTAATTAATTATAATATTTCATTACTCTTCACATTTATTTTAATTTGTATTTTTTTTTAATTTTTAAATTAAATAAATTTTATAAACTTTTTTATGAATTTTAGTTTTTAACCAAACACTTAAATAAAAATATTATTCTTAAGAATAATAGTTTTGAAAATAAAATTTCAAAAAATACTATTTTATAACTTGAAATAAAATTAAGTTTCACTTCAAAACCTATAAATTATAATTTTAAGTAGAATAACTTTTTGAGGCAAAATCAATTTTAATTTAGAAGATAAGTATAATCAATTCTTGAGGTATAATCAATTGTAATTTAGAAGATAATAAATTATCACTATTTTGTCTTTAAAATTACCGATCTATGGGATAAGAAATTGTTTTGGACCGGGCATGTGGCTGATCCACCGTCGAGCACGGTCCAATCCAATTCTACGTCGAAGACGACCCAAGGCGTTGGTCCAATCTGTTAGGATCAGTGGAGAACATGTTCCCCACATGCTCCTATCTTGAGGACACATCACCAACTGAACCCGCACACATCGCGTGACTGACATAACCGCTTTTCCCTTCGTAACGAGCAAATTCATTCACTATCTGTGGAGTGTAGAGCGGTTGACCCAGAACGATAAGCACGAACTGCTCATCACTACTTTCACGTAGAAATCCTGACAGTCATCCGTTGTGGGTCTGAACATCCAACCCATAACGGAGACCATTGGCCAACGCTGGGGGCTAATTATAGAAACCCTCACCTACAGGAGGGTCGAATATTCTATTCTTTACCATATCTTACTTATCTCTTAATCTGAACTGACTTAAGCATCCGAGTTCCTGTATGTACAACCCCCACCCGTTAATCATTTGAGACTACGGACGTGTCGCCGACTACTCACATACTCTGATCAACAGGTGAGATCAGTGGCGTCGTATGTGGGAAACTTGTTTCCCCATCATTTCTTTCCTGAAACCAAAAGATCAAAACAAAAAACCTCAAAAACGATCATGGTCGGTCAAGACGATGACAACAACGACGGTCACGAAACTGTTATCTCTCCCGTTCGTAACGCTGACAACAACAATGTTATGCCACATTTGGAGGAAGGTGTCATACCCTAAATTTACATGTCCTTAGTGCTACTGTCAAGTTTATTTTCAAACATGGATTTTTATAAAATTCTTTTGATTTACATTAATATTTTGGGGTTTTATAAATATTCATTCTCAAGTCCAGTTAAAAATATAATAATTTATTTCAAATTATTTGTATTTTTAAATAACAAATACTTGCTCGTCTTCATGTACTTTCAACTAGCTCTTTATTTTGAATAAGTAACATAACACAATTGGTAAGTAATGAAGCTCTTAAATATGAGATCACGGGTTTAAACCTCTTATGGTGCACTTTGTAACATTTTTTCTATATCTTTTTTGTTACTAATTTTTTTTCCTTTTTTGGAAATCGGGCTTTGGACTTTTCATATATTTTGGATAACTTAGTCTCTAAGTCTTGTTTAACCTAGTTCAAGTCTATAAATAGGACCTTAGTTTGTCCTAGTTTTACACAAACAATTCACCCATGAATTCTACGATTCCACACACTTCCTTTCAAATTTATTTTCAAGAATACTTTTGGTGTTATATTTTGCCGATGATTCAATATGAGACCCTTACCTCTAATTTTCAATTTTATATATTTTTATTGTTATTTGTGTATACCATATGATGATTTTGTTCTTGATGGTTTTCTTTAAAAAATTATTATTATTATTATTATTTACACAACATATTTTCACTAAATCTCAACTGTTTTTCACTTTCCACATGCCTATCTTCACACAATTAGAAAACCCTATGTATTTCTTAGTCACCTTGAACACTTACTAATAACATATTACATACAGACATTCACATTGTTTTTTTCATTCAAACAAAATCTTGTTTACATACATACAATTGTAACAATTGAAATCCACTTGAATTTTCTTTTGTTCTAACATTTTGAAACCTATTCAAAACTTCATTCACAAATTCACAAATCCATAATTTTTACAATTTCATTCACTCACATACACTTCATCTTTTACAATTTCTTTTCATTTGTGGTTTTTATTCTTGACTAATGATTCAATATGAGGCTTCCCTCTCTCCCACTTTTTTTTTCAATTTTGTTCTTTTAAATTTGTTTAACCATATGATAAATCCTAATGGTTATTTTATAAAATTATATGTATTTTTAAAATCGACAATACTAACAATTTTTAGTGACCCTCATATATTACACAAAAATCTCGTAAATACAAAGAAAGAAGAAAAAGACGAAACAAATCTGAGGTTGGCAGCCTGTTTACCGTTGTTTTTGGTAAACAACCGCTGATCTCCAAAAAGGTAATTTTTTTGGTTTACTTACGGGATCGATCAAACTAATCCCAGGACATATGCTAATTTTTATGTAAAATGGATAAGCAGGAAGAACGCACGTTCGACCCAGAGAAAGGATGTTTGAGATTATGCAAGTAATGTAAAGTAAGATAATAGTAAAGTAATGTAAAAGACTTTCATTAAGGAAAAAAGGTGTTTCCAACGTACATTTCTCAGCTTTATCCTTTCTTACGCAGCAGTTACTTGGATAATGTTTGAGCGACTTAGTACAATAGGTTGAACACCCTTGAAAATTACACAAGTTTCTTAATTTATACTAAAAATAAGTAACCGTCGAGGGAACATTCTGCGCTAGGATGAAGACAAGTGTCTCTTGCATGTCCCTCGACCTATGGCTTTCAGCCACGTTGCCTCTTTTTAAAAGTCGGCGAAACTGCCTTTCCCTCCAATAATTCAAAATTCAAATAGTCCTCGTATCATGTGTCAAAGCGAGAATACTTTCTCCTAGTCGAGTGACATAAGTCTTCTTCAGTCGAATGAGCCCTTGGTCGAAGATTCTAATATAACTTAGATCTTTTCCTTAAGTTATTTCATGTGTCGAATCATACTTCCTGGCTTGGTTCTTTCCAGTTGTTTGGTCTAAAAGACCAAATATAGTAAGTGTCGAATTTGGGAGCCAACACAATGGACATAAACGCTGCTGACGAAGCCATTCAACACCACCCACAGACCGCACAGTCGACATCAAAGTCGTCGTAGCCTTCAATTAGTTCTTCTTTCCAATCTTTAATATGAGATATTTATTTGTTGCTGTTAATAGTGTTGTTTATCTATGATTATAATTTCTTCAAAAGAACGAGAAATTAATTGGGTAAAATTGAGAAACTCTTTCACGTGCATACACTTGTGGTTGCCGTTTATTTTTATTTTAATATGAGCATTAAAGGTGAAAAGAATTTTACATTGTACATATAAGTTGTATTGATACTGACGTTTTCTTTCTTTTTATTTATTTATTCTCATGAAATATGTCAGGATGAACCTTAAAGCTCAATAACACTTTGATACCATGTGTATTTATAAGCCTTATTTAAAAAATAAAAAAAACTAATTCATGTCATGGCAACGTGAGATGGGGCACCCCATGTAACTTTTTTTCTCTTCTTTTCTACCTTTTTTTCTTTTTGTTTTTTTTAATTATTATTATTTTTATATTTTAATTAACTTTTTTATTTATTTTGAAAGAATTAGGATTAACATTTCATCGTGGGTTTGAACCTATGTTTCTATGTTTTTCCTAACTCACACCCATTCTTTACCCTTACACTTTCTTTTATTTATTTTACTTAGTGCAATTTTGACTAATTAATTTAGGTTAATTAATTTTTACTTAATCTTAGGTTCTTTCCAATCAAATTCTTATACAAAAATCAAACTTTTTAATCAAACTAACTTAAATATCTTCTCAAATAAAAGGATTCCACGTCCTCAAATAATTAATAAGCCGGCTCAACGTCTTACCAATTAATTAATCAAATCAAAATAATAACAATCTAAAAAATAATTAATTCAAACATTCTATAATAATAGGATGTCTATCTTTGAGTAATTAAATTGGTCAACACATCGTCTACCGGTTTATTATTCAAAATCAAACAATTTAAATACACGCGACTCACAAATTACTACATCTACGAGCGATACATGACCAATATTCGGCCACGTGATGAGGAGACTATATCAGACTCCCCCGCTCTACATCTTAATATAGCTAACTAATTACAAACTATTTTCCACTAACATAATAAGAACTACTAGATATTTTCAAAAAAGGATTAAATAGCATTGTCTTCGAATCAAACTGCAAATTGTGTCTACCATCACTCAATTTACAATCCATACAAGATTCAAAGATAAATTCAAAAGTAATTATATGAAATCCTGTAAAAAAACCAACCAACTACGAACTATGAATTGAGACTCTGATTCCTCATAAGAGGATACATAGGCATACGACTAAAATTGTGGCGAGTTCCCCTAATAAAAAACTAAAACCATATTCCCTAATGATTAACTCTAAACCTAGTATCCTTGTGAACAAGGTAGATGAGGGGTTCCTAACATCTTCCCTTCGTCTAAAACCAAGTCAAAAAACCTAGAATCTCTGACTTTTTTAGGGTTAACCTTTATATTCCCTTCCTTAGGATAAAAATTAAGGGTGGCGACTCTTGTTTTAAAATCAGTTACAACAACTGGAGACTCTGCTGGGGACTCAACCCTAGATTTAGAAGCCTTGTCTTTTAGGGTTTTTAGGTTTTTTTTTGTTTTTTTAGTTTTTTATATTTTCTCATTTAATTATTCATTTATTTTGCTTATTATATTTTACCATGTTATTATATATGTGGTGGGATTTAAAATTTGCAAAAAGTATTTTCAAAATCTCTTAGAAAGAAGGTTCGTCTATTCGCAAGGGGATACATCAGCCCTATGAGTTTATGTGACGACTTCGACTAGAGTCAGTGGAATTCCACAAAAATAATACGTCTCAAGAGACATCTTCTTGAGAAGTAGGACTTTGGAATGACACCCATAACAATAACAAGAACAACAACAAGAACAACAATAATAAGAACAACAACAACAACTATAAAAAGAACAATAAGAACAACAACAACTAACGTTGCTAACTTGAATCAATACTTTCCTTGTCTCATTCAAGATGGAGAATAAATGCTTTTGAGTTTTGCTTATGGAAGAAATGATATTTTTGAGCTTGGTTTAGTGGAGAAATAGAGTGTCATAAATGAAAGATGATGTTTGAAGATAAAAGATGAAGTTCGTCTAAGTTGAAAGTTAGTCTAAGTTTTGTTGGGGGGAGTTAATAGGAGTATTGATACAAAGTTAAAGGTTATGCATCTTTGTGAGAGACATACTACTTATCCACCTAAAACCTTAAGGTGATAGGTGAGTGGGTTCTCCCACTTAATATATGTTTAAGTCTCCATATTATTATCCAATGTGAGACTATTTCTCCCACTTAATATATGTTTAAGTCTCCACATTCCTATCCAATGTGAGACTATTTCCCCCACTTACTCACACTTGTATTCTTGGGCATTTCGATACAAGTAATTCAGTCCATTTTTCGAACCAGGCTCATGATACCATTTGTTGGGGGCAACTCTGAGGGAGCATTCTACTTGAGACACATCTTTTTGTGAGAGACATACCATATATCCACCTAAAACCTTAAGGTGATAGGTGAGTGGGTTCTCCCACTTATATATATGTTCAAGTATCCACATTCCTATCCAATGTGGGACTATTTCTCCATTTACTCACACTTGCATAATTATTCTAACAAGTTTTAGGTTTCACGCGGATCGCTAATGGTGATGTCCCGAGCGTTGATAGTCACTTGAATGGACGATTGATATTTATTTAAGGATTGTGAAGAAACTCAATAATTACGCTACTACAACAATAGTTGTATTAAATAACCATTGTTGTATGTATTTTAATAAAATATAAAAACAATTCAGCACTAGAAAAGCAACAACAACAAGATTTAAACTCATGACCATGTGTGCTGCATACAACAACGGTTGTATTAAATACTCGTTGTATGTCTTTTAATAAAATATAAAAAATACAGCAGTAGAACAATAACAACAAGATTCAAACGCATGACCATGAGCTACTTTTTACCATAGTTGAAACTTCCAACCGTGGTGAAAAGTGACTTAATTTTGAAAAAAAAAGCCTAATAGAATAGATTCTACTACGGTGGATCCTTTGACGTGGTGACTTAGGTGTTGTTGTTTGCGCATTTTGTAGTAGTGTAGAATTAGAATTTTATTAACACATTATTTTTTTGATGTGATTTAAATCGCATTGAAATAAATTGTATAAGTTGATGTGCTCAATTCATTGAGTTAAGAGATAGTGCATTGGTAGTGTAAAATAGTTTTACACTGTCATCCAATAGAAAATAAGCATTCTTCCATATCATTAAAAAAATTAAAATAAAAGAATAATTTAATTAAATACATAGTTTTGATTGGTTGACAGTATAAAATTAGATTACATTGTTAGTGCATCAATTATTTTCTCCAATTCATGTTAGTTCACACGAAAATAATAAACTCTTACCCCTACCAAGTAAGATGAACTCAAATACGGTTGGAATTTACTATAATATTAAAATTTCTTATTTGTTTAGAATTAATGTCGATGTTACATCATGTGATTTGAAATATCAACTAAATATTCGTCTTAATCACCACAATATAAAAAAGGCAAAATGCTCATTTTGTTCCCTTAACTATAGGTCATGGTTCACTTTGGTCTCTTATCTTCTTTTTTTTTTGCGCCAAAATGGTCCCTTAAGTTTCAAAATGCAACTGCGTTAGTCCTTCCGTTAGTGAAATTCAAAAAGCAGAGTCCAGGTGGCATTTGTCATGCTTGAAGTGGCTTGCTGGAGGCAAGTGGCAGAGAATAAGGACAGAAAATCTCCTAAAGTTGAAGATAGCATATGCATGTTCTATTTTCCCAAAATGAAAGCCAGAGGAAAGAGGAAGAGTCTTGCGAAGGTGATTCTGTAGGTGATTCCAGGTATGTTAATCTTGTTTTGTCTTCGTTTCTGGATATTTGAAATGGGATTCTGAGTATTTGTTATGGGGTTTCCGGGGTTTAGGTTTAATGGATGAATTTCTGAAACTCGTAATCCACCACAGTGGTGAGTTTGTTGATCAAGAGCTTAGTATATATGAAGAAGGTCTGGTATATGAATTGTCAATAGATGTTGATAGGTGGAGTTACTTTGAGTTAGTTGGTGTATTGAAAGACTTAGGTTATACAGACAATGTCGAGAAAATGTATTACAAAGACCCACAATTTGGGATGAATGATAAGGAAGGTTGTAAGTGGGAGGTTTATTTTGCCAAGTTATTAAATGAGGAAACCTGGAAAATAAGGAAACTAATTGACAATCATAACTGCAGCAGGGAGTATAATGTGAGGATGTTAAGTCCAAAGTGGTTGAGCAAGAGGATTCAGAATGCATTGAAAAATAACGCTAGGTTAAAGGTCCAGGATATTAGAGAAAAGGCATTGAGGAAGTGGAATGTATGTGTAAACAAGACTAAAGAAATAAGAGCAAGAGTGGCTGCAAGGAATAGGGTTCATGGTTCCTTTTTGGGTGATTACACTAGGATATATGACTATTTTCATGAACTGCTAAGAGCCAATCCAGGGTCAACAGTTAAGATGAATGTAAAACCTGCTCTAGAAGTTGCTGATGATCAGAGGCCCTTTTTTAAAAGGCTTTACATATGCTATGAATGATGCAAGGAAAGTTTCAAATTATGTAGGCATGTGATATGATTGGATGGTTGCTTTTTGAAGGGGCTTTGTGGAGGTGAAATTCTGGCAGCTATAGGAAGGGATCCTAATGATCAAATGCTTCCCATAGCACTTGCAGTTATTGAAGGTGAAAATAGAGATAGTTGGACATGGTTTTTGAAGCTACTGATTGATGATCTAGGGGGTGGACAAGAGTGTCGCTCATACACTTTCATTTTAGACCAACAGAAGGTACACCAAATACTTCACTGAATCTTTACATTTATATGATTGTTTTCTTGATAATTCACCATTAGTTATGAAACTATTTTACAGGGACTTTTACCTGCAATGTAAGAGTTGCTGCCTAATGTTGAACATCGATTTTGTGTTAGGAATCTGTATAACAATTTCAGGAAGAAGTATCCTGAAAAAACATTCAAGGATCTTATTTGGAAGGCTGCTAAATCTACGTACTCATAGGCCTGTGAAAGACAGATGAGGGCAATGAGAATGATCAGTGGAGAGGAATATCAATACAACTCAAGAAACTGCATCTCAAACCACCGCAGCTCAAGGCAATGCAAGTCAAGCCAATGCTACACAAGGCATTGCATCTCAAACCACTATAAGTCAGGTTGCAGCAACATAAGCATCAGTTGCACGGGGTTACATGAATGCAACTCAGTCTTCACAAGGAAAGTCAGTACCAGGGAAAGGCACAAAGGAGAAATCTAGTGAAACTGGAAAGCTACAAAAACTAGGTGTGAGAAGGCCCTTTGTACCCCCTGGACCAACAACAAGACTCTCAGCATCCAGGAATGCAATTGGTCCTACCACCAGGCGATCTACTCCAACCAAGAAAAGCACATCAATGAGCACCATCTAGTTATCATTTTAGGGTTTATGTATTTTGGAACATGTCTATGTAACATGTCATTCTGTCCACCTTTTGGAACATGTCATTCTGTCAAGCTTTTGAAAAATGTCTATGTAACATGTTAGTATTTTGGAACATACTTATGTAACATACTTATGAAACAAATGCCAACTACCTATTTTCAATTTAACTAATCTGTTGTGTGTGAGCAACCCCTTCATATAATTGGTTTTGAATGATAGCAAATATATGTGAAATAATCAATGAATGTTACCTACATGTGTTCATTGTAAAAAATATAGTATAACATGTTTAAAATGAGTTAAGAACGTGTTTTACACATGAAACACTGTTATAGTCGACATAAACAGCTTTGCATCGACGCATACTTAAGAAAAGAATCATAAAAACGATTTTGCTTCAGTATGAGTCGATACATCCATGCCATGCATCTACTCATAACATGTTGATGCCTATGTGTTGCACCCCAAAATTTGCCCTCCCATATTCTTCAAGAAATTGCCAAGCCAAGTCACAAAATTCCCCAAGGGTTATGCAGTTCAACTGTCTCCTATACAGTCAAAACTAGGGTTTGTGTTCTGATCAAGAATTGAAAGTTTTCAAAGGCCCAATCAAGTCTCATATGCCTACAAATGTGGTCAAACATCCTCATATCAAGTTTCAAGGCATTCAGCTCAAAATTGCACAATCAAAACCCTAGATTGCACTACAGTCAACTGTAGGGGCAAAATGGTCATTTGACAGTCAAAAGTTCAAATTTTTGGTCAACATATCATTTTGAAGCCACAAACATCATTTGATCAATGCTTGATCATGATTCTCAAAATTTGGCTCAGAAATCATCAAAGATGCAAAAGTTGCTATATTTGGACAGCTGAAAAAGTCAACTGAAATTGACCAGGGCATAACTTTCACATGGATTATCAGAAAAATTCCATCCAAAGCTCATTTTGAAGAGAAAGACATTTCCTACAACTCATCTTCATGTTCCAAGTCCAAGAAATGCTCTCACAAAAAGTTATCAATTTCAACATTATAGGTCATTTTCAAAAGTCAACAAAAAGGGACTTTAAGTCAAAGGCCATAACTTGAGATTGGTAAATCAAAATGACATGGGACCAAAGGCATTGGTTAGAGGACTCAAAGACTTTTCCAAAATGTCCAAGAACATGTGTAAAGCTTAAAAATTGAGCAAGTTATGCCTTGTGGAAGTTGGGAAATTTTTGGGAATTTTGGAAAGTCAACATTGATGCAAATGATCCAAAAACGCTAATGGGCCCATTTTTCTTCCAAGTTTCTTCATGCCAAGCCTATGCACGACCATTAAGCCCAAGGGGAAGTATTTTCTCATTTTTTAATTATTTATTTGAATTTATATTAATATTAATTCATTTAAATTATTTAAATATGTAGAAAATATAAACTTGACCTAAAAAAATCTTTTTATGCACATTCTACTCTCAATATCACGTGCACATCCTAATTAGGCAAGATTTGGTTTGATTTGGCATGATTGAACAAAATTGCACATGAAAAAGATTCAAAAAATCCTTAGAAAATCAATTATCCAAAATCATTATGGCAATGGATTTTATGCAATTTTCTTGACCTAAAAGCTTCACTATATGATCAGGAATCAAAACCTAATGGCATGACAGAAAAAGCTGCGCCCAAGAACACTTTGCAAACTTGAATTTTTTTCCATAAAACACAAAACTGATTTCAAGGTTACAGGTGGATTCAAGGCGTAATACTGATCCCATTAGCTTCCTTGGGTGACATAGAACACATTCCAATAAATATCAACCACAAAAACGTAAGGAATTGGTACCTAGAACCGCAACTGTACCGAACAAATTGCATAATCATACATTCCAATATATGCGTTATTTGTAAATTTTATTGATTGATTCTTGTTCATATTGAAGTTTCAAAGCTAACCAGCACCTTTAATTGTGTTTTTATTGGCCATACGCGACTCTACCATGCTTAGATTTTAGGGTTTTCAGGTTGTGATTTTAGGGCTTTTGCAAAGAAGAAAAATCAAAGCTTCAAACCATGACCATTGAATTCAGTGCATTGAGACGAACGAAGACCAACCCTCGCGCCTAATTTATGTTTGGAAATAGGCTAATCGCTATTTTCTTGTAGCTAGCCTAAGAAAACACAACGAAAACCGTTGCCTATATGTTTTGTTTTACAGGGACGGTGAAGAAGAAGAAGCCGTGTCAACACGTGATAGGCGCATTTCAAATTTGCGCGCGTTCCAAGCACTAACTCCCACTTTCTCTTTTATTAATTGTCGTTTGTTATATATTAAATATGATTCACATGGCTCAGTGGCAGGTACCTATGCATGCAACCTCCAAGACCTGGGTTCGAATCCCAGGTCTGTGCAATTTCAATACCATTTTTCCTTAACTAATCCCATGCAGCACAAGCGTCACAGTATACCATACGTCCTCCAAATTCAACGTGACATGTCCCTATCAAGATCAAAGCAAGGGCATGGATTCAAGGAACACCCTGCGCCTGGTCAAATGCATCACACATGATCCAGAAAAGTCAACGAACTCAAAGATAAATGGGCCAGATTGCCAGGCCTGTACCTCACAATTGGGATTTCCACCCCCGTGGTTTGCCTTCTCTAAATTTTTTTCTTATTTTATCTTAATTGCTATTTTTCTTTATTTGTTTTAATAAATCATTTTTTTTACAAAATACAAAAACATTATAAAAAATCAGAAAAGGCAAAAAATATAATATTTATTTATTTTAATAATTGTTATAAATAAATGCATGTAAATAAATTTAGTTTAATTAGGATTTTGCAATTTTAATTCTTTTCATATTAAAATGTAAAAATATAGGATTAGGTTAATTGATAATTTTTATATCTTTTTAATTTTTCCTTTTTATCACAATATTATTTATTTATTTATTTATTTTTATAATTAAATGTACATAAGTAAAAATTAGGGTTTAATTTAGGTTAATATAATATTTTCACAATAAACTTAAAAAACATTAGAATTAGGGTTTGACGCTTCCTTTTTAATTTTAATTAATTTCTCCTTCTAAATCTTAAAAAACATAAAATACCAAAAACATTTAATTTTAATTCTAATTCCTCATTAAATTTAATTTTTTTGCAAAAGGGTCCAACGCCCATTGTTTTAATTATTTTATTTCGCACATTTATTTTATGTTGTTTATTATTATGTACATGTCCCAAAGCCTTGTAACAATTTTTACTTCTCGCACTTTTCTTTATTTTGCTTTATTTATTTTCCGTCAAATCGGGTCCGGTTTAATTTTGGCGATGTGGACCCGCGCCATTTGTAATAGTTTAGATTTATTTTCCCGCAAATATAAACTGTTAAAAAGCATGCAAGAATGAATGTCCTAATTAAAATCAAGCGTAGAACACAACAAACATGACAAGACAAATAACTGAAACATGACACACAATTCACACACCACCCCTAGGGTACGCCTCACTGTTGCCTTTCGAAAGGTGATCGTCGAGTAGAGGACGTCTTAGTAAGTCCTCATGATCCGGGAACCTGGCATGAGGGTAGCTTCTAAGGTGTCTTCCCATTGCTCTGGTGATCACCATGTCCCTAAAACTCGAATTGACCCGAACACCTCCAACGGTGGTGCTACCTACCTCTCAATGGTGGGATGGCACTACTTCAAGGACATTTACACAGACGAATTCCTTAGGGTAGGTAGGTTCTCAAGGATACTTGCTCTAATTTCAAACAAATCAAATCTTTTCACACCAACACTTTTCAAAAGCTTTCAAAGCAAATTTTTCAAACACTCTGACGTACGAGTCGAACTGAAATTTTTCAAAGAAACTTTTTTAAACCCACATTGAAAAGCAAGCAAACATTTTTGAAAACACATTGAGCAAGTATCTAAGAGCCCATGGATAACCATGGATAGAAAGGGTGCTAACACCTTCCCTTTCTATAACCTACCTCCCGAACCGAGAGCAATCTCTTTAAGGAATTTTTCTGTGCTTTTGTCCTTTCCATTTGGAGAAAATAAAAGACGGTGGCGACTCTTGCTTCCGCGACATTTCGCGAACCAGCGTTAAACAGTCAGTTCCAGATCCACCGATCACAGAACTGGCAACTCTGCTGGGGACTAAACTTAAAGTGAGGTGTACCTTAGGGCTAGCTTATAACTATGTTTTCAATTGTTTTCTTTGCTTGCTTTATTATTGTGGGTTGCTTGGGAGTTCTATGGATCCTAACCCGGATCTGGGGGATACCTTCTTAGAAAGTAGCAACAAGGCTGTGAGGGAACTGTGCGGGGTATACCGACATGGTTGAAACAGTCTGCTACGTTGATGTGGCACTTTGGTGTGTACTGGTAACCCTTGAGTTCAGTCAAGGAGAGTACGGGGCCTCCGCGTGGTGTCGTGAAGCATCAACAGACCTTAGGAACCTTAATTGAACTATCTTGGCCTCTTTAGGGTAGTGAGATAACTGACTTTGGTGCAGTCCGAGGTTGGTTGATACTCGATACTACACCCAATTGAGGGTTGCTTTCCTGGAATATTTCGGTCGCCAGTTCAGTGGCTAAATCGAAACGATGAACAATGAAAGCAATCCCGTGATATTGGGAACCTTAGAACCCGGTTACTTTGATTAGGACAGGTTGAACCCACCAACTTCAAGAGGGTACTACCCAGACCCCATACTGGCCTTAAACCTTAAGGGCTTGTCTTGTGTGCCTTGTGTGCCTTACATGTTTGTCTTTGTAAATATCTGTGGTGTGTTTAATCATAGCATCATGACATCATCCAGCATCATATGCATTGACTAACCATTTCAGGGGTTCGAATTTTCATCTTTGTTCTTGTTTTGTAGGACATGGAAACTGTTCGTAGAAAGACAATTCAGGTCAATCTTGTAAGGATCCCTCCTCAACTTAAGGAGCTTATATCCAGAATTCCCGAGAACTCTTCATTCAGTGAAAGGCATGGAAGCCTCATCAGCTTGGTCAACACCAACATTGAGGAAGATATGATAAAGGTCTTGTTCCAATTCTTTGACCCTCTGCATCACTGCTTTACCTTCTTGGACTATCAGTTGGTACCTACATTGGAGGAGTTCTCCCGGCTCCTGAAGATCCCTATCCTTGATCAGCTACCCTTCAACGGTACATAAAAGGAACCAAAGCTGGAAGAGATTGCTAAAGCCTTGCACCTACAGTCATCTGACCTCAAGGGACATTGGGAAGTCAGAAGTGGTATCAAAGGGTTCTTAGCCAGGTTTCTGTTTGAGAAGGCCCATGAATGTTGGAACTCCCTTGACTTGCAAGCTTTTGAAGAGGTTGTGGCCCTCCTTGTTTATGGTTTGGTGTTGTTCCCTAACCCAGATCAGCTCATTGATATCAGTGCCGTTCAGATCTTCATGTCCAGGAATCCCATACCTACATTGCTGGGGGACATCCTTCACTCATGTTACACTCGAACCATGAGAAAAAGAGGTGTCCTTATGTGTTGCACTCCTCTCCTGGGAAGGTGGTTTATTTCGCACCTTCCACAATCAGTCCTGAAGAATGAGCGGGGTTTGAGATGGTCACAACGGTTAATGACTCTTACGCATGCAGATATACATTGGTGTCCTAGGTCCAGAGGAGATGTCACTATCATTGACCGTTGCGGGGAATACCCTAATGTTCCTTTACTTGGAATCAGAGGAGGTATTACTTATAGCCCATGCCTGGCTTGGAGACAGTTTGGTTATGCTCGGAGGAACGGTCACCATGACATGTTAATTCCTGACATAGTTTTTGACTTCGACAATGATACTCAAGGACTTCGTCAGAGATTTATCAGAGCCTGGAGGATGCCCAGTAGGATAGACAGCAAGACACTGGGGCACAGGAACTCCATCCCTTTGGAGCCTTATCTCAAATGGGTACGCGCCCGCTCTCAGAAGTTAGTGATGCCTTATCCTCACATGCTCCCAGTAATCAAAGAACCAATCTCGGAAGGGGAAGTGTCCCACATTATTCAGCACCCTGATATGCCCACGTCCTGGGAAGAGATGCAGAAGAGCTGGATCCAGCTTAAGGAAGAGCGGAATTCTCTTGAGACTAGTCTGCATGCCAGTGAAAAGAAGGTCCTGGAGCTCACTCGCCTGTTGCATGAGGAGAGGAATCTCAACACCTACATAGCTCCGAAAAGGATGCGCAGTGTATTTTGGGATTGACTTGATTTTTGTACTTTTGCCCATGAGGCCTTGATGTATTAAACAATGATTTCTTTAATGATAACGTGTGTTCCTTTTTGTCTACAACAAATTTGAACTTTCGAACCCTTGAATGCATTGCATACGCATTTCATACATCATGTGCATAGCAGGTTTTCCCCCTTTTTCAGGTTGCTTACAGTTCTTCGCTGTTTATTTCAGCATCATGAATCCCGGATCTGAATCAACCGAGACATCAATCAAGGCTCTTCAGGCGCAGAATGCGCAATTCCAAGAACTAATCAAGGGTCTGGCTAAAGGCCAAGAAGAACTAAAGGCTATGCTCCTGAAGAAGGAGAAGAAGAAAAAGAGAAGAACTGTTTTGTTCAACTCGGGCCGAAGGTTCGACAATACTCTGCAGCATGAAGAGGCTGGTTCTTCTGTTGGCAAGAGTCCTTCTCAGGCAGAAGTAAAGGTTCCTAGTCCGGTCGTCTCCGACAACGAGACAGATTTTGATGAAGAGCAGTACCCTCCTTCAGATGACAGGTACAAACAACTGGAGGACAGGTTGAAGGCTATGGAGGTGCAACAGGCACCTGGGCTGGATTTCGGAGATCTGGGTTTATCGACTGGTGTGATTATCCCGCATAAATTCAAAGCACCATCCTTCTCGAAGTATGACGGGGCGTCTTGTCCCAAGCTGCACTTAAGGTCCTATGTTCGGAAAATTCAGCCGTACTCTGCGGACAAGAATCTATGGATCCACTTCTTCCAGGAGAGTCTTTCAGGGACTCATCTCGAATGGTTCTATCAGCTGGATGGGACCAAAGTTCGTAACTGGGAGGAGCTGGCTACTGCTTTCTACAAGCAGTATCAGTATAATGCCGACCTTGCCCCCACACGTACCCAACTCCAGGGTATGGCGTTAGGCGCAAGCGAAGGTTTTAAGGAGTACGCTCAGAAGTGGAGAGACCTGGCTGGCAGGGTGCAGCCACCATTGACTGATCGGGAATTGGTAGACATGTTCTTGGGGACCCTATCTGGGCCGTTTTTCAACCATCTCATTGGGAATTCTTCTGCTGGTTTCACTGATTTAATCTTGACTGGAGAGAGGATTGAAGCTGGGTTAAAATCTGGAAAAATTCCGAAGGGTGCATCATCCAGTGCTGAGAAGAAACCCTTCAAGAAGGAGTCTAGCGCCGTATATGGTGCCAGGAGATCAGAGAGAAATGAACACCGCCAATCTGTCAGTGCGGTAATGATTGCTAAGCCTGCTGCCGCTCCCCGGCCAAACAATACTCAGAAGGTGGAAAGACCCCGGAGAGAATTCTCCCGTTTAAACATGACCTTGTCGCAGATCCTGCCACAGTTGCTCTCAACTAATTTAGTGACTGTCAGGGAGGCGCCGAAGTTTCCAAATACTGCATCCCCCAAGTACAATCCGAATGCTCGTTGTGCCTACCATTCAGATAGCCCGGGGCACTCTACCGATGACTGTTGGGCCCTAAAGAACAAGCTGCAGGACCTCATTGACGCTAAGGAGGTACAGTTTGAGGCATCTGACGAGCCTAATGTGGTGACTGCTCCCCTGCCTGCTCATGGAGTTAATGCTATCGGGGATGAAGAGGAAGTTGATGAATCTGAGTTTGATAGCTGGATCTACCCGGCAACTGATGGTGGACTTAACAATTGGAGCGCAAAGGACAATCTCCCTATTTCTTTTGTTACTAAGTAATGAATTCTTTGTTTCGTTATATTTTGTAATAAACAATGATAAACTCTATGGCCCGGTGTCTTACCCGAGGCACCGTGGTTCTATTTGTGAGGGCATACAAACTGTCATTTTATACATCATGAATGAAAATCTTGGACGTTTTTCGCATTGCAAATATTGTGTTCCTTTTCTATCTTTCTTTTCCTTTACATAATTTTCAAAACAGCTGTATTTACACACACACTCACTCATACAGGTTCCAATCCACTCTGGATCTCACTGATAACAACTCTGCTAATGCCAATTATGACTTCGAAAATCCGATCAACTTAGCCGAAGACGAAGGTGAAGATGATTGCGAAGTGCCCGGCGAGCTTGCTAGACTGTTGCTTCAGGAAGAGAGGGCAATTCAACCCCATGAAGAGCCAGTGGAAACCATAAACCTGGGTACTGAGGCAGATAGAAAAGAGGTAAAGATTGGTGCCAACCTAGAACTCAGCGTGAAGCAACGGTTAACCAAGATGTTACATGACTATATGGAGATCTTTGCCTGGTCCTACGAAGACATGCCCGGGTTGGATACCGATATTGTCGTCCATCATTTGCCGACTAAGGAAGACTGCCCTCCAGTTAAACAAAAGGTTCGTCGGATGCGTCCAGAGATGTCCGAGAAGATTAAAGCCGAAGTCATGAAACAGTTTGATGCCGGTTTCCTTGCAGTGACTTCTTACCCTCAGTGGGTTGCTAACGTGGTGCCGGTACCTAAAAAGGACGGTAAGGTCAGAATGTGTGTTGATTATAGGGATCTGAACAGGGCCAGCCCCAAGGATGACTTCCCCTTACCTCACATTGATGTCCTTGTTGATAATATAGCTCAGCACAAGGTATTCTCTTTCATGGATGGCTTTTCAGGCTACAATCAGATCAAGATGGCACCTGAAGACATGGAAAAGACTACATTTGTTACTCAGTGGGGCACCTTCTGTTACAAGGTCATGCCGTTTGGGTTGAAGAATGCTGGGGCAACCTACCAACGTGCCATGGTTGCCTTATTTCATGACATGATCCATCATGAGATAGAAGTGTATGTGAACGACATGATCGCTAGGTCCCAGACTGAGGAAGAGCATCTAGATCATCTACAGAAGTTGTTCGATCGGTTGAAACTGTACAAGCTGAGATTGAACCCGAACAAGTGCACCTTCGGGGTAAGATCGGGAAAGTTACTAGGCTTCGTGGTCAGTGATAAAGGTATTCAAGTGGACCCTGCTAAGGTCAAAGCTATTCAAGAGATGCCAGTTCCTAAGACAGAGAAGGAAGTCAGAGGCTTTTTAGGACGCCTGAATTACATTGCTCGCTTCATCTCACATCTGACCGCTACCTGTGAGCCAATCTTCAAGTTGCTGAAGAAAGATCAGGTAGTACGTTGGAACGATGAATGTCAGGCTGCCTTCGACAAGATCAAAGAGTATCTCCAAGAACCACCTATCCTTATGCCACCGGTTGAAGGGAGACCTCTGATACTATATCTGACAGTGCTTGACAACTCAATGGGGTGTGTGCTGGGGCAGCATGACGAGTCTGGCCGAAAAGAGCATGCCATTTATTACCTTAGCAAAAAGTTTACCGACTGTGAGACCCCATACTCACTGCTTGAGAAAACTTGCTGCGCTTTGGTATGGGCTGCTCGCCGGCTGAGACAGTATATGCTGACTCACACTACCTTGTTGATCTCAAAGATGGATCCGATAAAATACATATTCGAAAAGCCTGCTCTATCTGGGAGAATTGCAAGATGGCAAATGATCTTGACGGAATACGACATTCAGTACACAACCCAGAAAGCCATCAAGGGGAGTGTATTGGCAGACCACCTAGCTCATCAAGCTGTAGATGACTACCAATCAATGAACTTCGAGTTTCCGGATGAAAGCATCATGATTGTAACTGATTGTGAAGTACCTGGACCGGATGAAGGACCTGAACCAGGATCCCGATGGTCTATGCACTTTGACGGAGCTTCCAATGCTTTGGGAAATGGTATCGGCGCCATCATCATATCTCCACAAGGTACTCATACTCCACTCACTGCCCGGCTGTGTTTCAACTGTACCAACAACATGGCAGAGTATGAGGCGTGTATCATGGGTCTTCAAGCTGCGATCGACCTAAGGATCAAATTTCTAAGTGTCTTCGGAGATTCCGCTCTAGTGATCAATCAGATCAAAGGAGAGTGGGATACGAAACATCCAAACTTGATTCCTTACAGAGAATGTGTGTTGACCCTGATTCCCCACTTCACAGAGATAACCTTTGAACACTTCCCAAGAGAAGAGAATCAGTTAGCGGACGCGTTAGCTACAATGTCTTCAATGTTCAAGGTCAAATGGGATAATGAGGCTCCCCGGATCACCATCTGGAAACTGGACGAACCGGCATACTGTTGTGATCTCGAAACTGAATTGGTGACTGAGAAGCCTTGGTACCACGAAGTGAAGAGATATCTGGAAGCTCAGGAATACCCTAAAGGTGCATCTGTCAACGATAAGAAATTCCTGAGGAGGTTTGCAGCCAAGTTCTTCCTAAGCAACGGCATCTTGTACAAGCGAAACCATGATTCAACCTTACTGCGTTGTGTGGATAAGACTGAAGCGGAAAGAATCATGGAAGAGCTACATGAAGGGACCTTTGGTACGCATTCCAGTGGGCACACTATGGCTAAGAAAATCCTACGGGCAGGATATTACTGGTCCACAATGGAAGCTGACTGTTACCAACACTCCAGGACATGCCACAAGTGCCAGATCTATGCAGATAAAGTGCATGTTCCCCCGGTTCCCCTGAATGTTCTGACTGCGCCTTGGCCGTTTGCAATGTGGGGTATAGACATGATCGGTGAGATAAAACCTACGGCATCAAACGGACATCGCTTCATCCTAGTGGCGATTGACTATTTTACAAAGTGGGTTGAGGCAGCATCCTATGCTACAGTAACCAAGACTGTTGTGGCACGGTTTATTCGGCACAATCTGATCTGTCGGTACGGCGTCCCTGAGCGAATTATTACAGACAACGGTACCAATCTGAACAACAATATGATTGCTGAGCTTTGCGAACAGTTCAAGATACAGCACCACAATTCTTCTCCTTACAGACCGAAGATGAATGGGGTTGTAGAAGCAGCTAACAAAAACATCAAGAAAATCGTGCAGAAGATGACAGTAACTTACAAAGATTGGCACGAGATGTTACCGTTCGCTCTGCATGGGTACCGTACCTCGGCTAGGACGTCAACCGGGGCAACTCCTTTCTCTCTGGTTTATGGCATGGAGGCAGTCTTGCCAATCGAAGTGCAAATTCCCTCTCTCCGGATAATGAAGGACGCAAATCTGAACGAAGATGATTGGATCCAGACACGACTTGACCAACTCAATCTCATTGACGAAAAGAGACTTGCTGCTATCTGTCATGGTCAGACGTATCAGAAACGGATGATCAGGGCATTTAACAAAAAGGTCAGACCACAGGAATATCAAGTCGGGGATCTGGTTATCAAGAGAATCATCCTTCCTCAGAGTGATCCAAGGGGCAAATGGACCCCTACGTACGAAGGGCCATTTGTGGTTAAACATGTGTTCTCAGGAGGAGCAATGATATTAACCAACATGGATGGTGACGACCTTCCTCACCCCGCCAATGCAGACATAGTTAAAAAATACTACGCATGAAAAAGACCCGCTAGGCTGACATGCCTAGGCAAAAATTAGGGCTTCCCGTCGAACCAAAAGGGTTCGGGCAAAATGAAGGGATGAAAATAAAAAAAAATCTGTACACCCGGCAAGTCGAAAACCTGAAAAGGCGGCTTGGGCAAAAATGGGTATCCCGGTGGACTGAAAACCCGAAAGGGCGGTCCAGGCAAAAATTAGGGATAAAAGCGTAATACTATGTCTCATTGGATCACTTTGCATCCAGAATCCGGTATCTGCATCAAGCTCAAACGGCATCGATCAGTCAGCTTCACCCTCAACCAAGGTCATCAAGTGATGAGACGCTCGGAGTTATAAAGGCAATAGCAGAGTTGAAACCCAGTGGGATCATTCATATTTCACACAGCTGTTTTATTTTCTTTTGTACAAAACTTGTATAAACTCTTTTGATCGGCGACGTACCTCTTACTAGGACGTCAGCCTCTTGTACACAAAATGCCTATTCAGGCCATTCAAAAATCAATACAAACATATTTTTCAGTTAAACGTGCCAAGTGTTTTTCTTTTTTCTGTTTTGTTTTGCGAAGAACGTCCAAGGTTCAATTTGTGATATATGCATTGACAATAATTTGCTAACTCATAAATATTTGCATACGAAACAAAGGAATTAATTGCAGGTGACACTAGAAACAGGGGCAATAAAGAGTTGTCTGAGCAGTCTAATTGTTCTATCCTCCAAGGTACCAAGATAGGTTCAGCTAAAGAACATAACCGGTATACCTTAAATCCCCAGAGAGTGGTTCAACAAAACAGTACATTCCTCTCCAAACCGAGTCATCAAATCTTAAGGAAATTGAGTATCCCCCCGTGGATCTCAATATTTCCCCAACAGCAGCAATACATATACTCAATACAAGCATCCCCGGCAGTCTTGGCTTAAGGAGTGTTCCCCGGCGGTATATCAACATTCAAAGGAATCACTTCCCCGCAGTCCAAAACTTCCCCAAAGAGTCCAGTCCAACCCAGTTTCCCCAGGAAAGTTGGAATTCATATCTCCCCAAGCAGTAAGCTTACCCCCAGTAAATTCTGGAAGCTTATCCTCACAGAGCACGAACGCGTCGTCCGGCTTTATTTAAAGAGTTATTTCCTTAACAGGATATAACTGGGTTATCCTCAGCCAAAAGCCATGGAAAGAGCGTCGTCGACAAAGTCTTCTTACCCCAGCGAAGTCCGTCAACACTTCATACAGCAACGGTATCCTCAGCAAGTCATTCTCAATAATTCAAGCAAAGCATCTCTATCCCCACAGAGTACCGCTTCCCAGCATAGTCGCTAGAGTATCTTTTCTCCCCGCAGACTCTTCATTTGCCAAGTTTATTCCTCAACGGAGTTATCTTCTCCTACCGGTATTCTTGCAGTTATCATCCCCAGCGGAAGCAAAATCTATTCTGCAACGTCAGCCCAGGATACAACTTCCCGGCACCCGTCAAGGATTCACTTTCCTAGACGAAAACATACATAAAACTTCACATACATCATCATAGCATGCATAACGCACTGCATCATACAAGTCTCCTTTATGTTGAGAACATCATTGCTTGAGCCATATCATGCATTGCATATGACTGACTTTTACCTTTCAGGAAAGATGCAGTTTAAAGTCTCAATCACATTTCAAGACCTTGTCCGGTTCAGTTAAATCGACCCTAAGATTTTCCTGATGCTTATCCAGTCAAAGGCCTTCTCTGGTTCAGTCAGATCGACCCTAAGATCTCCCTGATGCTTATCCAGTTGAAGATGTTTCAAGACCTAGACCGGTTCAGTTAAATCGACCCTAAGATTTTCTTGATGCTTATCCAGTCAAAGGCCTTCTCTGGTTCAGTCAGATCGACCCTAAGATCTCCCTGATGCTTATCCAGTTGAAGATGTTTCAAGACCTAGACCGGTTCAGTTAAATCGACCCTAAGATTTTCCTGATGCTTATCCAGTCATAGGCCTTCTCTGGTTCAGTCAGATCGACCCTAAGATCTCCCTGATGCTTATCCAGTTGAAGATGTTTCAAGACCTAGACCGGTTCAGTTAAATCGACCCTAAGATTTTCCTGATGCTTATCCAGTCAAAGGCCTTCTCTGGTTCAGTCAGATCGACCCTAAGATCTCCCTGATGCTTATCCAGTTGAAGATGTTTCAAGACCTAGACCGGTTCAGTTAAATCGACCCTAAGATTTTCCTGATGCTTATCCAGTCAAAGGCCTTCTCTGGTTCAGTCAGATCGACCCTAAGATCTCCCTGATGCTTATCCAGTTGAAGATGTTTCAAGACCTAGACCGGTTCAGTTAAATCGACCCTAAGATTTTCCTGATGCTTATCCAGTCAAAGGCCTCCTCTGGTTCAGTCAGATCGACCCTAAGATCTCCCTGATTCTTATCCCAGTAGAAGACACCCAAGATTTTTCTCAACGAGCGTTGTTGAAGTTAAAATCGCCCAAGGTTCTCTTACCATCCATGCTAAGGCAGTAACCATCCCTGGTTCATTCATCAGCATTTGAAGCTCCAGACTCAGCTCCTGTAACCAGTCAGGACACATCTATACCAAGCATCTAAAATCAGCTCCTGCAACGTGTCAGGTACTCATTTTCTCTTTTGCAGGTATGCAGGTTCTCGCTAAGGAATCTCCTACGCGATCAACATCCAGATGGCATCTATAAGCCCATCATCCTATCCAGCAATCTCCAAATGGCATCTATAAGCCCATTCCACCATCACTGCCACTATGTGAGCGCAAATTTCTGGGCACTCTAGTGTCCAATCATCTTTTACCATCGGATTACGAAAGGCACGTCAGCCAATCTGCATCCTCAGGTCTAAGAAGATTGAACAGGGGCAACTGTTGCACCCCAAAATTTGCCCTCCCATATTCTTCAAGAAATTGCCAAGCCAAGTCACAAAATTCCCCAAGGGTTATGCAGTTCAACTGTCTCCTATACAGTCAAAACTAGGGTTTGTGTTCTGATCAAGAATTGAAAGTTTTCAAAGGCCCAATCAAGTCTCATATGCCTACAAATGTGGTCAAACATCCTCATATCAAGTTTCAAGGCATTCAGCTCAAAATTGCACAATCAAAACCCTAGATTGCACTACAGTCAACTGTAGGGGCAAAATGGTCATTTGACAGTCAAAAGTTCAAATTTTTGGTCAACATATCATTTTGAAGCCACAAACATCATTTGATCAATGCTTGATCATGATTCTCAAAATTTGGCTCAGAAATCATCAAAGATGCAAAAGTTGCTATATTTGGACAGCTGAAAAAGTCAACTGAAATTGACCAGGGCATAACTTTCACATGGATTATCAGAAAAATTCCATCCAAAGCTCATTTTGAAGAGAAAGACATTTCCTACAACTCATCTTCATGTTCCAAGTCCAAGAAATGCTCTCACAAAAAGTTATCAATTTCAACATTATAGGTCATTTTCAAAAGTCAACAAAAAGGGACTTTAAGTCAAAGGCCATAACTTGAGATTGGTAAATCAAAATGACATGGGACCAAAGGCATTGGTTAGAGGACTCAAAGACTTTTCCAAAATGTCCAAGAACATGTGTAAAGCTTAAAAATTGAGCAAGTTATGCCTTGTGGAAGTTGGGAAATTTTTGGGAATTTTGGAAAGTCAACATTGATGCAAATGATCCAAAAATGCTAATGGGCCCATTTTTCTTCCAAGTTTCTTCATGCCAAGCCTATGCACGACCATTAAGCCCAAGGGGAAGTATTTTCTCATTTTTTAATTATTTATTTGAATTTATATTAATATTAATTCATTTAAATTATTTAAATATGTAGAAAATATAAACTTGACCTAAAAAAATCTTTTTATGCACATTCTACTCTCAATATCACGTGCACATCCTAATTAGGCAAGATTTGGTTTGATTTGGCATGATTGAACAAAATTGCACATGAAAAAGATTCAAAAAATCCTTAGAAAATCAATTATCCAAAATCATTATGGCAATGGATTTTATGCAATTTTCTTGACCTAAAAGCTTCACTATATGATCAGGAATCAAAACCTAATGGCATGACAGAAAAAGCTGCGCCCAAGAACACTTTGCAAACTTGATTTTTTTTCCATAAAACACAAAACTGATTTCAAGGTTACAGGTGGATTCAAGGCGTAATACTGATCCCATTAGCTTCCTTGGGTGACATAGAACACATTCCAATCAATATCAACCACAAAAACGTAAGGAATTGGTACCTAGAACCGCAACTGTACCGAACAAATTGCATAATCATACATTCCAATATATGCGTTATTTGTAAATTTTATTGATTGATTCTTGTTCATATTGAAGTTTCAAAGCTAACCAGCACCTTTAATTGTGTTTTTATTGGCCATACGCGACTCTACCATGCTTAGATTTTAGGGTTTTCAGGTTGTGATTTTAGGGCTTTTGCAAAGAAGAAAAATCAAAGCTTCAAACCATGACCATTGAATTCAGTGCATTGAGACGAACGAAGACCAACCCTCGCGCCTAATTTATGTTTGGAAATAGGCTAATCGCTATTTTCTTGTAGCTAGCCTAAGAAAACACAACGAAAACCGTTGCCTATATGTTTTGTTTTACAGGGACGGTGAAGAAGAAGAAGCCGTGTCAACACGTGATAGGCGCATTTCAAATTTGCGCGCGTTCCAAGCACTAACTCCCACTTTCTCTTTTATTAATTGTCGTTTGTTATATATTAAATATGATTCACATGGCTCAGTGGCAGGTACCTATGCATGCAACCTCCAAGACCTGGGTTCGAATCCCAGGTCTATGCAATTTCAATACCATTTTTCCTTAACTAATCCCATGCAGCACAAGCGTCACAATATACCATACGTCCTCCAAATTCAACGTGACATGTCCCTATCAAGATCAAAGCAAGGGCATGGATTCAAGGAACACCCTGCGCCTGGTCAAATGCATCACACATGATCCAGAAAAGTCAACGAACTCAAAGATAAATGGGCCAGATTGCCAGGCCTGTACCTCACAATTGGGATTTCCACCCCCCTGGTTTGCCTTCTCTAAATTTTTTTCTTATTTTATCTTAATTGCTATTTTTCTTTATTTGTTTTAATAAATCATTTTTTTTACAAAATACAAAAACATTATAAAAAATCAGAAAAGGCAAAAAATATAATATTTATTTATTTTAATAATTGTTATAAATAAATGCATGTAAATAAATTTAGTTTAATTAGGATTTTGCAATTTTAATTCTTTTCATATTAAAATGTAAAAATATAGGATTAGGTTAATTGATAATTTTTATATCTTTTTAATTTTTCCTTTTTATCACAATATTATTTATTTATTTATTTTATTTTTATAATTAAATGTACATAAGTAAAAATTAGGGTTTAATTTAGGTTAATATAATATTTTCACAATAAACTTAAAAAACATTAGAATTAGGGTTTGACGCTTCCTTTTTAATTTTAATTAATTTCTCCTTCTAAATCTTAAAAAACATAAAATACCAAAAACATTTAATTTTAATTCTAATTCCTCATTAAATTTAATTTTTTTGCAAAAGGGTCCAACGCCCATTGTTTTAATTATTTTATTTCGCACATTTATTTTATGTTGTTTATTATTATGTACATGTCCCAAAGCCTTGTAACAATTTTTACTTCTCGCACTTTTCTTTATTTTGCTTTATTTATTTTCCGTCAAATCGGGTCCGGTTTAATTTTGGCGATGTGGACCCGCGCCATTTGTAATAGTTTAGATTTATTTTCCCGCAAATATAAACTGTTAAAAAGCATGCAAGAATGAATGTCCTAATTAAAATCAAGCGTAGAACACAACAAACATGACAAGACAAATAACTGAAACATGACACACAATTCACACACCACCCCTAGGGTACGCCTCACTGTTGCCTTTCGAAAGGTGATCGTCGAGTAGAGGACGTCTTAGTAAGTCCTCATGATCCGGGAACCTGGCATGAGGGTAGCTTCTAAGGTGTCTTCCCATTGCTCTGGTGATCACCATGTCCCTAAAACTCGAATTGACCCGAACACCTCCAACGGTGGTGCTACCTACCTCTCAATGGTGGGATGGCACTACTTCAAGGACATTTACACAGACGAATTCCTTAAGGTAGGTAGGTTCTCAAGGATACTTGCTCTAATTTCAAACAAATCAAATCTTTTCACACCAACACTTTTCAAAAGCTTTCAAAGCAAATTTTTCAAACACTCTGACGTACGAGTCGAACTGAAATTTTTCAAAGAAACTTTTTTAAACCCACATTGAAAAGCAAGCAAACATTTTTGAAAACACATTGAGCAAGTATCTAAGAGCCCATGGATAACCATGGATAGAAAGGGTGCTAACACCTTCCCTTTCTATAACCTACCTCCCGAACCGAGAGCAATCTCTTTAAGGAATTTTTCTGTGCTTTTGTCCTTTCCATTTGGAGAAAATAAAAGACGGTGGCGACTCTTGCTTCCGCGACATTTCGCGAACCAGCGTTAAACAGTCAGTTCCAGATCCACCGATCACACTATGGAATACAACCTTCAACCTTTATGTATCGATACATAAATTCATGTATCAACACATGATATGTTGATGTCTCTGGAAAATATTTTTGAACTTTTATGCATTGATACATAACATCATGCATTGATACATAACATCATGCATCGACTCATAACACATTTTATCTTCAAAAATCAAAAGTTCAATCCAGTATGTGTCGACACATACATGTTATGCATCGACTCATGTAAAATGGTTAGTTATGTAATATGTTGTAATATCTGCTTGCATCGACTCATAATAACATATATCGACTCATTCTGTGTTACATAACTAACATGAGTCGACTCATGCTAACATGCATCAACTCATAATACGTATTTCTGTCTCTAACCGTTTTCTGTTACATATATAAGTAAGTTTTTTCAACAGCAAAAAGTATGATACATATTACAATTAACATATATAATATGCCCAAAATTATGTTGCTACAATTAATAATATGTCAAATTGATCTGCTTTGATTAATGATATGCCAAACAAAGTAATTCTTATTAAACTGATAACATATGTTAAAATTACACATAAGCTTGCACATTAATTTCCCAAACAGATAAAATTACACACAAACTGCTACATACTCCTACTTCTAATACAACTTAACAACAAATACACATAACACTACAAAACACAGAATCTTCAATGTTTTTTTCCATTGCAACATCTTGTTGAGTTGAATTTGAAGTTCTAACACAACATCCCCTAATTCTTCATTTCTAAACCTCAAATTTTCGTACTGATTCTTGGTTTCATCTAAATCCTTTGCTATGCTTTCCAATCTATTACTCAAGACTTGGTTTATGTCTTCTACCAATTCCTCTGCCAATTCCTCGTGAAACCAATGAAAGAAGCCCTGCAAATTTCACAAACTGCTCAAACTTTGTTTAGATTTTACATCTTCTAACATACCCAAACCAAAATTAGGGCTTACCTTGTAATTGTGACAACCCCAAAATTTCCTTCCATAATTCTTCTCAGTCGTTGCCCTACGTGGAACAGCATTGTCTCCATAACAACAAAGTAGTGCGATTCGCGAGCTACTGTATACACCTGACCCAACACTTTCTGATTGACAGAGCTTCGTTGGGGAAGATGAATGCTTCGTATTCATGGAGGTAGGGAAAAAGATGAAGAAAGTACAACAATTTTTAGAAAGGAGAACGTTAACAAAATTTTGTGAAGGAGATTTTGAACCACTGTCAAATATGATGTCTGCATGTAAAGAAGAAGAAGAAAACTACCAGCTCACTTGCCACCTCACGCAAATAAACAGACGTTGGAGACCAATTAACGGAAGGACTAACACGATTGCATTTTAAAACTTAAGGGACCATTTTGGCACAAAAAAAAGATAAGAGACCAAAGTGAACCATGACCTATAGTTAAGGGACGAAAATGAGTATTTTGCCTATAAAAATGTGGTAAGTGTTGAGTATCTCCATCAGTCAATTGACGATGATAATTTTGTTCGTTTCACCCACATACAACTTCAAAACAACAATGATATGAGAATCATGTTTTCAATATTTGTTTGACATTGTTTCGAAGAATACTGAACAAATTAGACTATATCCTAATTAGATATGATTACACTATCTGTTTAAACTTGATTTTTCTTATTTTGTTTGTGTTTATGTTAGTGTTGAACTTAATTAAATAGTGTTTATGGTGAATATTGATTCATTGGTTTCATTCATATTAAGTTCATATATTTTTTGTTTTTATTTATTTCTTTATAAATATTTATTTTTTATTTTTAGTAAAAGTGTTCAGGATATAAATGTAAATTTGATACGATTACAAGATAAAAAATAATTTTTCGTTGTTTATAAACACACATGTTCAAGATTTATTTGATATTTTTATTGAGGGTTTAGATCAACATATATTTCCAATAGAGTATTGTACATTTCTTAAATACAAGCTTATGTGTCCCTTATTTTCTGTTGATGAATATTGTCCTGTCTCCCACAAAGCGTGTGTTGTACCCTAAAATTTTCCCTCCCATTTTTCATAGAAAAAACACAACCCTAGGGTTTCTCGGATGTTCAAGCTGGCTCAGGAATTGATCAGACAGATTTTCTCTTGTGGCAGTAAACAAGCAATTAGGTTTTTACTTGCAATTCTCAAAAGAATTGAATTCACAAAGATCCAATTGGCTTTCACATATTTTCATGCTTTTTCAAGTTTACTGAAAGATTAATGTTTGTTCTCAAGGCATGTTTGTTTGAGACAAGAGATAGAATCTAAGACTGTCATTTAGGACATTCATGTTTTGCTTGATCCAGGTTAACCAGATAATTTGCGTCTGTCAAGACATTTGCTTATTTATGGAATAAATATTTACTTGTTTATGGAATAGACATTGCGTGTTCTGATTGGAACGCAGTTGCAAGATTACAGAATTATTAGATTAATTGGAATTTAAGTTATCTTGATTGGAATCATTGGAATGCAGTTTCAATTATCTTGATCAGGAACCTTAAAGAATTAGTGAAGATGGGATGAGAAAATTGTGAGTTATTGACAGTAATGGATTTTAACGGACATCAGATTATCTCATAAGACTTTCTTCATTTATTTCAAAAAAATTGTTACAATACAATTTATTATTCAAATGCTTTAGGTTTTACAACTTATCGTATTTGAAAAATAAATAAGTACAATTGATTGAATGTTTCTCTAAATTACAAAGAAAAATCTATGCCTAAGGATGACTGAGCTTCCATTGCTTCCATGCTTGCTACAGAATCTCTTGCTTCCTCTGCTTTGCCACCATCCAGTTGTGCTCACATGAAAACAAAAGACAGAAAAATAATTAGTTCACTTAATTGGACATGAGTAAGAATTTTCAAAAGATAAAATGTGTTCATCATTAAAGTTTGCAATTTGGAATCAGAGGGTTGTTTTTAATTCATCACGTTTTTATTTTTCTATTTGCAAATCACAAGAAGATTTTTCTCCTTGGTTCACAAAAAGAAAAATAACAAATGCAAGAAAATTTGTCCAAAGGCAAACAGTAGCATGGCCAAACAAATATAACAAACAACAGTGCAAATTGTCCAAAGGCAAACAGCAGCATGGCCAAGCAAATATTCAAAACAGAGCCAAACTAGACAGCAGCGCATCATGTGCAAACAGTAGCACATCAGCAAAAACAAAATGCAAACAAAGTACAAGCAACAACAACATAACAGCTAGAGCAGGCATCAACAAGAAGAAAATATAACATATGGTAAACTAAGTCAACAAGCAAGAGGCTTGTTCAATAAGCCATAATCATCATTTTCCAAATAAATTGCAAACTTTTCAGAAAAAACATTTGGCTTAGGGTCATTGAGAGAGAGAGAGAGAGAGAGAGAGAGAGAGAGAGAGAGAGAGAGAGAGAGAGAGAGAGAGAGAGAGAGAGAGAGAGAGAGAGAGAGAGAGAGAGAGAGAGAGGAAAGAAGTCACCTAGGGATGCTGCCCTGCTGTCACAATTGCACCAGAATTGCTAGAAAACAAAACTGCAAGGAAAAAAGCATAAGGAGAACATGCCCAAAGTATTCAAAATTTGGTGGTTTTCCCACCATTTTGAATAAGTTCTCAAACAAGAAACCACATGAATATAACAGTAGAGAAGGCTCAAGAGAGGGGACAGAAATTATCAAACACAACTTCCACCATACCTCCAAAAGATATCCCAACCTGTTAACTCAACAAACAAATCCAAAACATACAAAAACCTCAAAAACCATTTTCAACACCAAACCTGCAACTGTAACAATAACATACCAAGCCAAACTGTCAAAACATAACCAACATTCAAGACTGTAAACAAATCCAAAACATACAAAAAAAACCTCAAAAACCATTTTCAAACAAATCTGCAAACTGTCAAAACCAATATTCAAGGCTGTCAACAAATAAAAAACAATCAAAACCAGAAAAAAATCACCAAGTTCCAAAGTCTGGAACAAATCTCAAATCTTCCATCAAACCCATAACCAAAAACCTGTTAACAGATATTCCAGGCCATACACCAAAATCCCTAAAACTGATAAACCATCTCAATATCAAAAACCAAAAAAGTCCAAAATTATCAGCAACCTTCAAACACCAACAACCTTCACAAACTGATCAAACCTGTTAAAACATTCAAATCCAAACAGTTCAAACCAATACACCAAGCCTAATCTCAAACATCCAACAATCAAAAGCTCAGATACCCAACAAATCAAAAGAGAAAACCAACAAAGTTTCAAAAAACATAACAATCACAAAGTCCCAACATCATCATCATTCAACATAGAAGATGGAAAAACAAAAGGTTACAAGAAGCGCGCATTCCTCCAATCATCATTTCTCCCCCCTTCGTTTCCACTCACCAAGGAGCATCATCACCTCTCTCATCCGTTCCCTTCCATTCCACAAAAAAAATCCCTAAACAGGTATGACTTCTTCGCCCTCCTTACAAATTATTCACTGCATCTCAAATGAATAGCAAAAACGAAACCATTAGCACTTGGTTAGGAAGTAAGGTTGAGAGGCGCTCCGCCAACAGAAACTTGGGGGTGGGAGATCAGAATAAGCATCAATTTCAAACCACTTAGACATAAGTTCCCTTTCAAAACTTAGGATTTCCGGAAAAAAAGTGCAAGTCAGGTTGAATCAAAAGGGGCAAAGGTTCGTTTTGCTCGTGAAATTAGGAAGAAATAATCGTTGAGACTGTAACAGAGTGAGAAAGATGAACAACAGAGAAGCGATAGAGACGATCGGAGCGGCGCCGCTGTGAGCAACAAAACGCAAACCCTAATCTTTGTTTCCCTTAATCAAAAACTTTAAACAGCTTAAGAGAGCTTTGGGCCTGCCTTGCCACAAAACCCTTTAGGCCCACACGCGCGCTTGCTAACATACCCCCCATCTGGCCTTGTTTCTTTTGGTATCAGCAAAACACCTTTGGGCCTAACCCCCTTTAAATCTCCTAAGCCCATTTCTTCCTTCTAACTTGTTTTTTTTTATTTTGTTTTGAAATTTATTAATTAAAACTTAGAATACTTTTATACATTTTTTTTAAGTCTTAAAAATCAATTTTCACTATTTTCTTCTTTTTATAACTTATTTTTATTAATTTGTTACACTTAATAAAATACCAAAAAAATCAATAAATTAATTTAGTTTCTTTCTTTACTTACATAATCATTAAGAATACAAATAATAATAATACAAATTTTTAACTTAAATCATTTTCTTTCTTAGAATAGGTTTTATTTTTCTTTTTTCAAATAAATACATTGCATTTCATACTTTATTGATTTCTTTATTTCATAAATTGCCATAGCTTTATATTAAATCGCACAACAATTCGATTTGGTTGTATTGTTTGATATTTGGACATTGCTATTTTCATTTGATTCATCCCCATTTGTAACAATTGTACCCATATTCCCGAATACTTTTGTAATAGCTTAGAATTTTAATTCCCGCAATTTATTGTTTTCTATATATTGTATAGTAATTAGGCATGTATGGCAAGATTCAAAATCAATCGCTAGATGACCTAATCCAAGAATAAATAACTTGAAACCAACACACTTCTCACACGCGCACCTCTAGGGTAACCTCGCTTGTTGCCTCGGAAATACAATCATGTCCCTCGAATATGAGACACTCTGGAAAATGACCCTTCGATAAACAAAGATCGTAGACCCTCGATGACCCTCGATGTTGCCTTCGATAAAACGATCTCGTCCCTTACAAAAATTGCTAGAGCGTCTCACAAGTTTCCTTCAATGATTATAAAATTGACCCGCGCTTGTCCCTTCAACATCCAATGGTGGGGATTCTTACCAAATCAATTGTAAGATAGCACTATTAAAAGGAACAAAAGAACAACGTAAGACCTTTTGAGTAGATAGATTCGCTCTTAGTTACTCGCTCGCCCACGACAAAAAACTTTCACACCTACACTCCCATTCCAAAACATTTTCAAAAGATAAAACATTTTGTATACGTTCTTATAGAGACGGGAACCATTACAAAACCTCTTTTCAAAACACTTCTCAAAACAAGATACACAAACACATCTTTGAACCATTTTTCTAAACAAAACTTTGTATACGTTCTTATAGAGACGAGAACCATTACAAAGAAATTTTCCAAAATACTTTCAAAACCCACACCACAAGCACACAATCAAACAAAAGTAAGTGATCTAAAGCGAGTAACTAAGAGCCCATGGAAAACCATGGATGAAAAGGGTGTTAATACCTTCCCTTTTCATAATCTACCCCCCGAACCCGAGAAAATTCTCGAAAGGTCTTTCCTGTGATTTTTTTCCTTTCCTTTTGGATAAAAGAAAAGTCGGTGGCGACTCTTGCTAACCGCACAAGTGTGAACGAAACGCAAAACCTCTAGTCAATTCTCCCACCGTATCACAGAACTGGCAACTCTGCTGGGGATTCAAATAAAAAGTGGGGTTACCTTAGGGTCTTAGATCACCTTTACATGCTTATCTTGCTTAACTTGTATGTTTTATTTTTTGGTTCTATTGTTTGGGTTTGAATCCTCTACCCGGATTTGGGGCACCTTTTTAGGTAAATAGCAATAGATTGTGGAGATTGTATGACGTAGACCGATATGGTTGAAACAATGGCTATGTTAGTGTGACGCATTTGTGGGTACCGGTATCCCTCGTGGTAAATTGAGGAGAATACGGGGCCGCTGAGTGGCGTCGTGAAGCACTAATTAACCTTAGAACCTTAATTAAACCAACTTGGCCATTAGGACGTAGTGAGGTAACCGGTTTCGGTGTAAAGCTAAAAATTGGTTGACACTCGATACTACACTCATTGAGGCTAGACTTTTGGGATATCTCGGCCGCAAGAAAAGATTGATTATGGTGAGACAATGACTAAAAGAAAGGTCGATGATATTGAGATCCTTTAGAACCCGATCTTTATTTCTAGGACAGATTGAGCCAACTAAAACTTCAAGAGGGTACTTACCTACAAACTCATACAAGCCTGAAACATAGGGATCTGTTTGTTGTGTGTATATATGTTTGCTTGTACATAAACATCATAAACATCATCAACATCATATGCATGCTCACTAACCATTTCAAGGATTTAGAAATTTATCTTTGTTTTTGTTTTGTAGGAAATGAATCCTCTCCGAAGAAACACCATCCGAATCAGCTTTGTAAAAGCACATCCTCAACTTCAAGAGCTAGCCTCAAGAGTGCCCGGGGATTCTCCTTTTACCAAGTAGTATGATTGACTTCTCAGTTTGGCTACATCCAACTTCCAAGAAGAGATGATGTGTGTACTGTTCCAATTCTTTGACCCCGTACATCATTGTTTCACTTTTCCGGACTATCAGTTGGTACTAACATTGGAAGAGTTCTCTCTGCTCTTAGGGGTGCCCGTGCTTAATCAGATACCATTTACCGGTCTAGAAGGGATTCCAAAACCTGAAGTCATCGCCGAAGCTTTACATATAAAGAGGGCCGACGTCACAACCAATTGGGAGACAAGAAGTGGGGTTAAAGGATTTTTAGCTAAGCTTCTGTTGGAAAAAGATCGTTCATTCTGGGATGACATGGATTTCCAAGCTTTCGAAGAACTGCTAGCTCTCCTCATTTATGATTTGGTTCTATTTCCTAACTCGGACCAGTTCATAAACGTTAATGCCATCAAAGTCTTTCTCTCTCGCAATCCTATACCCACCTTGCTAGGAGATATCTTGCATTGTCTTCATACCCGTACCATGAAGAAAAGAGGTACCCTTTTATGTTGCATACCTCTACTCGCTAAGTGGTTCACTTCACACTTGCCTCAGTCAGCATTAAAGAACGAGCAAAGATTGACTTGGTCTCAAAGGATGATGTCTCTCACCCACTCTGATATCCGTTTCTGCTCAAGATCCCTGGAAGATATCTCTATCATCGACCGCTGTGGTGAGTTCCCTAATGTACCTCTGCTATGTATTAGGGGAGGTATCACCTACAACCCGTGTTTAGCTCTTCAGCAGTTTGGGTATGCCTGAAGGGACGGCCCTCATGAGATGCTCGTCTGAGGTCTGGTTTTTGACTATGACAAAGAAGACCAAGGTTACCGCCAGAGGTTTACACGTGCTTGGGGAATGGTGAACAAAGTGGACAGTAGGACTTTGGGACATAAAAACTCTATCCCTCTCAAGCCTTACCTTAAGTGGGTACGAGCTCGTGCCCAGAGTCTCTTAATGCCTTACCCTTCCATCCTTCCTGTCATCATTGAGCCTGTTATTGAAGGAGACGCCCCGTACACCGTTCTTCATCCAGACATGCCTACCTCTCTCGAAGACCTGCAGAAAGCCTGGATTCAGTTGAAGGAAGAGCGAGACACCTTTGAAACCCAATACTACGCTAGTGAGAAGAAGGTTCTGGAACTCACCAAGCTGCTTCATGAAGAGAAGAATCTGAATACTTACATTGCTCCAAAAAGGATGCGTTCGGTCTTTTTGTCTTGAGAATATTGTTGTATTTTAGTTTCTTTCTTTGTAAGCCCAAGGAGGCATGATGTATTCAAACTTGGTTTTATTTAATATGACGTGCGTTCTTTTTGGTTTGGGAAAATTTAAATCTTCTAAATTTCCTTGAAATCATTTTCATATCGCATCTTGATTCATCATATGCATAAGCAGGTCTTCACACCAAGTTTCCTCATCCCTCTGCTGTTTATTTCAGCAACATGGATCTTGAACAAATGGTTAAAGACTTACAAGCTCAGAATGCACAATTTCAGCAGCTACTCTTGACCTTGGCCAAGGGGCAGGAGGAGCTCAAGACTTTGCTGGAGAAGAAAAAAGAGAAAAAGAAGAAGAAGAGAGCTGGTGTGGCTATCTTAGGCAGAAGATTTTAGGGACAAGCCAGACGGACTTTGGATTTCCCCTCAACATCTGATGAAGGGGTAAGAGAGGGAAAGGAAACTGCAGTGCCATATGATTCTGAGGAAGAAGAAGAGGATGAAGACTATTCTAAACAGCAGTACCCTTCAACCGATGACAAATACAAGAACTTGGAAGAACATCTAGCTGCCATGGAGATACAAAGAGTGCTTGGGCTGGACTTTGAAGATTTAGGGTTGGTGTCCGGAATAGTTATCCCTCCGAAGTTTAAAGTACCTATGTTTGCTAAGTACGATGGGGTGTCTTGCCCAAAGATGCACCTACGATCTTATGTCAGGAAAATCCAACCATATTCTTCTGACAAAGACCTGTGGGTCCATTTCTTCCAGGACAGTTTGTCGGGGACGCAGTTGGATTGGTTCTAACAGTTAGAGAGGTCTGATGTGCACAATTGGGAGGATTTGGCAGCCTCCTTTTACAAGCAGTATCAATACAATATGGACTTAGCACCAACCCGTACTCAATTACAGAGTAAGGGCATGGTCTCCAATGAAGGTTTCAAAGAGTATGCCCAGAAATGGAGGGACTTGGAGGGACGAGTACAACCACCTCTATCTAAGAGGGAGATAGTAGACATGTTCTTGGGAACTATGTCAGGGCCTTTCTTTAATCACTTGATTGGAAGTTCGTCTGCGGGGTTCACTGAGTTAATTCTAACTAGTGAGAGAGTTGAAGCCGGAATCAAGAGTGGGAAAATTAAAAAAGATGCATCTGCTTCCGCTGCCATCAAAAAGCCTTTTCCAGCGAAGAAAGAAGTATCAGCTGTCTACTCTCAAAGAGGTCAAGGAAGGATTGAGCGTCGGCCAGCGGTGGGGTCCGTAATGATTCAGAAGTCTGCAACTAATCAGCCCAGAAACAATCAACCCAGAACCAACCAAGCAAGGGTGGAAAGGCCTGTACGGAAATTCACCTAGATAAACATGACTCCTGCTCAAGTTATACCTCATCTATTGAAGTTAAACCTTTCAAGTCTGAAAGAGGCCCCGAAGAATACGAATACTGCTTCTCCTTACTACCATTCGAATGCCAAGTGTGCTTATCATTCAGGGAGTATAGGGCACGACACCAACAATTGTTGGGCCCTGAAGAATAAGATTTAGGATTTGATAGACGCTAAAGAAGTGGAATTCGATGCCCCTGAAAAGTCGAATGTAATCTCTACTCCAATGCCAAGGCATGGACACAATGCCCATGCTGTTAAAGAAGATCTTTTTGTTGCCATTGTTGATGATTTGATAACTCCGCTATCGATAATCAAGTTGAATTTGCTGAAGGCTGGGATTTTCCCAGGTTGTGAAGAAGATTGCTGCCTTTGTTCATCCTTACCAACCAATTGTCCATTGTTGAGGATAGGCATTCAACGCCTAATTAATAATCAAGAAATCCTATTTGAGAAGTCTCCTGTTTTATCAACTCCTGTTAACGATATTTCAATAATAACCATATCCGCCAATATTTCCAAGGTCTCCAAAATACCTGTTAAGATTACATCCGCTCCGAAGACTGTACCTTTGAAGATAACCATGCCCGGGCCCATCCCGTACAAGTTCGACAAGTCAATACCGTGGAACTATGATGGAGAAATATACTACCACGGTATTAAACAAATTGAATCAACTGAAGAAAGTTCTGATGAAGAGACTTCCGACATTGGAAACATTGCCGGAACGAGTAAAATCACCCGCAGTGGAAGAATTTTCTCTCCGGAGATTGCCCCCCCAAAGGCAATCTTCGGACCCTCAGCTACTCCTAAGATCACTCCTGTACCGGTAAACATATCTACGAGAACTCCAATTATTGAAGAAGTTGCAACCCCCGTGGTTAACCCCTCTGCTGCTACTGATGTTCGAGGGAAAGGGATCGAAGAAGAGCCCTTCAGGACAAGGGCTCAGCCGTTGATCATCCCTGAGACCTCTCAAAAATAAATGGAGGAAATTTTGAAAATAATCAAGAAAAGCGATTATGATGTTATGGAACAACTAGGGAAAACCCCTCAAAGATATCTATGTTGGCCCTGCTGCTCTGTTCAGAAGCTCATGCTAAAGCTCTTATCAAATTTTTGAAGACGGCCCACGTGCCACAAGAAACCTCCGCGGACCAGTTCCAGAAATGTGTAGCTAGCTTAACAGCTGACAATGGTCTAGGATTCTCCGATGCTGATTTAACATCAAAATGGAGAAAACTTAATGACGCTTTTCATGTCTCGGTGGAATACAGAGGGACTACCCTAGCACACGTACTGGTAGACACTGGTTCGTCTTTAAACGTCTTGCCAAGGAAAGCCTTGGATAGACTGGATTGTGAAGGCTTAACCCTGAAACCCAGTAATATCATTGTCAGAGCCTTTGATGGTTCTAAAAGGATGGTCCACGGACATCCCAATTAAAGTGGGAACTGAAACCTTCAACTCCATATTTTATGTGATGGACATCCGTCCTTCCTATTCTTGCTTGTTGGGAAGACCCTGGATTCACAATGCTGGAGCCGTCACTTCTACTCTGCATCAAATTCTCAAGTACCCTGTCCAGGGGAAAATCATAATTGTTCATGGCGAAGAGGAATACATGATAAGCCATCTAAATTCTTTCCGCTATGTAGAATTGGACGGTGAATTCATCGAAACCCCTTTTTAGCATTTTGAAGAGGTAGCTCAGAAGATTGCGGCAACCAAGACGGTGACTTCTGTACCCATGATTACCAAACCTGTGCCTCGGATGTCATCCCTCAAAGATGCAAAGGTTGTAATTGAAGAAGGAGGAAGCACAATCTGGGGTCAGCTTCCAGACTTTCCTTTCAAATCAGACAAATTCAGCTTAGGGTTCACCTCAGCTGATCAGAAGGCCGTGCGCCGCGCCCGTGCCGGAGGACCACCTGTGAAGATCACACCTCATGGAGTCAATGCTTTGGAGGATAGTGAAGAGGAGACTAGATTGGAAGACTAGATTTTCCCTACTGTTGACGGAGGGCTGTGCAATTGGGAAGCAAAAGACTTCGTTCCGATTACTTTCATATCGTAGTAATTTATCTTTCAAACATTTATGTTGGCCTGTAATAATTCTTAAACAATTTGTACTTTTTTAACCTTGTGTGTTACCCGAGGCATAAAGGTCCATTTGTAAGGGTTCTTATTTTCATCTTCATATGCCATTTAATGAATCATGGACGTTTTCACATATAAACTTTTGTGTTCATTGTCTTTCTTTTTACATTTTATTTGTTTAAAGGTGGCTATACCCTTACACACACCCACACTCACAAATAAAGGTACTCTTCCATTACGGATCCCATGGGTAACGATACTGCTATAACTTTCAGTGACTCTGAAGATTTGGTCTACCAAGCCGAATACGAAGGTGAGGAAGATTGTAAGGTGCCAGGGGAATTGGCTAGACTTCTACAACAAGAGGAAAGGGCTATTCTGCCCCATGAAGAGCAGTTGGATACAATTAACTTGGGAACTGAGGAAGACAGAAAGGAAATCAGAGTGGGTGCCAACTTAGAGCCAAGTGTCAAAGAACGCCTAATTCAGCTGTTACATGAATATGTTGAGATATTCGCCTGGTCATACAAAGACATGCCGAGACTTGATACAGACATTGTAGTACACCGTCTACCCATAAGAGAAGTGTTGTACCCCAAAATTTGCCCTCCCATTTCTCTCAATAATTTCTCATCACTAAGCCCTTGGAGCTCAAGATCTAGTTAGGGTTTCATCTGCTCAAGACTTCTCCTTGCACTGTTGACCCAAATTAGGGTTTGTGTTTGCACAAAGATGTTTTGACCTAAAATGCCTAAGATAACTTTCATGCTTCATATTGAACTCCCAATTTTATCCACATCAAGTTTCAAACCTTGATTCCAAGTTTTGTCCAGTCAATTGGACAGTTGACCTAGAAATCAACTGTATTGGGGAAAAAGTCAACTGTGGCCAATTGACAGTCAAATCTCATGAAAATTTACCCACATCAACATTATGAACTCACATGGACCATTTGATCAAGTTTGGATCACAATTCCACAAGAAATTTGATCAGATCACCAAAAGGGCAAAATGGTCATTTTTAGGGTTTTGACTGCACAAGGGCAATTTTTGACTGTTTGACCTAGCCAATGGCAAACCAAGCTCACATATGGACTCAAGGACCCCATGGGATTGTCTTGACATGCTCAACAAGTTCAAAAGATCCCAAATACACAAGATTGACAGTTGAATTTCCCAGTCAATTGATCAATTTTGACTGTATACTGAAAAGTCAAACTTTGACTTTTTGGTCAAAATCAAGTGTCAAGATTCATTTTTCATCAAAACATGCCAAATCATGAAACTTGTTCATCAAGAAATCAAGAAATGCAAATTAGGGTTTGAAATGAAGATTTTTCATAACTTAGAATTTTTCTAAGTTATGAAAAACCCTAATTTTTTCCTAACTTTGTCCCACTTTCTCACCAAGATTCATTTGGATTCAAGCAAAAGTCAAAACATGAAAGTTGTAGCCTATTTCAAAATCTATAACTTTGATTCACAAAGTTTTCCCAAAAGAAGCTTGTATCTCAAGTTACAATTTTTGGAACAAGGGTACCAAACCATTCTTAACTTAGAGAAAATTTGACCTATTTTAGGCAGGATTTTTACCTTACTTCAAGACCATTTTTCACATACTTCCACTTGGAATTTCAATTTGCATTTCAAAGATGGATTGTAGTACACATTCCAAGCTTTCCAAAATGTCCAAGAACTCATCAAACAACCTCATGGTTTGAGAGAATCGAATTTTGCAATATGGGAAAAACTCACTTTTGTTATGGCCAATTTCCATGTTCATACACTTAGGCAATTTTCAAATCAGCATGCATTTCTTGATTACAGGCCCTAAATCCTTTTTACACTCATAAATTTAATGCAAACTCTTTGTGCCAAGACCATATTCTATGTGTTCAAGCATTGCATAATGGTTTAATCCCAAAATAGATAAAGCATTCTAACCATTTTTGCAAAAGTGAACTTTATGTCAAAATGCAAATCCAAGCAAGTACATTTGAAATCTCTTTGGCACAAGTTTAGGAACTAATTACACTGATCAAGACTAAGTGGTTCAACATAGAATGGGGGCCTCTATCAGTCTAGAACTCCACTTGACCTTTTCTTGCTTAAGTGTGAAGAAACATAGCATTTTGGACAACAACTTTCATCTCAGCTAACCAAGCCTTAAGAAAACTTGTCAAACACTTTCTAAACATCCATTCTGAGCTAGAACACGAGCCAACCAAGTCCCAAACACTCTCATTCACAAAATTACCATTGAACTGCACAAAAACAGGGCCTGCTGCAGATTGAACCCCACAACTCATTTCCATCGTGCATTCTTGCTAAAACCACTTCAAACACCTTCCCTACCATCAATGCAAACTATCCAAAGCATTAGAAGTGGACTGTAACTCCTCTAATCAGTTTGGCCATTTTCATTTTCTTGTTTAGCAGGTGGAGTGCTACAACTCGATTCAGCTAGTTTCAAAGCAAAGTAAAACTTGGAATAGCATCCCTGGACATCAAGGAAGCTGTACCAATCATCACCTTGCTCTGAAAGTACCTCCATCATCAGATACAACTTCAACTGAACAGGTATATTCTTGAACTTCTAACTCTCAATGTAGGCATCATTAGCTCTAAGTTTGTGAATAAGAAGTGTTCTACTCATGCCCCTGAAACTGTACATACCTTTACTTTCCATTTATTTTGCATATGTTGTGAGAATTTAAGGTCTGAACATTGATAAAAAATTAGGTTAAGATTTGGGAATGGAGAAATTCTCTCTCATTTTTTAGAGTTAGATCAAGTTTTTGGTATGTATGGATTCGTTGTTTGATGCTGAACATTTTTGATGTTGTGAGTTTTCATTAAAAAGCCAAGAATCCAGGTGTTTGAATCATTGAACAAAGCGCGCGTTTTTGATATTGTTTCTGGCCAGAGGTTGAAGAAGGACTTGGTGGGCTGGGCTTGATTTGTCATTTCTGTTTACACACTATTTTTTACTTTGACACCCCCTAGGCCCATTTGGCTTATTTTTATGATTTTTGACTTTTGTTTTTTATTCCTGACTTATTTATTTTTCCTCATAATATTAAAAACATAAAAAAACATTTTTTACACCATTTTTATATTTTTTAGGCATTTATTTGTTTATATTGATATTTGTATGTAAATAAATACATAATATTATTATTTAGAATAACTAGAAAAAAATAATGTAAACACATTCATTTTTTGATTTTTATTTTATCTTCTGAAAATATTTTATATAGAATATACTTTTTTTATAAATATTAAATATTATTATTTTGTATATATAATACATATTTAGAAAATAATACAAATATGTATATATATATTTATTAGAATATTTAGGACAAAAATACAAAAATATATACATTTTTATTTTTATTAATATTTGATAGTAAAAATACCTTTTTGGCAAATATACTTCATTTTTATTTTATTTTGTATATAATTGATAAATATTTGTACATATTAAATAAATAATACCTTTTACCTAATAAAATTAGGGTTTTACCGTAAACATAAAAATACCCAAAAATTAATACTTTTTATTTTGTTTACTTGACATATAAAAATACTCTTTTTCATACACATAAAAAACATTTTTTTTGCATCTTGCATATTTATTTTATTTCCATTTAATTTGTGCAATTAATTATCTTGTAAATAATCTCAAATTGATGTAATAGCTAGGTTTAAATTCCTTGTCAAATACCCCCCATTTGAACATTTGTACCCCCTTCCCATATATCGTGTTGTAATAGTTTAGAAATTTATTTTTTGCATTTTAATGCTTTCTAATTATGCCATGTTAGAATTAGGGTTTGTATGCAAATAAAAACAACAAAATAGTTTGACCTAATTTCAAGATAAACAAGCATGAAAATGGACAACACTTATCACACTTGCACCCCTAGGGTATTCCACTTGTTGCCTTCAATAAATGGGCCATATTGCATGTTAGGTCTCTTTGGGCAAAACAAACACAATTCAAATGATCGTAGTCCCTCGATGACGCTTTCGAAAGTTGCCTAAAAAATGATCAAGTCCCTTAAAGGAAAATTGCCCAAAGATACTTGACACCATTGCAATTATGGTCTAAACGATGACCCGCGCCCGTCCCTTTCACATCCTAACACAAGATTGTCCACCAAATGCAATGGTGGAACAAAATTGTTAAAAGGGTTAAAACATAGCAAAAATCTTTGAGAACTTTAGGGTAGATAGCTCTTAAGTACTTGTCAACTTGCAAAACAAAAACACTTGCCTATTTTTCAAACCACACTTCACAAACACCTTTCAAAACAAACTTTCAAAAAAACCTTGAAACATCTTTTCAAAAAGACAAACACCTTTTGTAAAACATTCGAGTAAAGAATTGTTACAAGGGTAGCCTAGACAAGGCATATTTTTCAAAACATTTTCAAAACCACACACAAAGCACCATTTCAAACAATTGAAAACCAAGGCAAGTTGATCCAAGCAAGTAACTAAGAGCCCATGGATAACCATGGATAGAAAGGGTTCTAATACCTTCCCTTTCTATAATCTACTCCCCGAACCCAAGAAAATATCTCAAAGGTTTTTGCTGTGCTTTTTAAACCTTTCCTTAGGATAAAATAAAAAGTCGGTGGCGACTCTTGCTCAACCGAAACATTTGCGAAAACAAACGCAAAACCATAGTCAGTTCTCCCACCGTATCACAAGAAGACTGTCCACCAGTTAAGCAAAAGGTCTGCCGCATGAGACCTGACATGTCTGAAAAGATCAAAGCCGAAGTTATGAAGCAGTTCAATGCCGGATTTCTTGCTGTTACTTCCTATCCATAATGGGTTGCTAACATTGTGCCCGTGCCTAAGAAGGACGACAAAGTGAGAATGTTCGTGGATTACAGAGACTTAAACAGGGCCAGCCCTAAAGACGACTTTCCACTTCCGCACATTGACATCCTGGTTGACAACATAGCTCAGCACAAAGTATTTTCTTTCATGGACGGATTTTCAGGTTACAACCAGATCAAAATGGCACCTGAAGACATGGAGAAAACTACTTTTGTTACACAGTGGGGTACGTTCTGCTACAAAGTGATGCCATTCGGACTGAAGAATGCCGAGGCAACCTATCAACGCACCATGGTATATTTATTTCATGACATGATACATCATGAGATAGAGGTCTACGTAGATGACATGATATCCTGTTCACAAACGAAAGAAGAACACCTCGACCAGTTGCAAAAGTTGTTTGTCAGGTTGAAGGAGTACAAGCTCAGATTAAACCCTAACAAGTGCACCTTCGGAGTCAGGTCCGGTAAACTCTTGGGTTTCATTGTCAGCAACAAAGGCATCGAGGTTGATCCTACCAAAGTCAAAGCTATACAAGAAATGTCCGCTCCTCGCACTGAGAAGGAGGTCAGAGGTTTCTTGGGACGCCTAAACTACATTGCAAGGTTCATTTTTCACCTAACATCTACCTGTGAACCAATCTTCAAGCTGCTGAAGAAAGATCAGGTGGTTAGATGGAATGATGACTGTCAAATTGCTTTCGATAAAATCAAGGAGTATTTGCTAGAACCTCCTATCTTGATACCACCCGTCGAAGGAAGACCGCTAATCATGTATCTGACCGTCCTAGGGAATTTAATGGGGTGCGTACTAGGGCAGCATGATGAGTCTGGCCGAAAAGAGCATGCCATTTATTACCTTAGCAAAAAGTTTACCGACTGTGAAACAAGATATTCATTGCTCGAGAAAACTTGCTGCGCTTTGGTATGGGTTGCTCGCTGGCTGAGGCAGTACATGTTGACTCATACCACTTTGCTGATATCTAAAATGGATCCGATCAAATACATCTTTGAGAAGCCTGCTTTATCTGGAAGAATAGCTAGATGGCAAATGATCCTGACCGAGTATGATATATAGTACACGACCCAAAAAGCTATAAAGGGGAGTGTGCTAGCTAATCATCTGGCCCATCAAGCTGTCGAAGATTACCAATCCATGAAGTTCGACTTCCTTGACGAAGACATCATGACATTGGACAATATTGAAGATATCAGACCATATGATGGACCTGAACAAGGATCCCGGTGGACCCTGTACTTTGATGGTGCTTCCAATGCACTTGGCAATGGTATCGGCACAGTACTCATCTCCCCATAGGGTTTCCATACTCCTTTCACCGCCAGACTTTGCTTCAACTGCACCAACAACATGGAAGAGTATGAAGCTTGCATCTTTAGACTCAAGGCTGCCATAGACTTGGGAATCAAATCTTTGATTGTATTTGGGGACTCAGCTTTGGTTATCAGTCAAATCAAAGGAGAGTGGGACACTAAACATCCAAACCTCATCCCTTACAAAGAACATGTCTTGACATTGCTACCACATTTCGAGCAGATTACCTTTGAGCACTTCCCGCGAGAATAAAATCAGCTAGCGGATGCTCTAGCTACAATGTCATCCATGTTTAAACTTAATTGGGACAACGAGGCTCCCCAGATCACCATTGAACAGATGGAAGAACCCGCACACTGTCACGAGATTAATACCGAAGAAGTAGTGGACCGACCTTGGTTTCACGAAGTCAAAAGGTATCTCGAGGCTCCAGAATATCCTGAAGGAGCTTCAGTCAACGACAAAAATTTCTTAAGGAGATTCTCAGCTAAGTTCTTCCTGAGCAATGGTATCCTATACAAGCGCAATCATGATTGCATTCTGCTCCGTTGTGTGGACAAGATTGAAGCTGAACAGATCATGGCTAAACTGCACAATGGCACCTTTGGCACTCACTCTAGCGGGCATACGATGGCTAAGAAGATTCTAAGGGCAAGCTATTACTGGTCTACCATGGAAGCTGATTGCTATCAATATTCCAGAACTTGTCACAAATGTCAGATTTATGCGGACAAGGTACATATACCTCCAGTTCCTCTCAATGTCTTAACAGCTCCTTGGCCATTCGCTATGTGGGGAATCGACATGATTGGAGAAATCAAGGCTACAACATCCAATGGACACCATTTCATTTTGGTGGCCATTGATTACTTCACAAAGTGGGTCGAAGCAGCTTCTTTCGCATCCGTTACAAAGAATGTTGTTGCCCGCTTCATCAAGCAGAACCTTATTTGTCGGTACGGTATCCCCGAAAGGATCACCACTGACAACGGTACAAACCTTAACAACACTATGATCACCGCCTTGTGCGAGCAGTTCCAGATTCAACATCCCAATTCATCTCTCTATCGGCCAAATATGAATGGTGTTGTCGAAGCTGCGAACAAAAATATCAAAAAGATCATACAAAAAATGACAGTCACCTACAAAGACTGGCATGAGATGCTACCGTTTGCTCTCCACGGGTACCGTACCACGACTCGCACTTCAAATAGGGCAACACCCTATTCCTTGGTATATGGCATGTGTTGTACCCCAAAATTTTCCCTTCCATATTCCTCAAAACATTGCAAGAAAGATCTCCAAGTTGCTCAAGGTAGTCCAAGAGTTGGTCAGACAAGCTCTCTCCTAAGGCAGTCTACCCCAAATTAGGGTTTTGTGTTGCATCAAGATCCTTGAGTCCAAGTGACCCCAAGTGCTCACCAATGTCCTAATATGTTCCCAAGATCATCCATGTCAAGTTTCAGGCCTTGCAGAGGAAGTTTGCTTGCTCAAAGGTCCAAAAATCGACTATGCTAGGGCAAAAGTCAACTGTGACCTACATACAGTCAAACTTCAAGATTTTTTGTCAACATTCTAATTTTGAAGTATATTTCATAATTTGATCAAGGGTTTATCATGATTCATCAAGGATTGCTCAAAATTCGTCAAGATTCAAAAGTTGCTAAATTAGGGTTTTGTAGGAAAAAGTCAACTCAACTTTGACCAAGCATAACTTTCTCATACTTTATGAGAAATGACCCACCCAAATCTCATTTTGAAGAGGATGAAATTCCCTACAATCCATCTTCATATCCCAAGATAAACATATGCAATCACAAGAACTTATGAATTTGGACATTATAGGTCATTTTGAAAACTCAACAAAAACACCTTTTTTGTAAAAGCTTCTAACTTGAGCATGGAATATCAAAATAAGATGAGACAAAAAGGGTTGATTAGCGGACATCTAAAGATTTCTAAAAAGTCCAAGAACACCTCCAAAAGTTCAAAATTGAAGAAGTTATGCATTGTTGAAGTTGGACTTTTTGGCAAAATTGCCAAAAGTCAACTATCCCCAAAACTCCAAAATTTGCCAAATGGGCCCATTCTTTTTCACTTGTTTTGTGTTTGCATTGAAGCCAACGTGCTCCAGCCTTGGCCATGTGTTCATATTATATTTTTATTATTTAATTTGATTTTTATTTGAATTAATTCATTTTAAATCAAATAAAATCACATAAAATCAAAAATATTGATAACCAAAGATCTTTTAATGATTTCAGGTTTCAATGGAGAGCTAGTACCCCCACCAAACTCGAATCAAAGCTTGTATGCACAAAAAGATCCAAATCAAGCTAATTTTGGAAAGCTTTAATGGAGAATAAAATCAAATCTCAAAATCATCAATGGAGGGAGATTTGGACAAGGAATTCTAACCTAATGTATCGTCTAATACATAAGGAAGCGAGAGGGACAAAAATAAGGGTTGGAGATCAATTAGAGAGGCATAACCAAATTTGCAAAAACCAGAAAAGTGTGATTTTGAAATCAACCCTAGAGGCAATTTCAAGACTTGAGACTTGTCCCAATCTCTTCCTACCCATCTCCACAAGCGAAACCAATCCAAACCACGCGTTTTCAAGCTTCCTAGAGCGCTGTAAGTGGTCCACGAAACCACCCTGTTCTTGATTTCATATTTCATAAATTAGGCATTGTTAATACGAAATAATTGCATATTTGTGATCACCATGCCATTTGCAAGCTTTTTACATTAATCAATTTCATTTATCTGACTTATATGGAGATCCACCATTGCTAGGGTTTGGTTCTTGTTTTTGGGGTTTTTCATTTCAGGAAAAATTGGCCATGATGATGGCTATGGTTGTGATCAGCAGGTTGAGACGAACGCAACCATGTTCTTAGAATGCGTTTATATGGCCTGTACAGGATTTTAGAGATGCCTGGTTTGTAGTGACGGACCTCTATCCGTAGGTATAATCCTTGGAACTTTTAGCAACGGTTCAATGAAGGAGATGAAGGTGTGTCACGCCATCATTGGACCATTCAAATAACGCGCGTTTTTTTATTTCTGGCAATTGATTTTTGTTTTTATATATTGCATTATGTTATTATTATTATAACAAATGAAACAACGCAGCCCAGTGGTAGACACCTCAGCGCTTAAGGCTCTCAAGGCTGGAGGTCAGGGGTTCGATCCGTGCCTCCAGCAAGTTGCATTTTCTTATTTGCTTTCAGGTAATCCCATATGCGCCTATGCCAGGAGTTCCACCATGTTCATCCCTCATCCAGATGCCAGATGGTCAGATGGCCAGATCTGGTGGCCAATCCTTGAAGGCACACCATAAGCCAGTCAACGCCTATGCACTGGATTGCAAAAAGTCCACATGGATTTTCATTAATGGGCCAACAGATTTGCTATGGACACCTCCATGATCAGGCCCAATTTCTCTTTCTCACACTTTATTTATTTAATTTATTTACTTTATTTTATTTAATTAATTTACTAACCAATAACAATTTTTTATTTATCAAAAGATCACCAAAATACTTTTTTATTCAGAATTTTATTTTTCTTTAATAAATTTTATTTAATTAATTAGGTTTTTAATTCTAGAATAAATTTAATTTATTTTGTAAATATTTAAAATTAATTAGAAATTATTAGGTTTTAATTCATTTAATTATTTTATTTTCTTTCTTAAATTAACAAAAACTCCAAAAAAATGTCATTAATTATTTTTTTCATTAATTTATTTAATAATCAATTTAGTATTTAATTTAGGATTTAATTTCTTTTCTTAAAATAAAAACAACAAAAAAAGCATTTTCTTTTAAAAGGGTCAAAACCTTATTTCGCATCGATTTAATTTCGCGTCGCGCTTTATTTTTCTTTATCCAGTTAATGTATCTGTTCCCAGTTTGTAATAGATAATTAGGACATTTTATTTATTTTACCGCTTAATTTTATTTTCAAAGGGTTGCTTGCCTTGTAATTTAATTTCCGCATTTTAATTCTGCAAATTACAACTGTTGGATGTTTGGTAATAGGGTTTGCATGACAATAATGAAAGCTTAATCTTAAAACCAAATTAGATCACCCTAAACATGTGCAAAGATAAAAATAACTGAAAACAATACACTCGCACATGTGCACTCCTAGGGTACACCCCACTTGGTTGCCTTCGTAAACGGTCATTGAGTATAGGTCATTTTAGAGGTCTTCCTCTTGTCTAAAAGATCATAGTCACCTTGAAACGGTTGCCTCAGATATTTTTTCCTCGAACAAATGATCTAAGACACCAGGGTTACCGCTAAGGCGTCCTAACAATGCTTTAGTGACCATATGTCCCTCATTCAAATTGACCCTCAAACTCCAACGACGGTGCTACCTACTCATCAATAGTGGGATATCATTGTCTAAAGGAAATTAGCATAGAACGATTCCTTTTCGAGTAGGTAAATAGTTCTTAGATACTTGCTGTGATACGGTGGGAGAACTGACTTGAGGTTTTGCGTTTGTATTCGCACTTGTTCGGTTTAGCAAGAGTCGCCACCGACTTTTTATTTTATCCTAAAGGAAAGGTTAAAAAAGCACAGGAAAAACCTTTTGAGATGTTTCGCGGGTTCGGGGGGTAGATTATGAAAAGGGAAGGTATTAGCAACCTTTTCATCCATGGTTATCCATGGGATCTTAGTTACTTGGTTTTAGATCACTTGCCTTGATTTTTGATTGCTTGAAATGGTGTGTGTGTGTGCGTGTGTGTTTTGAAAATGTTTTGAAATAGACGCCTTTGTTTCGGCAACCGTTGTAATGACTCGTGTTTGAGTATATACGAAGGTGTGTATCTTTTCGAAAAGATGTTTCAAATGTTTTTTGAAAGTTTGTTTTGAAAGTGTTTGTGGAGTGTGGTTTGAAAAGTAGGCAAGTGTTTTTGCAAGTTGATCAAGTAACTAAGAGTTTTGTCTACCCCTAAGTTTACTCAAAGGTTTTTCTCATGTTTTAACCCTTTTTAACAATTTTGTTCCACCATTGTATTTGGTGGACAATCTTGCGTTTAGGATGTTTAACGGGACAGGCACGAGTCATCGTATGGACCATGAATGCAATGGTTCCAAGTGTCTTTGGAAATTTTGTTTGAAGGGACTATGATCATTTTGTTTTAGGCAACTCTCGAAAGCGTCATCGAGGGACTTATGATCATTTGAATTGCTTTGCCAAAGAAACTCGACGTGCAAGCATGGCCTATTTTGGAAGGCAACATGTGGGATTACCCTAGGGGTGCAAGTGTGATTGTGTATTGATTTCATGTATTTGTCTTGTATTAGGTTACCTAGCGTTTGATTTTATGTACATACAAACCCTAGGTCTAACCATGGTATATTTGAAAGCGGTAAATTGCGGGAATTTAAAGTCTACGCTATTACAAATAGTATCCGGGAGTGGGGGTACAAGTATACAAATGAGGGATGAGACTTATAGGAGAATAGTATCCAAATAATTACAACCAAATCGAATCAATCGCCATCTCAAATGTAAAGCAATAGCAATATAAAATGGGACAAGCAAATGTATTGATGTATAAGAAAGATAAAATGTGTATTGTGAATGTATTTGTGTAAGTGTATGATTATTTACAAGGTGAGAAATGTTAATGTATTATTAAGTGTTTTGTTTATTTAATGTTATCATTGTATTCTTGTTAACGTATTGTTTTATCATGTTTTGTATTTTTGTTAATCATGTACAAACTATTTATCTAAAGAAAAAGAAAAGTATTATGTATTGATGTACAAGATAAAATATTTTAAGAAAAGAAAATATTCAAATTCTATATATTAATGTCTTATATTAATTAATGTATTTTAACTAATCTTTTTATACACAAAGTTTTAACTAAAAAAAAAGAAATGTTTTAAGAAAAGATTAATGTTTTTGGTGTATTTTAATTAATGTATTATATACAAAAGGGAAAAGAAAAATGTTTCAATTTTGAGAAAGAATTAATGTTTTAAATTTGAGAAAATTATTATGTTCATGTTTAGTTAATATTCTATAAAAAAATTAATGTAAAGAAAACAAAATTAGTGTATTAATGTAAGTTATAAAAAAGGATATTAGGGTGATAAAAGAAAAAAAATATTTTTAGTTTAAAAAAAACAAGAATGGGCCTTAGAGGGTCCTGTGGCCCAAACATAATTTGCAACAGAAGCCAAAAGGGGGGGTGTCAATTGGAACGCATTTGGGCTTTGGGAAACTGAAGAGGGTTGAGGTCCACTTTCTTCCCAAATTATTTTGCAAAGGGGTTTGAGTTATCGTGTTCACTTGGAATCAGCTTAGGGTTTGTGAGACAGGGGCGCCGTTTTGGCTTCGTCTTCACTTCATTCGTTTCCTCCGTCTTCCTCAACGTAAGGGCCACTGAATCGAAACCCTCCTCCTAGGGCCACCGCGCCATCATCCGTCTTCCTCCCTCCATGGACCGCTCGAGCAAAGATTCGTTCAAGGTGATGAATTCTAACTTAGCGCTTTTTAGGGTTTTCACTTTTATGTCTTGCATGCTTCGTTTTTCGTTCATTGACTCTGATTAGGCGTTGTTGTTATTCTTGTTGGAGGTGCGTTAAAGGAAAGATAAGAAAAGATACTACCTTTTGTTGGAGGAGGACGGTGGATCTGGAGGCGCTCAGGCGGCTTGACGGCGAGGGGATGGTGATGATGAGCGTTTGAGCTAGCTTTCTTTTCCTGGTATGTTTAATTCCTTTGTCTTTTTAGGGTTCTATGATGACAAACTGAGAACCCTAGCACAATCTCTTCTTCTGTTTCTTGGCCTCGCTTCTGTTGCCTAGCTGGCTTGTATGCTTTAGAGATTTCTTTGATGATGATACGCTTGAAATGTTTGATGTCTGGTATGTTCTGAGTATGCCTGTGATTGTATGCTTGTTGGTATGTTTGAGTTGCCTTGATGATTAACCCAGATGACAATGTTCTGAGGGTTCGTGTTGCTTTGGAAACTGGTTTTGGAAAGGGCTTGACAGTTTGGTGCTTGAGGGCTTTTGAAATTACAGGCCTTGGCTTTAGCTTGACCAGGTAAGGCTTGGATGGTTTAATGGCCTATGCTGTTTAGATCTACTGGTTTGAGGCCTGGTTTTGAAGCTTTAGCAGGTTGGGTTTTTTGGCTTATGTTACAATAGGCTTTAAGCTTCTGGTTTTAAGGCTTTTATGAGAAGCAGGCTATGGCCTCATGTTTTTGACCAAGGTTTCAGGCCTTGGCTTAGTGTGCTTTAGGCTTGATAACAGTTTACAGGTTTAAGGTTTATGGTTTTGATACAGGTTTAGAGATGGATGCAGGTTCAGGCTTTGGTTGAGGCTTGGTTGAGGCTTGCATCAGTTTGAGGCTTCTTGGCCTTTTAGGCTTGACACAGGTTATGGCCTCTGGTTTTTGAACCTCTGTTTGCAGGTTTTATCTTGAGGGCTTTTTGTGCTTACAGGCTTGAGTTATACAGGTGAAGGTTTTTTGGGCAGGCTATTAAGCTTGAGGCTTTATGCTTGTTGAGGCCGTTCTGTATATTTTCTTTTTGTTCCTCCAGTTTTGAGAGTTTTTTGGCCTTTTTTTTATTTCTGCCCCCGGTACTGTGTTGATAAGTTCTGTTTTTATATCTTTGCCCTTATGCCTAAAGCCTGCTGTAAGCCTGTACTTCTTTCACTCTCTCTCTCCTCTCTTGACAGTTTCAAGCATTATTATATTTGCTTATAATCTGTTTTTTTTCTGAAAAAGCATACAGGCTGGAAAATGATGAAAATAGGATGTTGCTTGCAATGTAGTTTAGCTCTGCATACTTTTTATCTCCTTTTCCACATTTTCTTCTTCTTTGTGACAACATTTGTACTTGTTTTGAATAGCCTTTTGGCAGCTTGTGGAAAGTTTGAAATTGGAATTTAGTTTGGACTTTGTTGGCTTAGTTCAGTTTGCCTTTTTGATTATGCAGTATGTTGACCAATTTGAATTTGTGCAATTAAAACTCTTTGTGCATTTCATACTTTTTGTAAGCATTTTTCATCCCTCTTTGTGAACCGAGAGAAATCTCGTGATTTGCAGAGAGGGCGAACTGATTCCGACCAGTTGCTTTTAATGATGAATTCTGAATTAACTGTCTGCTCTTAATTTCAATTTATCTGCTTCTGACTTTTTCTTCTTTTTGCAGATAAAACTCAATGGAGCATTGGAGCAATGGATAGAAGATGAAGACTTAGAAATTAGGATAGCTTTATTTCAATTTTAATTGTTTGTAAAATTATCATTTGTAAATACTTTGTAAATAAATACTGTATTTAAATAATAATTGTAACAAATAATTTAAAGATGAATAAAATCCATTTTTTATCAGTTAATTCCTTTCAATTCAATTGTTTATTTAATTATTCATAATTCTTAAAATTATAATAACTGGAAATAAATCCAAATCACTTTAACTCAGAATAATAAATAATCAATAAACGTCCGGAATCTTGAATAATCAGAGCACTGCACAGCTAAACAAACAAAACGTCCACATGCCCTTTTCTTTCTCACTTGATTAAATCCAACACTGCAAACTCAATCCAAATGACTCAGTCCAAACTTCAAAGTAAACTGAGAAGAACTATAGAATGAATTTTTTCTGAGGAATATGTGCACAAAACCCTAGTTCTTGATTAAATGTCAAAGAAGCGTTCGCCTGATCAAAACTTGAGCCAAAATCAACCAAACCTTTGCAATCTGCCTGAACTGCTTTAAAATCAATGAGAAACCCTAATTTTTGTCTGACTGACGAGAAAAGTCTGTTTGACCGATTCTTGAGCCAGTATGAAGAATCAGGAAAAGCCCGAAGCTGTGATTTCTTGAGGAAAAATATGAGGGAAAATTTTGGGGTACAACAGTTTCCCCTGTTCAATCTTCTTGAACCTGAAGAGTTAGATTGGCAAGTTTGCCGTTCGCGACTTGAAGGTAAAAGGAGATTGGATACTAGAGTGCCCAAAAATTTGCACTCAGTGATGTGATGGTAGAGGGAATGGGCTTACAGATTCCATTTGGTGACTACTGGTAGGAGGATGGGCTTATAGATGCCATCTGGAAATGGGCTTAAAGATGCCATTTGGAAATGTCTGGAGGAGGATGGGCTTATAGATGCCATCTGAAGGTGATTGTTGAACTGTATGTCACTGGGGAGTGGACGAGTATCATAAAGGCATCCATGCTTTGGAACATCTCTTAACTGGGGTTCTGAACAAGCAATAGATTGACATCCATGTTTTGGAGAATCCGTAAACTGTTTTCAGGAGTTGGAGTTGAGTAAGCAATATAGCAGCATCCGTTATTGGGAAGCGTCCGTAAACTGTTTTCAAAAGTTGCATCTGAACAGGTGATAGATTAACATCCGGTGTTAGGAAGAATCCGTAAACTATTTTAAGAAGTCTTGAAGTGGAGAAGGAACCAGTGTAGGGTTTCCTGATGATGAGTCTGTGTAAAACTGCATCTGAATGAATCCGGAATATGTATCAGAATGTCGCCATGTCTGGGTCACATCTGAACTATCTCTGAGTGAATCTGGAATAAGTATCAGAACGTCGCCATGTCTGGGTCACATCTGAACTATTTCTAGAAAGAATCTCGGAAGATGATGATCTTTGTCTGTCGACTGATCTTACCTGAAAAAGTAAAGAGTTAGCTGTATGCAATGTCATGATGCGTGATGCAATATATGTTATATCAATGTTTATGATATGAATGTGATGAATGCGCATGCAAGCTGATGAGCTGTCTTGCTGAGGATAGATGAATCCTGGATGGTTAGAGACAAAGAATCTTGATTGCTGCTGGGGAAAATAATTCCTTGGCTGCTGCTGGGGAGGGCAAGAATCTTTGGTCATAAGAAGTCCTGGGACCACTGTCGAGGAATCCGGAGCTTGGGTTGTATGCCAATCTACTGGGGAATTCCTGTCTTGAGGAGATCTTCACTGGGGAATATTCGAATATTCTGTGAGGAACTGAAAATGAGAGTCTTCACTCTGCTTGGGGATTGATAGTTGTAAGTTTTAGCTCCGCTGGGGATCTTGAAACTTGATTCTGAGGGGAACTAGATTCTGTAAGGCTCTCTGGCTGGGGATTACAAGAATCTTTTGATTGTTGTAGGTGTTGATCTGGAATAAGTTACGGAATGTCGCCATCTCTGGGTCACATCTTGAACTATCTCTAGAAGCAAATCTGGAAAGAGTATCGGAATGTCGCCAAATCTTGGGTCACATCTGAACTATTTCTGGGAGGAAATTCTGAATAAGTTATAGAATGTCGCCAAATCTTGGGTTACATCTGAACTATATCTAGAAGCAAATCTGAACGAGTTATAGAATGTCGCCAAATCTGGATCACATCTGAACTATTTCTGGGAGGAAATTCTGAATAAGTTATAGAATGTTGCCAAATCTTGGGTCACATCTGAACTATATCTAGAAGCAAATCTGAACGAGTTATAGAATGTCGCCAAATCTGGATCACATCTGAACTATTTCTGGGAGGAAATTCTGAATAAGTTATAGAATGTCGCCAAATCTTGGGTCACATCTTGAACTATATCTAGAAGCAAATCTGAATGAGTTATAGAATGTTGCCAAATATGGGTCACATCTGAACTATATCTAGAAGGAAGTCCTGAATAAGTTATAGAATGTCGCCAAATCTGGGTCACATCTGAACTATATCTATAAGGAAGTCTGAATGAGTTATAGAATGTCGCCAAATCTTGGGTCACATCTTGAACTATATCTGGAAGGAAATCCTGAATGAGTTATAGAATGTCGCCAAATCTGGGTCACATCTGAACTATATCTGGAAGGAAGTCCTGAATAAGTTATAGAATGTCGCCAAATCTGGGTCACATCTGAACTATATCTGGAAGGAAGTCTGAATGATTTATAGAATGTCGCCAAATCTTGGGTCACATCTTGAACTATATCTGGAAGTAAATCCTGAATGAGTTATAGAATGTCGCCAAATCTGGGTCACATCTGAACTATATCTGGAAGGAAGTCTGAATGAGTTATAGAATGTCGCCAAATCTTGGGTCACATCTTGAACTATATCTGGAAGGAAATCCTGAATGGGTTATAGAATGTCGCCAAATCTGGGTCACATCTGAACTATATCTGGATCTTGATTTTGTTGAGAGTCAGAAATTGGGAGTTTTAATTGGCCGTTATTCTGTTGGTGGTTGTAATTTCCAGCAGGTGATGAAGGAAAACTTCGGACACTTTTGACATTCGAATGCCCCAAGTGATGATGAAGGAGTCTTGAATCAGATTACCATGCGAATTGAGAGATTTCTTGAAATCTTGACTGGACTGCCCCAGGTTAACTGAACTTTGAAAGATCTGTTGAAACCTTGACTGGACTGCCCCAGGTTAATCGGATGGTGACATGTCATGCCCCTTGTTGATAGGAGACTTGTAATGGAAGTGTCGTCCTTTTGAAGTGATTTTACTCGCTGAGAGAGTTTTCGTTCCTCCGAACATTCGCTGTATGAATTTCTTCGCTGTCAAACAAATAGCCAAATGCAAACAGTGATATTCAAGCAATGCAAAGTTTATGTTTGTCTCAAAGTTTTGAAAAATGCGTTTTTTAGCAGAAAACTTTTTATAAGACAAGTCAACACAAGATTTTAGAGCAAAGCCTTACAGGAGTCAGGATACCTTTGGTAACAGTATGCTTTCGAACTAACCCAAGCTTCAATTAGGACTTTTGAAGGGTTGTAACGTGGCCTGGTTCACGGTTTAAGAAACAAAGGATAAAGGCTCAAAGTTTATTTGTACCCACCCGCTCTTCATGATGTTCTTCAATCCTAAGCTCAGTTAATTGTGCGTCGCATTCTACTTGAGTTTGGAATGACTTTTTGGGTGATGGTTCACCAATGGAGTTTGGGAGACAGTCATCATCTCCTTTTTTCTTTGCAGCATTTTTCATTTTGTTGAGGATTTGTAATGACCTCTCTATTTTGATTTTGATTTGTTATCCCTAACTTTTGCCTGACTGTTTCTGTTTTCGAGATCACAGTCAGCGGGATGCCCCAGCTTTCTTAAGCCTCCTTTACAGGTTTTGGCTTGGTGGGCTTTTCTCTTTTGAGAGATTGACTGCCCATATGATAGGGAACCACCCTGTCTTTTGATCCCAGAGGAATGCCTTCTTTTTTTTGTGTCGTTCGTTGTGTTACGAACTGAGAGTTTGCGACTTCAATGCGCACCCTTTTGAATTAACTGAGAGACTACCCTGCCCCAGGTTTATATCAAAGGTTTTGATTGTTTAGAACATAAAACTCTTACTTCTTTGGCTCGAAGGGGTTAACTAGGGATTATCTTCCTTATAACTCCAGTGTTTGGGAATTGAAAGAAATGCATGTACATCATCAGCAAGGTCTGTTCAAAAGCATATTGTATGAGATTATGGTATTGTTTCGTCATCCTCCCTCTAAAGGCTTGCAGCTTTTTATCAAGAGTCAAATATCATAAAGAAAGCATAAGAGTAGTGAAAACGAATGGATGAATTCAAGACAAACATATGCAATGCATTAATGAAACAGAGTTTGACATTAAAAGATAATTGTTTGAATAATACAAGAAGTTACAACTTGAAAATTCGAATGAAACAAAAACAATCTCAATGATTTGGCATAGGAGGAGTGATCATGCTAGAGTCTCCGGAGGACCAAACTCAATCTCCTTGGCATCAATCATGTCTTGGATCTTGTTCTTCAGAGGCCAACAGTTGTTGGTGTCATGCCCCGGACTGTTAGAGTGGTATTCACACCTTTCATTGGGGTGATAGGTAAGAGCAGAAGTATTTGGGTTCCGAAGAGGAGCCCTCAATGTAATCAGATCCCTCTTCAACAAGTGTTGTAGTGCCGGAGACAATGGCATGTTAATGTTGGTGAACTTCCTCTTAGGTGCGACTTCCTTACGCTGATGCCCTTGTCTTTGTTGAGCAGGCGTATGCTTAGAGATCAAGATTGCCCCCACGTGTTGGTCATGACGACCCCTTTGACTGTTCGCAACATTGGACTCTTTCTTTCCGTTGTAGGGAATCATCTGAGTATCCGAGGATGTAGTTCCTTAGATCTTTCCACTTTTGATGCCAGCTTCGACCCTTTCGCCGGTCAGTATTAGCTCGGTGAACCCGGCTGAGGAGCTTCTAATTAAGTGATTGAAGAAAGGCCTGGTCAAAGTTCCCATGAAGATGTCAATCAGCTCCCTATCAGTTAAAGGAGGTTGCACCCTGCCAGCCAAATCTCTCCACTTTTGGGCATATCCCTTGAAGCTCTCGTCAGAACCCATGGTCATGTTCTGCAACTGCACACGAGTTGGTGCAAGATCAGCATTGTACTGATATTGTCTGTAAAAAGCCCTAGCTAAATCCTCCCAAGTGTGGATACGAGAACTCTCCAATTGATAGAACCACTCGAGTTGAGCTCCTACCAGACTTTCTTGGAAGACATGGATCCAAAGCTTTGGATCAGTTGTGTATGGTTGAATCTTGCGGACATAAGACTTTAGATGCATCTTAGGGCAAGAGACCCCATCGTACATGGCAAAGGTAGGGACCTTGAACTTTGGGGGAATGACCAATCCAGGAACTAAACCCAAGCCTCCTAAATCCAGGCCATGTATTTGTTGGACCTCCATGGCATTGAGGCGATCCTCCAACTCTTTGTACTTGTCATCAGTGAGAGGGTATTGTTCCTCGGAGTAGTCAGCTTCCTCTTCAACAATCTCCACATTGTGGTCTTCTTCAAGACCGGCCCCTATGCTGGGTGGAGTTGAAAGGTCTAAGGTTTTAGGCCTTCTCCTCAAATTTAGGATGCGGGCTGCCTTCTTGGACTTCTTCTTCTTGTCTTTGAGAAGGAGAGCCGTCAGATCCTCTTGCCCTTTACCCATAGCCAGCAGCATTTGTTGGAATTGAGCATTTTGGGCCTGGAGATCTTTCACTGTTTGTTCCATATCCATCTTACTGAAATACAGTAGGAAGAATAAGGAGACCTGAAAAGGAGAAACCTGCTATGCAATGATATGTATGATATATATGCAATGTTTTCAAGGATCTCTTGGGGTAAACACAAGAGAATGTTAGAGGTTGAACTTCGATCTTTTGATTGGAGAACTTTGCACCGGTGGATGTCTTTCCACGAGAATCAAGCTCACCATGTCGAGTGGGTCATAGCCCCTGATTCAAATTGTTGCACTTGATCTTTGATTGGAGAACTTTGCACCGGTGGATGTCTTTCCACAAGAATCCAGCTCACCATGTCGAGTGGGTCATAGCCACTGATTCAAGTTTGTTGTACTTGATTTTTGATGGCATTTGCTTAGAGGAGGAAACCCCTTGCCCTTTGGTAGACGTCTGGTTCAACGTAACCCTGCATCAAAAGAACCCTCGAGATCCTTGAAATGGTTATTGAAAATGCTATGGTATGATGTTATGATGTTATGTACATGCATGCAAAAGCAAGTAAGTGTATATACAGGTAACCATATTCACACAAAGCAAACAAGTCCTCAGGTTTAGGCTTGCATGGGGTTGTAGGTAAGTACCCTCTTGAAGTTAGTTGGCTCATCCTGTCCTAAAAATAGAAACCGGGTTCTAAGGAGCTCAATATCATTGGATTGTTTTCCGTGTTCATCGTTTTGGTTTAGCCACTTAACTGGCGACCAAAATATTCCAAGAAAACAACCCTTAATGAGTGTAGTATCGAGTATCTACCAACTTCGGACTGCACCAAAGTAGGTCATCTCACTACCCCTAAAAAGGCTAGGATGGTCAAGTAATGTTCTAAGCGTTCGTTAGTGCTTTGCGACATCACTCAGCGGCCCCGTACTCTCCTTGATTGAACTCAAGGGTTACCGGTACTCACAAATATGTCACACTAACATAGCTTACTGCTTCAACCATGTCGGTATACCCCGCACAGTTCCCTCACAGTTTTATTGCTATTTACCTAAAAAGGTGCCCCAAATCCGGGTGTAGGACTTATAACAAACCCAAACAAGGACCCAAAAAGTAAAGCGATCAAGGCAATCAAAGCAAGAATATAAAGGTGATCTAAACCCTAAGGTAACCCCACTTTTGAATGCTCTCCAGCAGAGTCGCCAGTTCTATGATACGGTGGGAGAACTGACTTGAGGTTTTGCGTTTGTATTCGCACTTGTTCGGTTTAGCAAGAGTCGCCACCGACTTTTTATTTTATCCTAAAGGAAAGGTTAAAAAAGCACAGTAAAAACCTTTTGAGATGTTTCGCGGGTTCGGGGGGTAGATTATGAAAAGGGAAGGTATTAGCACCCTTTTCATCCATGGTTATCCATGGGCTCTTAGTTACTTGGTTTTAGATCACTTGCCTTGATTTTTGATTGCTTGAAATGGTGTGTGTGTGTGTTTTGAAAATGTTTTGAAATAGACGCCTTTGTTTCGGCAACCGTTATAATGACTCGTGTTTCAGTATATACAAAGGTGTGTATCTTTTCGAAAAGATGTTTCAAATGTTTTTTGAAAGTTTGTTTTGAAAGTGTTTGTGGAGTGTGGTTTGAAAAGTAGGCAAGTGTTTTTGCAAGTTGATCAAGTAACTAAGAGTTTTGTCTACCCCTAAGTTTACTCAAAGGTTTTTCTCATGTTTTAACCCTTTTTAACAATTTTGTTCCACCATTGTATTTGGTGGACAATCTTGTGTTTAGGATGTTTAACGGGACAGGCGCGGGTCATCGTATGGACCATGAATGCAATGGTGCCAAGTGTCTTTGGCAATTTTGTTTGAAGGGACTATGATCATTTTGTTTTAGGCAACTCTCGAAAGCGTCATCGAGGGACTTATGATCATTTGAATTGCTTTGCCAAAGAAACTCGACGTGCAAGCATGGCCCATTTTGGAAGGCAACATGTGGGATTACCCTAGGGGTGCAAGTGTGATTGTGTATTGATTTCATGTATTTGTCTTGTATTAGGTTATCTAGCGTTTGATTTTATGTACATACAAACTCTAGGCCTAACCATGGTATATTTTAAAGCGGTAAATTGCGGGAATTTAAAGTCTACGCTATTACAAATAGTATCCGGGAGTGGGGGTACAAGTATACAAATGAGGGATGAGACTTATAGGAGAATAGTATCCAAATAATTACAACCAAATCGAATCAATCGCCATCTCAAATGTAAAGCAATAGCAATATAAAATGGGACAAGCAAATGTATTGATGTATAAGAAAGATAAAATGTGTATTGTGAATGTATTTGTGTAAGTGTATGATTATTTACAAGGTGAGAAATGTTAATGTATTATTAAGTGTTTTGTTTATTTAATGTTATCATTGTATTCTTGTTAACGTATTGTTTTATCATGTTTTGTATTTTTGTTAATCATGTACAAACTATTTATCTAAAGAAAAAGAAAAGTATTATGTATTGATGTACAAGATAAAATATTTTAAGAAAAGAAAATATTCAAATTCTATATATTAATGTCTTATATTAATTAATGTATTTTAACTAATATTTTTATACACAAAGTTTTAACTAAAAAAAAAGAAATGTTTTAAGAAAAGATTAATGTTTTTGGTGTATTTTAATTAATGTATTATATACAAAAGGGAAAAGAAAAATGTTTCAATTTTGAGAAAGAATTAATGTTTTAAATTTGAGAAAATTATTATGTTCATGTTTAGTTAATATTCTATAAAAAATTAATGTAAAGAAAACAAAATTAGTGTATTAATGTAAGTTATAAAAAAGGATATTAGGGTGATAAAAGAAAAAAAATATTTTTAGTTTAAAAAAAACAAGAATGGGCCTTAGAGGGTCCTGTGGCCCAAACATAATTTACAACCGAAGCCAAAAGGGGGGGTGTCAATTGGAACGCATTTGGGCTTTGGGAAACTTAAGAGGGTTGAGGTCCACTTTCTTCACAAATTATTTTGCAAAGGGGTTTGAGTTATCGTGTTCACTTGGAATCAGCTTAGGGTTTGTGAGACAGGGGCGCCGTTTTGGCTTCGTCTTCACTTCGTTCGTTTCCTCCGTCTTCCTCAACGTAAGGGCCACTGAATCGAAACCCTCCGCCTAGGTCCACCGCGCCATCATCCGTCTTCCTCCCTCCATGGACCGCTCGAGCAAAGATTCGTTCAAGGTGATGAATTCTAACTTAGCGCTTTTTAGGGTTTTCACTTTTATGTCTTGCATGCTTCGTTTTTCGTTCATTGACTCTGATTAGGCGTTATTGTTATTCTTGTTGGAGGTGCGTTAAAGGAAAGATAAGAAAAGATACTACCTTTTGTTGGAGGAGGACGGTGGATCTGGAGGCGCTCAGGCGGCTTGACAACGAGGGGATGGTGATGATGAGCGTTTGATCTAGCTTGCTTTTCCTGGTATGTTTAATGCCTTTGTCTTTTTAGGGTTCTATGATGACAAACTGAGAACCCTAGCACAATCTCTTCTTCTGTTTCTTGGCCTCGCTTCTGTTGCCTAGCTGGCTTGTATGCTTTAGAGATTTCTTTGATGATGATACGCTTGAAATGTTTGATGTCTGGTATGTTCTGAGTATGCCTGTGACTGTATGCTTGTTGGTATGTTTGAGTTGCCTTGATGATTAACCCAGTGATGACAATGTTCTGAGGGTTCGTGTTGCTTTGGAAACTGGTTTTGGAAAGGGCTTGACAGTTTGGTGCTTGAGGGCTTTTAAAATTACAGGACTTGGCTTTAGCTTGACCAGGTAAGGCTTGGATGGTTTAATGGCCTATGCTGTTTAGATCTACTGGTTTGAGGCCTGGTTTTGAAGCTTTAGCAGGTTGGGTTTTTTGGCTTATGTTACAATAGGCTTTAAGCTTCTGGTTTTAAGGCTTTTATGAGAAGCAAGCTTTGGCCTCATGTTTTTGACCAAGGTTTCAGGCCTTGGCTTAGTATGCTTTAGGCTTGATAACAGTTTACAGGTTTAAGGTTTATGGTTTTGATACAGGTTTAGAGATGGATGCAGGTTCAGGCTTTGGTTGAGGCTTGGTTGAGGCTTGCATCAGTTTGAGGCTTCTTGGCCTTTTAGGCTTGACACAGGTTATGGCCTCTGGTTTTTTGAACCTCTGTTTGCAGGTTTTATCTTGAGGGCTTTTTGTGCTTACAGGCTTGAGTTATACAGGTGAAGGTTTTTTGGGCAGGCTATTAAGCTTGAGGCTTTATGCTTGTTGAGGCCATTCTGTATATTTTCTTTTTGTTCCTCCAGTTTTGAGAGTTTTTTGGCCTTTTTTTATTTCTGCCCCCGGTACTGTGTTGATAAGTTCTGTTTTTATATCTTTGCCCTTATGCCTAAAGCCTGCTGTAAGCCTGTACTTCTTTCACTCTCTCTCTCCTCTCTTGATAGTTTCAAGCATTATTATATTTGCTTATAATCTGTTTTTTTCTGAAAAAGCATACAGGCTGGAAAATGATGAAAATAGGATGTTGCTTGCAATGTAGTTTAGCTCTGCATACTTTTTATCTCCTTTTCCACATTTTCTTCTTCTTCGTGACAACATTTGTACTTGTTTTGAATAGCCTTTTGGCAGCTTGTGGAAAGTTTGAAATTGGAATTTAGTTTGGACTTTGTTGGCTTAGTTCAGTTTGCCTTTTTGATTATGCAGTATGTTGACCAATTTGAATTTGTGCAATTAAAACTCTTTGTGCATTTCATACTTTTTATAAGCATTTTTCATCCCTCTTTGTGAACCGGGAGAAATCTCGTGATTTGCAGAGAGGGCGAACTGATTCTGGCCAGTTGCTTTTAATGATGAATTCTGAATTAACTGTCTGCTCTTAATTTCAATTTATCTGCTTCTGACTTTTTCTTCTTTTTGCAGATAAAACTCAATGGAACATTGGAGCAATGGATAGAAGATGAAGACTTAGAAATTAGGATAGCTTTATTTCAATTTTAATTGTTTGTAAAATTATCATTTGTAAATACTTTGTAAATAAATATTGTATTTAAATAATAATTGTAACAAATAATTTAAAGATGAATAAAATCCATTTTTTATCAGTTAATTCCTTTCAATTCAATTGTTTGTTTAATTATTCATAATTCTTAAAATTATAATAACTGGAAATAAATCCCAATCACTTTAACTCAGAATAATAAATAATCAATAAACGTCTGGAATCTTGAATAATCAGAGCACTGCACAGCTAAACAAACAAAACGTCCACATGCCCTTTTCTTTCTCACTTGATTAAATCCAACACTGCAAACTCAATCCAAATGACTCAGTCCAAACTTCAAAGTAAACTGAGAAGAACTATAGAATGATTTTTTTCTGAGGAATATGTGCACAAAACCCTAGTTCTTGATTAAATGTCAAAGAAGCGTTCGCCTGATCAAAACTTGAGCCAAAATCAACCAAACCTTTGCAATCTGCCTGAACTGCTTTAAAATCAATGAAAAACCCTAATTTTTGTCTGACTGACGAGAAAAGTCTGTTTGACCGATTCTTGAGCCAGTCTGAAGAATCAGGAAAAGCCCGAAGCTGTGATTTCTTGAGGAAAAATACGAGGGAAAATTTTGGGGTACAACACTTGCTCATCCAAAACAAACTTTTTCTCACACTTACACTCCTTTTCAAACAAAGTTTTTCAAAAAAAACACTTCATTACACTCTTGAGGATGGAAACAAGAGTTAAATTGAAGTTAAATACAAAAACTTTTTCAAACCCACAAGCACAAAGAAAACATTTTGAAAATGATGAGCAAGTACCTAAGAGCCCGTAGATAACTACGGATAGAAAGGGTGCTAATACCTTCCCTTTCTATAATCTACCCCTCGTACTCAGAAATATCTCAAAAAAGGAATTTTACTGTACTTTTTTCCTTTCCTTGTTGGATAAAATAAAAGTCGGTGGCGACTCTTGCTTACCGCGACATTTTGCAAAAACAAACGCAAAACGCAAACCAGTATTCCAAAAACAGTCAGTTCTTCCCACCGTATCACAGAACTGGCGACTCTGCTGGGGAATTAATAAGTGGGGTGTACCTTAGGATTAGTTCATCATAATGTTTTCAATTGCTTGATTTGTATGCTTTATCTTTGTGGGTTTGAATCAGAGTTACTATAGATCCTAACTCGGATCTGGGGGATACCTTTTAGGTAAGTAGCAATAGACTGAGGAAACTGTACGGCGTAGACCGATACGGTTGAAGCAGTAGCTACGTTGGTGTGGCACTTTAGTTTGTACTGATATCCCTTGTGGTGGAACAAGGAGAATATGGGTCTTCTAAGGGGTCATTAAGCACCAACTGACCTTAGAACCTATAATTGACCAACTTGGCCATAGAACAGTAGCAGTATGCTACACTCATTGAGACCAAACTCTCGCGATGATTCCGGCCGCAAGAAAAGGTTGCTAAATTGGAATTATGACCGATCGAGGGTGGTCAGTGATATTTAGATCCTATAGAACCCGACTACTATTTCTAGGACAGGTTGAACCAACTAAACTGAAAGAGGGTAATACCTAAACTCCATGCCAACCTGAAATCTAAGGGCTATTTGTGTGACTTGTTTGCCCTTACCATGTTTTCTATCTGTGAATACTTGTGTTGTGTTCTATCATGACATCATGCATCATGACATTGCATGCATATTGCATTGGACCAACCTATTTCAAAGACAGAGGGGATTCATCTTTGTTCTGTTTTGTAGGTTATGGCACTTATGCGTAGAAACACTATTCGGATCAGTTTTGTTCAGATTCCTACTCAGCTTAGAGATTTGGTTGCAAAGGTTCCAGATACTTCCTCCTTTATCAGAAGACATGGTTACCTCCTTGGTTTGGTCACTTCTAGATTGGATGAACAGATGATGAGTGTTTTGTGCCAATTCTTTGATCCATTATACCACTGCTTCACTTTCCCGGACTATCAGTTAGTCCCTACTCTGGAGGAATTCTCTGATCTACTTGGTATTTCTATTGTAGAGCATACGCCATTTACAGGTTGGGAGAAAGCCCTTAGGCCGAAAGAGATTGCTGCAGCCCTCCATCTGACAAAGGCTGAGGTAATGTCTAACTGGGAGACTCGAAGTGAGACAAAAGGATATTTGGCTAAATTATTGGTCAATCAGGCTAATCAGTTTTGGGATAGATTGGATTTTCAAGCATTCAAGGATATCCTGGCTCTTCTCATTTATGGTTTTGTGTTGTTTCCTAACTCAGATTCTTTTGTCGACGTGAATGCAGTAAAGATTTTCATGTCTCGTAATCCGGTTCCCACTCTCTTGGGTGACATTCTGCACTCTCTTTGTGCCCGTACTGCTCAGAAACGGGGAACCCTTATGCGTTATGCACCATTGCTGGCGAGGTGGTTTATTTGTCACCTCCCAAAATCAGTTTTGAAGAACAAGGAAGGCATGGGTTAGGCCTACATAATTATGTCTCTCGCTCACACTGACATTATATGGACTACTAAAGACATGGAAGAAGTAGCTATTATTGACTGGTGCAGAGAATACCCCAATGTTCCTTTGCTTGGAATTAAGGGAGGAATCACATATAATCCTTGTCTGGACTTATGACAGTTTGGGCGAGCTAGGAGGGACGGACCTCATGAGTTGTTGCTTTCGAGTATTGTTTTTGACTTCCAAGGGGATAGTGAAGAGCATCGCCGCAAGTTCATATGAGCTTGGGATAGAGTTCACAGGTCTGATCTGCACGAGTTAGGTATGAAGACTCCTCTTCCAATGGAACCATATCTCCGGTGGGTTTGTACACGTGCTTAGAAGCTAGGGATGCCCTACGAAGCTGTCTTGCCGGTAATTGTTGAGAGCACTGATGAAGAAGGGGTTCCTTCTACCGTTCTTCACCCATACATGCCTACTGACATTGAGGCATTAAAGAGGTCTTGGATGCTGTCAAGAGAAGAACGGGATACTTACAAAGAAAAGTATCACGAGCAGGAGCAGAAGATTCAAAAGCTTACAAGCCAGCTGGAGAATGAGAAGGTCCTCAACGACTATGTCAGCACAGGAGGAAAACGACCATGGGAGCACTGATGTCTTTTATTGCTTTTAGTTTTGATTTATTTTTCAATATCGTTTTTGTAACGCCTTAAAGGCATTTGTCAAACATTGTTCCAAGTTTGTTATCTAATAAAGTGTGTTTCATTTTGGTTTACGAATTTGAATCCCTAAAGTCTTTGAAATCACATCATATGCATTCCATTCTCATGCACCTCATAACAGGTACCCTTACAGGTTTCTCATCTTCTTCATAGTTTATTTCAGCACATCATGTCTTCTGAAACATCAACTGATCAAGCTATCAAGGCTCTGCAAACTCAAAACGCTCAGTTTCAGGAAATGTTCATGAATTTGGCCAAGGGTCAGCAAGATCTGAAGACTCTTATCTTGAAGGATAAGAAGAAGAAGAAGAAGAAAAAGACGGTCCTCCAATATTTTTTGTCAACATTCTCATTTTGAAGTATATTTCATCATTTGATCAAGGGTTGATCATGATTCATCAAGGATTGCTCAAAATTCATCAAGATTCAAAAGTTGCTAAATTAGGGTTTTGTAGGAAAAGTCAACTCAACTTTGACCAAGAATAACTTTCTCATACTTTATGATAAATGACCCATCCAAATCTCATTTTGAATAATATGCAATTCCCTACAATCCATCTTCATATCCCAAGATCAAAATATGCACTCACAAGAAGTTATGAATTTGGACATTATAGGTCATTTTGAAAAGTCAACAAAACACCTTTTTTGTCAAAGATTCTAACTTGAGCATGGAATATGAAAATGAGATGATACCAAAATGGTTGATTAGAGGACATCTCAAGATTTCTAAAAAGTCCAAGAACACCTCCAAAAGTTCAAAATTGAAGAAGTTATGCATTGTTGAAGTTGGACTTTTTTGCAAAATTGCCAAAAGTCAATTATCCCCAAAACTCCAAATTGCCAAATGGGCCCATTCTTTTTCACTTGTTTTGAGTTTGCATTGAAGCCAACGTGCTCCAGCCTTGGCCATGTGTTCATATTATATTTTTATTATTTAATTTGATTTTTATTTGAATTAATTTATTTTAAATCAAATAAAATCACATAAAATCAAAAATATTGATAACCAAAGATCTTTTAATGATTTCAGGTTTCAATGGACAACTAGTACCCCATCAAACTCGAATCAAAGCTTGTATGCACAAAAAGATCCAAATCAAGCCAATTTTGGAAAGCTTTAATGGAGAATAAAATCAAATCTCAAAATCATCAATGGAGGGAGATTTGGACAAGGAATTCTAACCTAATGTATTGTCCAATACATAAGGAAGCGAGAGGGACATAAATAAGGGTTGGAGATCAATTGGAGAGGCATAACCAAATTTTCAAAAACCAGAAAAAGTGTGATTTCGAAATCAACCCTAGAGGCAATTTCAAGGCTTGAGACTTGTCCCAATCTCTTCCTGGCCATCTCCACAAGCGAAACCAATCCAAACCATGCATTTTCAAGCTTCCTAGAGCGCTGTAAGTGGTCCACGAAACCGCCCTATTCTTGATTTCATATTTCATAAATTCGGCATTGTTAATATGAAATAACTGCATATTTGTGATCACTATGCCATTTGCAAGCTTTTTACATTAATCAATTTCATTTATCTGACTTATATGGAGATCCACCATTGTTAGGGTTTGGTTCTTGTTTTTGGGGTTTTTTCGTTTCAGGAAAAATTGGCCATGATGATGGTTATGGTTGTGATCAGCAGGTTGAGACGAATGCAACCATGTTCTTAGAATGCGTTTATATGGCCTGTATAGGATTTTAGAGATGCCTGGTTTGTAGTGACGGACCTCTGTCCATAGGTATAAGCCCTGGAACTTTTAGCAACGGTTCAATGAAGGAGATGAAGGCGTGTCACGCCATCATTGGACCATTCAAATAACACGCGTTTTTTTGGGCAATTGATTTTTGTTTTTATATATTGCATTATGTTATTATTATTATTATTATAATAAATGAAACAACGCAGCCCAATGGTAGACACCTCAGCGCTTAAGGCTCTCAAGGCTGGAGGTCAGGGGTTCGATCCCTGCCTCCAGCAAGTTGCATTTTCTTATTTGCTTTCAGGTAATCCCATATGAGCCTAGGCCAGGAGTTCCACCATGTTCATCCCTCATCCAGGTGCCAGATGGTCAGATGGCCAGATCTGGTGGCCAATCCTTGAAGGCACACTGTTGTACGCCAAAATTTGCCCTCTCATTCTTCAAGACATTTCTCAAAGGGGCTCCCGAAATTCAAGCTTACACAAATATATTTGGATTTTTTTAGCATTAAGATTATGGAAGAAATTGCTAAAAAAGGACAAAACCAATGAAAATGCCCTTTTTGACAAAATTAAAGGAAAACGAAGTCCCTTTCGATTCTGCATCCTTCTAATAAACACTTGGGCCCTGGTTGTATATTTCGTTTGGATGCTGGATTCCTTTGGGGCAAGTTCATTTCATGCTTCGATTGAGGCATTGCGCTCATTTGGATAAAATCATTTCCTGTTTCGTTTTTAGCGTTAGACTTTGTTTGAAGGTTTGTGCAAGACTTTCATTTGGCCAAACAGCATCTTCCCCGCGTGTTAGCCAAGACATACAAGGCGGAATTTCCTACCATAATAATATGCTCAAGGCCAAAGTACCCTTTGAATCATTTTGTTATAAGCTTTGACAGGGCTACACTTCCCTTCAATATAGCTTCAATTCACAAGGCAAAAAGCTTCTTGATGATGTCTTTCGGTTCAAGAGGCTAAAACCCCCTTCTTGATGATGTCTTTCGATTCAAGAGGCCAAAACCCCCTTCTTGATGATGTCTTTCGATTCAGGAGGCCAAAACCCCCCTTTTTACCCACTTTCGATCATACATTTCTCCCCTGCAAGCCTTCTTCGTTTGGGGAAATGACTTTCCCAACGTTGCAAGCTTCGATTGAGCCTTCCATCCCTGGCACACATCCTTCGCTTAGGGGCGTGAATCCTTGAGCACAAGTCTTTTGTCATTGTTTCGTTTGGGCATCTGGCTCCTCTTTCACAAGCTTCCGTTTGAACATATTTGCATAAGGTCACAAGGCAGGAACCTCCTGCACACATTCATTCGTTTGGCCATGTGGCCCCTTTGCAGGAAAATTTGAGTGGGCAGGATCTCCTGTAGAAAATGGTCTTTTCCAAACATACAAACTCTTCACTATGTCATTGCCTCAGGCGAAGAAAGCACCATGGTGGTGCATTCGAATAGTTTGTCAGGCATGTCTGGATGTCCCCAATCGAAGGACATATATTACTGACCCATCCCAAGAGCATTAATTTGGCCCCTTCGAAAGATACCCATGGGAGTCATTAGAATGACACTCCGATTGAAAAAAAGAGATTGTTATTGAAAAGTCTGGTCGAAAGGCGAGGCTAGGGAGTCAAGACAAAAGGTTGAGATGCCAAAGGTACTTGTTGACCAAGTACCATGCGCTTCCAGGATCAAGCCTGATACTCTGGCCATAAAACTCCAAAACTGTTGCACAGTAGTCCTGTATTGCTGCCCTATTCCTTGCACCAAAGTGGTAATAAAACACTATTCCTCGAAAGCTACAAATACAGCATACCCTTTTTGTTTGAACTATTTTTCCCTCCCAAAGCATCAGTCCAAGCCATTTTTATAGAAAGGAGGCATCTCCATACATATAAGAGGGCGCCTAAAGGATTGCAAGAGAGACACTTGTGAAAATTCTCAAAAATTCTCAAAAATTCTCAAACACTTCCCCAACATTCTTTTTCAAACACTTATATACACTAATAAAAAACTTCCGATTCAGCCTCCAAGTGATCATCAAACTAGCTTTCGACCCAATCCCTCAGCTACCATACAATGGGCCTTTAAGTTACCCCATTACTTGTTATAAAAAAGATTTCGGTCCACTCACACAACCTCTTTTGACCCAGTCACTGCTTTCACAAAGTAGCAACTGGACTAGCCTCAGGAAGGTCCAACGAACTCCTATTTTCCATCAAAGAAAGGGTTTACATCTCCATTCGATTTAAGGGCTTCAAGAGGTAAGTTTTATTTCAAACTTGAGTCTATTCTTTTCTAATATCACATGCATATGCCAATAAAGGAAAATGTAGACAGTTCTAGACCATGTTTTAGCTTTCGATTCTGACTGCCTATATGTTGAAAACTCAACCTTAGTTTAGTTATGCTTTGGACTTTGAGACCCATTAATTTTCATGCTAACCCCTGGACTTTAGTTATGTTTAGATATTGCATGTTTAGACTTTAAGACAGGTTTGTTGTACCCTTCGATTGGCTAGCTGCACAAGCCTTTCGAATCATAATCTGAGGACCTAATATGATTACAAAGAGTCAGTAAGGAGTTTGTGGCGAAGCATGAGCTTTGTTCCTCCTAGGACTCAAACGAAGGCCAGAACCTTGCTGTCTACGTGCCTCAAACGAAGGCCAGAACCTTTCCATCTCCAAGTCTCAAGAGAAAGACAGAACTATGCTGGCTTCCAGGCCCAGATGAAAGGCGTGACTATCCTGATTCCAACCCCCAGTCAAAGGAGACAAAGAGGAAAATCGAAGGGCATGACTCCACTGACTTCAGAACCAAAATCGAAGGAAGCCAGGAAATGCAGAATTGAAGGGCCTTTCTACGTGGATCGAAAGACCCATTTTTTCTTGCTTTCATTTTATTCTTGCCTTTATATTTCCATGCAATTCAATATGGTTGTAATAGTGTAGGATTTTATCTTCTTGCATTCTATTATTTTTTTTTGTATAAATGCTAGTAACTAGGATATATGGAAAGATAAAAAGAACAAATAGATAACCAAAAAAATCAAAAGACAAAATGCATGCAATCAAACACAATGCACACTTGCACCCCTAGGGTTTCATCCACTTGTTGCCTTAAAAATTGGCCATGTTATGCATGTTGAGTACTTTGGCAAAACAAAAACAAAACAAAAGATCATAGTCCCTCAATGACGTTATCTTGGTTGCCTATACAAAAATGATCTAGTCCCTCAAAAATTTGCTAAAAATACTTAACACAATTGCTATCATGGTCTATACGATGACCCGCGCCTGTCCCGTTTAACATCCTAGTACAAGGTTGTTCACCAAATACAATGGTGAAACATCACTGTAAAAAGGGTTAAAAACATAAGAAAGATCTTTGAGTAAAATAGGGTAGACAACTCTTAGTTACTTGATCAAAGCTTTCAAAAAACATCCTTGATATATTCAAAACACACTTCACCACACAATTTCAAAACACTACTTTCCAACATTGAAAACTTTCAAAAGACAAAAACACCTTTGTATACATTCAAATAAGAATCATTACAAAGGTTGCCACAACGATGGCCTCTTTTTAAAACATCTTTCAAAACCACACACAAAGCACCATTTCAAACAATTGGAAAGCAAAGCAAGTGATCTAAGCAAGTAACTAAGAGCCCATGGATAACCATGGATAGAAAGGGTGCTAATACCTTCCCTTTCTATAATCTACTCCCTGAACCCAAGAAAACATCTCAAAGGTCTTTCCTGTGCTTTTTGACCTTTCCTTAGGATAAAATAAAAAGTCGGTGGCGACTCTTGCTAAACCGAAACATTTGCAAACGCAAAATCCCAAGTCAATTCTCCCACCGTATCACAGAACTGGCGACTCTGCTGGGGACTTAAAAGTGGAGTAACCTTAGGGCTTAGATCACCCTTTGCATGATTATATTGTTTGCTTTGATTGCTTTACATTTGGTTCTCTTGTTTGGGCTTGAAATCCTCTACCCGGATTTGGGAAACATTCATAGGTAAATAGAAATACGTTGTGGAAACTGTGCGGGGTATACCGACATGGTTGAAGCAATAGCTATATTAGTGCGACATATTTGTGAGTACCGGTAGCCTTTAAATCAATCAAAGAGAATACGGGGCCGCTGAGTGATGTCATGAAGCACTAATGAACTCATAGAACCTTACTTGACCATCTTGGCCTTTTATTAGGGGTAGTGAGATGACCGGCTTTGGTGCAGTCCGAAGTTGGTAGATACTCGATACTACACTCATTGAGGGTTGTTTTCTTGGAATATTTTGGTCGCTAGTTAAGTGGCTAAACCAAAACAATGAACATAGAAAACAATCCAGTGATATTGAGCTCCTTAGAACCTGGTTACTATTTATAGGACAGGTTTAAGCCAACTAAACTCAAGAGGGTATTTACCTATGAAACCTCATGCAAGCCTTAAACTAGGGTTTTGTGTGATTTTCTTGTACATGTGTTTGTGCATACATCATGAACATCATAAAGCATCATATGCATCCACTAACCATTTCAAGGGTTTGGATCTTCATCTTTGTTCTTGTTTTGTAGGTCATGGAATCTCTTCGTAGGAAAACAATTCAAGTCAACCTTGTGAGAATCCCTCCTCAACTCAAGGAGCTTACATCCAGGATTCCAGAGAATTATCTCTTCAGTGAAAGACATGGTAGACTTCTCAGCTTGGTCAACTCCAACATTGAAGAAGACATGGTGAAAGTTCTCTTCCAGTTCTTTGACCCCCTACACCACTGTTTCACATTCCATGATTACCAACTAGTACCTACTTTGGAGGAATTTTCTCAAATCCTGAGAATTCCTATTCTTCATCAACTACACTACAATGGTACAGAAAAAGAACCAAAGCCTGAAGATGTTGCTCAAGCATTACACTTGCAACCATCTGACATCAAAGGACATTAGGAGACCAGAAGTGGTGTCAAGGGATTCTTGGCAAAGTTTCTATTTGAGAAGGCACAAGACTGCTGGAATTCTCTAGATCTACAAGCCTTTGAAGAGATTGTGGCAATCCTCATCTATGGGTTGGTCTTGTTCCCAAACCCTGATCAGCTTATAGATGTGAATGCTGTCAAGATTTTCATATCTCGAAATCCTGTGCCTACATTGCTTGGGGATATCCTACACTCATTTCACACACGAACAATGAGGAAAAGAGGTGTTCTCATGTGCTGTACTCCTCTCCTAGCAAGGTGGTTTATTTCTCACCTTCCACAATCAATTTTGAAGAACGAGCAGTGTTTAAGGTGGTCACAACAATTGATGACCCTCACACATTCTGATGTACATTGGTGTTCTCGGTCCAGAGAAAATGTCATCATCATTGATCGTTGTGGGGAATTCCCTAATGTACCACTACTTGGCATTAGGGGAGACATTACCTATAACCCCTGTTTAGCTCTAAGACAGTTTGGATATGCTCGGAGGGATGGCCCTCATGACATGCTGATTCCTGACATAGTTTTTGACTTCGACAACGATGTGCAAGGACTTTGACAAAGGTTCATCAGAGCTTGGAGGATGCCCAACAAAGTGGATAGTAAGACACTGGGGCACAAGAATTCCATCCCCCTTGAGCCTTACCTCAAGTGGGTACGAACCCGCTCCCAGAATCTTATGATGCCATATCCTCACATTCTCCCCTTGATCAAAGAGCTTGTTATGGAAGGAGAGGTTCCATACACCCTCCTACATCCTGACATGCCAACATCATGGGAAGAAATGCAAAAGAGTTGGATCTAACTCAAGGAAGAACGAAATACTTTTGAAGCCAGCTTCTATGCCAGTGAGAAGAAGGTTTTGGAGCTTACCCGCCGACTTCATGAGGAGGAAACTCTCAACACTTACATCGCACCAAAGAGGATGTGCAATGTCTTTTTACATTAAGAAATTTGTAATATTTTGCCCATGGAGAACTTATGTACTAACAATTTCTTCTTAATATGACGTGTGTTCCTTTTTGTTTGCAACGAATTTGAATTTCTAAATTCTTGAATGCATTACATGAATAACATACCATTCATCATATGCATAAACAGGTCTTGACACCAGGTTTCCTCATCTTTCTGCTGTTTATTTCAGCAAGATGGATTTGGAGCAGACGGTTAAGGATCTGCAAGCACAAAATTCTTAATTCCAGCAACTCCTTATGACCTTAGCAAAGGGTCAAGAGGACCTCAAAGCACTGTTGGAGAAAAATAAAGAGAAAAAGAAGAAGAGGCATGGAATAGCCACTTTTGGAAGAAGGTTTGAAAGCAATGCTAGAAAAGTTCTCGAGTTCCCCTCAACGTCTGATGAAGGGGCTGGTAAAGGAAAAGGAGACGCGGTATGTTGTACCCCAAAATTTGCCCTCCCATATCCTTCAAGAAATTGCCAAGTCATGCTTCAAAGTTCCCCAAGGGTTGCACAGTTCAAGGGCCTCCTAACAGTCAAGATTAGGGTTTTGGTTCTGATCAAGAAAATGAAGTTTCCAAGGGTCCAATCAAGTCCCACATGCCTATAAACATGGTCAAGCATCCTCATACAAAGTTTCAAGACTTTCAGCACAAAATTGCACAGTCAAAAACCCTAATTGCACTACAGTCAACTGTAGGGGTAAAATGGTCATTTGACAGCCAAAAGTTCAAATTTTTGGTCAACATCTCATTTTGAAGCCACAAACATCATTTGATCAATGCTTGATCATGATTCTCAAAGCTTGGCTCAAAAATCATCAAGATGCAAAAGTTGCCTTATTTGGACAGCTGAAAAAGTCAACTGTAAATTGACCAGGGCATAACTTTCACGTGGATTATCCGAAAAATTCCATCCATAGCTCATTTTGAATAGAAAGACATTTCCTACAACTCCTCTTCATACTTTAAGTCCAAGAAATGCTCTCACAAAAAGTTATCAATTTCAACATTATAGGTCATTTTCAAAAGTCAACAAAAAGGGACTTTAAGTCAAAGGCCATAACTTGAGATTGGTAAATCAAAATGACATGGGACCAAAGGAATTGGTTAGAGGACTCAAAGACCTTTCCAAAATGTCCAAGAACATGAGCAAAGCTTATAAATTGAGCAAGTTATGCCTTGTGGAAGTTGGGAAATATTTGGATATTTTGAAAAGTCAACATTGATTCAAATGACCTAAAATTGCTAATGGGCCTCTTTTTCTTCCACAATTCATTATCCAAGGCATGTGCACGACCATTTGGCCCAAAGGGAAGTTTTTCTTCATTATTTATTTATTTATTTGGATTTTTATTATTAATAATTCATTTTAATTAAATAAATACATGAAAAATGCTAAACCTATGTTTTAAATCTTTTTATGCATAATATATACTCAAGATTTCGTGCCTAACCAAATATAGAAAGAATCAATTGAATTGGTCATGATTTGGTAACAAAAGCATGTGAAAAAGATTTGAAAATCATGGTTTAAAAATCAAATATCATATTCATCAATTCATGGATTTTGGACCAATTTTATTTGACCTAATCATTCATACACATATAAGGATGCAAACCCTCATGCTTTTTGACTAGAAGCTGCGCTACAGACCAAGCACTAAACTTGAGTTTTTGGTTTAAAAAGTGAAAACTGAAAACAGGGATAGAGGACGATTCAAGGCAAGATTTTTATCTCATTAGCTTCCTGAGGCTTCAAGGAAAGTTTTTCAATCGAAATCAATCATTCTAACGCCCTAAATTGGTAACACGAGTGCAACATGTACAGAGAAAATTTCATATTCTTGCATCTCAATTCAGGCGCATTTAGCAATTTTTAATATATGATTTGTGTTCATTATTCAATTCTGAAGCTAACCATCTACTTTAATTGTGTTTTTGTGTATTATATACGATTCTACCATTGATACATATTAGGGTTCTTGGAGGTCCAAATTGGGCGTTTTGAAAAGCTACAAAATTAGAACCTCACAAAGCCATGAATGGATTCAGGGTGTTTGGACGAAAACAATGGCACCCTCGCGCCTAATTTATGTGGCCGGACGGCCTGTTCGCTATTTTTTGTAAAGGTACTTTCTGGAACGGTGTAAAACCCGTTGCCAATGTTTTTATATTTTAAGGAAAACAAAACAACGAGGAAGATGACTCGGTGGCAGGCTATGAATGGTTGGTTCGAATTTTCGCGCGCGGAGGCCCCACTAACCATTGTTTATTTTATATTCATTGTTTATTGTTTAATGTACAAGACGCGCGTTTGGCTTGGTTGGTTAGGCATGTGTGTGGTGACATTCAGGACCTGGGTTCGATCCCAGGTCCCCACCTCCTTTCATATTGTTTTTCATTTAATATTCATATGCAGTTTCAACATTGTGGACCACCGTACACCTTCAAAATCAAGTTGTTCACTTGGCCAACGAGATCAATCTAAGGGCCACAATCTGAAGCGCACCATGGACTGCAGTCAACCACCTCACACGCGTCCTGAAAAGTCAAAGAGGCCAGGGATAATTGGGCTTAAATTACTAGCCATTCACCTCACAACTGGGGACAACACCCCCCTTAGGTTTGCAAATTTTTTACATTCTTTATTTTTCACTATTTTTACTTTCTTTTAATTATTGTTTTTTTAATTAATTTAATATTTTCATAATATATAAAAAAAACACCAAAAAAAATCAGAAAAGATAAAAAAATAATAAATATTTTTATTTTAGTATTTTTGTAAATAAATTGCATTAATTAATTTTAGTTATTAAATTAGGTTTAATTGTAATATTTTCTTTAATAAAAATCTAAAATTGGTAGAATTAGGGTTTATAATCATTTTTCTCCCTTTTTTCTTTTCTTTCATAATAATTAAATATTTCCTATTATTTATTTTTATAATTAAATTGCATGTAAAATAATTAGGTTTAATTTTAGGTTAAAATTTAATCTTTTCTTAATAAACTAAAAACAACTAGAATTAGGGTTAGCATTTTATTTTAATTAATTCTTTTTTCCATTAAAATCTTAAAATACCAAAAACTAATTTCTTTTTTAATTTTATTAATTTAATAGTAATTTAATTTAATTCCATTAAAAAGGGTCCAACGCCCTCGTTTTTAATTCTTACTTAATTCGCATATTTATTTCCTTTTTCTTTTGGTTACTTATGTATCTCTCCCAAAGCCGTGTAATTAATTTTCTCGCACTTTGCTTTTCGTTATTTCTTTATTTTCTGTCAAATCGGGTTCTGGAAATTTTGGCGATGTGGACCCGCGCCTTTTGTAATAGTTAGAACTTTACTTTTCTCGCACTTTTAACTGTTAATCAAGGCATGCAAGAATGAATGGACAAAAATAAAAATAAACGCATAGATCACTCATAACATGAAAAGACAAAATATCTGAAAACGACACACAAATCACACACCACCCCTAGGGTACGCCACACTGTTGCCTTGCCTCGAAAGGTGATCGTCGAGTAGAGGATGTCTTAGTAAGTCCTCATGATCCAGGAACCTGGCATGAGGGTAGCTTCTAAGGTATCTTCCCATTGCTCTGGTGATCACCATGTCCCGAACCTCGAATTGACCCGAACACCTCCAACGGTGGTGCTACCTACCTCTCAATGGTGGGATGACACTATTTTAAAGGACATTTACACAGACGAATTCCTTAGGGTAGGTAGACGACTCTTGATACTTGCTCTAATTCAAAACAAAACAAATCAAAAATACTTGTCACACCAACACATTTTCAAAAAGCTTTCGAAAGCAATTTTTCAAACACTCTTGAGGACTGATACAAGAGTCGAACTGAAATTTTCAAAGAAACTTTTTTAAAACCCACAGTTGAAAAGCAAACAAACCATTTTTGAAAACACAAATGAGCAAGTATCTAAGAGCCCGTAGATAACCATGGATAGAAAGGGTGCTAACACCTTCCCTTTCTATAACCTACCTCCCGAACCGAGAGCAATCTCTTTAAGGATTTTTTTTTGTGCTTTTGTCCTTTCCATTTGGAGAAAATAAAAGACGGTGGAGACTCTTGCTTCCGCGACATTTCGCGAACCAGCGTTAAACAGTCAGTTCCAGATCCACCGATCACAGAACTGGCGACTCTGCTGGGGATTTAAACTTAAAGTGAGGTGTACCTTAGGGTTAGTTCATAACTGTGTTTTCAATTGTATTGACTTGTCTGCTTTAAATTTGTGGGTTGCCTGGGAGTTACATAGATCCTAACCCGGATCTGGGGATACCCTGTTTAGGTAGCATAAGCTGTGAGGGACCTGTTCGGCGTAGACCGACACGGGTGAAGCAGTGGCTACGTTGGTGTGGCACCTTGGTCTGTACCGATATCCCTTGTGTTGCAACGAGGAGAATATGGGTCTTCTAAGGAGTCATTAAGCACCAACAACCTTAGAACCTTAAATGACACAACTTGGCCATTAGAATAGTAGCAGTATGCTACGCCCATTGAGGCTAAACTCTCGTGATGGTTCTGGCCGCAAGAAAAGATTGCGATGCTGAAGTTATGACCGATTGAGGGTAGTCAATGATATTGGGATCCTCTAAGAACCCGGTTACTTTGATAGGACAAGTATGAACCAACAAACTGAAAGAGGGTAGTACCCAGACCCCATGCTGGCCTAAACTCTAAGGGCTTTCTCTTGTGTGACTTGTGTGCCTTCGTACTTGACTACTTGCATGCTTTATCTAACACATGAACTACTTGCAGGTTTTGTTTTAGTCCTTAATTGGGACCCATGACAGGGCTTACTAAGTTTCTTGCAGGTTTTGTTTATAGTCCTTAATTAGGGCTCATAACAGAGTGTACTGAGTTTCTTGCAGACTAGTTTCTTGCAGGTTTTGGTTATAGTCCTTGATGGGGACTCATAACAGGGTTTACTCACATTACCCCATGCATACCATAACATCATACCATTGCATACATCTTAACCCATTTCAAGGATCTCAAGGGCTTGTGATGCAGGTCATGATGAATCAAACGTCTAGCAAGGGGCAAAGAGGATTTATTTTCCTCTAGCCAAGGTTGTCAGGGGCTATGACCCACTTGATATGGTGAGCTTTGACTCCTGAAGAAGGTTCCCCCAGCCAAGGTTGTTTGGAAAGCAAAATAAGGTTGATGACTTGAGTCAGGGGCTATGACCCACTTGATATGGTGAGCCTTTGACCCTTGAAAGAAAGACTCTCAACAAATATGAAGTTCTTTCAATCAAGCTACAAATTCAAATGTTAACAAATTTTCTTGTTTATCCCGCGAGATCCTTGAAAACATCGCATGCGTATCATACATATCATTGCATTGCAGGTACTCTTGTTGCAGGTCACTTACCCTTCTCGCTGTTTATTTCAGCAATGGCTTCCCAACAAGATAACCAGGACCTTCACACTCAAGAGACTCAGTTCAAAGAGATCTTCCTAAGCCTATCCAAGGGGCAGGAAGAGTTGAGGACACTCCTCATGGGGAATCTGATCAGAAAGAGTCCTGAAGATGACAAGGGCGAACAGCTGAAACGTCTACAAGCTGAGGTAGACACATTGAAAACCCAGATGCTGGGGCAAAGGGCACTCATTCAAGGTTTAGCTCAGGAGCAAGGAGAGCTGAGGGCCATGATCAGTCAGTTTCATCAAGACATGAAGCAACCAGTCCGAGTCAGGGGCCAGGTCTTTGATCAGCTTCCAAGAGGACAAGAGTCTGGTATGGGGAAAAATAGACCTCTTCAAATTGCTACCACTTCACAGGTCCAACCACAACCTCGCCCGGAGCAAAGGGTTGATCAGAGTGAGCCAAACAAGCCCAGGAGGCAATTTACCCAGCTCAACACGTCGCTGTCTCAAGCCCTACAACACTTGTTGAGACTGAATCTGATTACATTAAGGGACCCTCCTAAGAATCAGAATACAACGTCACCAAAGTATAATCCCAACGCCCGCTGCGCTTATCATTCCGACAGCCCGGGGCATAATACAAACGACTGTTGGTCTCTGAAGAACAAGATTCAGGACCTGATTGACGAAGGAGCAGTGGAATTCACCCAAGATGGTCAGGCCGAGTTCTTCTACTACCCCTGCAAGACTCACCATTTGAAGTGACAAATCCTGAGACTAGAAAACTTTTGTTCATTCGAATGTTCAAGTTGCGGTTTTCTTTTGTTCAAACATTTACTCATATTAAACATTGTTATTTCATTAATGCATCGCATATGTCTGTTCTGAAACAATATATTCGTATTCACTAAATGCAAATTATTTTCATATTTTTTTTCTGATGTCAACTCTTGATCTAAAATTCTAAGCCTCTTGAGGGAGGATGACGAAAACGATACCACGATCCTTACAGTATGCTTTTGAACAGACCCCGCTGATGAGGTACAGGCATTGTTTCAATCCCTAAACACTGGAGTTATAAGGATGATAATCCCTCGTCAACCCCTCTGAGCCAAAGAAGTAGGAGTTTTTTCTTTTCGAAATTTAAAACCCTTAATCATAACCTGGGGCAGGGTAGTCTCTCAGTTGATCCAAGTGCATAACGAATGGCACCAAAAAGATCCTTACAAAACAAAGAAAGACAGTGATGGTTCCAAATAATCAATAAAGAAAGGCAGTCATTATCTCAAAAAATGAAAAAACCAAAAAGTCAAAACCTATAAAGGGGACTTACGAAACTGGGGCATCCCGCTGACTGTAAATACAAAAAGAAACAGTTCAGGCAAAAAAATAGGGATAACGAAATCAAAAAAGAAAGAGGTCTTACAAACCCTCAACAAAAAAGGAATGACTGCCTATTCAAAATAAGTTATCAATATCTGAATCATCACCGGAAAATCAGAGCAAAGACTCAAACAAGGTCTAACGTATGATCAACTGAGTTTAGGTTTGGAGAACATCACGAAGAGCGGGTGGGTACAAATAATTTGAGCCTTTATCCTTTGTTTCTTAAACCGTGAACCAAGCCACGTTATAACCCTTAAAAGTCCTAGCTGAAGCATGGGTTAGTTCGAAAGCATACTGTTATGAAAGGTATCCTGACTCCTGAAGGCCTACGGTAAATACGGAGTTGACATCACGTTTTAAAAACATTCATTTGTTTTATGAAAAAAGAATGCATTTTCAAAATCTTCAAGACAGACATAGGCTTTGCATTTTTAACATAACTTTGTTTGCATATGACTTTTTGTCTGAACAGCATAGAAGTTCGCACGACGAATGCCTAATGAACAGAAGTGCCTCCAATCAAGGGGCAGACATGACCATGGTCCATTATCTGGGGCAGTCCAATCAAGATTCGGAGAATCTCTCAAAGGCCAAATAGCCTGGGGCAAGTCTCCGCCTGAGTCACTTGGGGCATTCCAACAACAAATCTTGCCCGATCAAATATCTTCTGGTGGCATACCAAAACACTTATAACAGGGGCAACTCCCCACATTCTGAGAGCATGGACATAGTCGAAAAAGATACTACGCAAAATCAAAGACCCGCTAGGTTGACACACCTAGGCAAAAATAAGGGCTTCCCGGCGAACCAAAAGGGTTCGGGCAAAAATAAGGGATGAAATGAAAAATCTGTACACCCGGCAAGTCGAAAACCTGAAAAGGCGGCTTGGGCAAAAATGGGTATCCCGGTGGACTGAAAACCCGAAAGGGCGGTCCAGGAAAAAGTTAGGGATCAAAGCGTACGACTATGTCATCTTGTCACCTGCCTACCAGAAGTAGGTCTGTCCATCAGCAAGCTATCAGCACCTCACAGGTCTTCCTCTCTCACCTCAGAAACAGGGGCAATAATGAGTCGTCTAAGCGGTCTAATTGTTCTATCCGCCAAAGTACCAAGGTGAGTTCAGCTGAAGAACATAACCAGGCACCTTAGTCCCCCAGAGAGTAAGTCAGCAAGACAGTACACTCTCCTCAAGCAAAGTTATCAAATCTTAAGGAAGTTGGGTGTCCTCCAACAGATATCAACATTCCCCAGCAGCATATATTCTTAACAAGCATCCCCGGCAGTCTTGGTCTAAAGATTGTTCCCCGGCGGTGTACCAGCATCCAAAGGAACCACTTCCCCCCGCAGCTCAAAACTTCCCCAGAAGAGTCCAGCCCAGTTTCCCCAGGAAAGTTGGAATCCATCTCCCCAAGCAGTAAGCTTATCCCCAGTAGATTCTGGAAGCTTATCCTCTGCAGAGCACGAACGCGTCTCACGACTTTCTTCAAAGAGTTATTTCCTTACCAGGATATAACTGGGTTATCCTCAGCCAAAAGCCACGGAAAGAATGTCCTCGACGAAGTCTTCTTACCCCCAGCGAAGTCTATTAACACTTCCAACACAGCAAAGATATCCCCAGCAAGTTATTACCATCAACTCAGCAAAGTATCTCTCTCCCCACAGAGTATTGCTTCCCAACAAGATCGTTAGAGTACTTTCCTCCCCGCAGATTTATTCCATTCGCCAAGTTTATTCCCCAACGGAGTTATCTTCTCCTACCGGTATTCTTGCAACTATCATCCCCAGCGGAAGCAAAATCCATTCTTCAACATCAGCCCAGGAGTGACTTCCCGACACCCGTCAAGGATTTACTTTCCTAGACGAAAAATACATTCATAAACATCTTCATACATTATAGCATGCATACACGCATCATGAACATACAATCTCACGTATTCAGAGAGCATCTCGCATGTCATACCACATGACATCGCATACAACTAACGCTTGTCTTTTCAGGACAAAAGTACAAAAATGATTACCATCAATGGTCGCAACTAAAGATCTGATTCCTGAATCTTGCCAGGGTGTATCTGTTGATGACCAATTACCAGATCCGATTCCTGTATCTTGCCAGGGTGTGTCTGAAGAGTTCGAGGATCCGATGCCTGAATCTTGCCAGGGTGTATCCGTTGAAGACTAACATTACCAGATCCGATTCCTGTATCTTGCCAGGGTGTGTCTGAAGAGTTCGAGGATCCGATACCTGAATCTTGCCAGGGTGTATCCGTTGAAGACTAACATTACCAGATCCGATTCCTGTATCTCGCCAGGGCACGTCTGAAGAATTCGAAGATCCGATTCTTGTAACCAGCCAGGACATATCTACACAAAGCATCTGAAGACCAGCTCCTGCAACAAGTCAGGTACTCATTTTTCTTTTGCAGGTACGCAAGTTCTCGCTAAGGAATCTCTTACGCGATCAACAGCCAAATGGCATCTATAAGCCCATTCCATCATCACACTGCTACTATGTGAGCGCAAATTTCTGGGCACTCTAGTGTTCAATCATCTTCCACCCTCGGATTACGAAAGGCACGTCAGCCAATCTGCATCCTCAGGTCTAAGAAGATTGAACAGGGGCAACTGTTGTATCCCAAAATTTGCCCTCCCATATTCTTCAAGAAATTGCCAAGTCATGCTTCAAAGTTCCCCAAGGGTTGCACAGTTCAAGGGCCTCCTAACAGTCAAGATTAGGGTTTTGGTTCTGATCAAGAAAATGAAGTTTCCAAGGGTCCAATCAAGTCCCACATGCCTATAAACATGGTCAAGCATCCTCATACAAAGTTTCAAGACTTTCAGCACAAAATTGCACAGTCAAAAACCCTAATTGCACTACAGTCAACTGTAGGGGTAAAATGGTCATTTGACAGTCAAAAGTTCAAATTTTTGGTCAACATCTAATTTTGAAGCCACAAACATCATTTGATCAATGCTTGATCATGATTCTCAAAGCTTGGCTCAAAAATCATCAAGATGCAAAAGTTGCCTTATTTGGACAGTTGAAAAAGTCAACTGTAAATTGACCAGGGCATAACTTTCACGTGGATTATCAGAAAAATTCCATCCAAAGCTCATTTTGAAGAGAAAGACATTTCCTACAACTCCTCTTCATACTTCAAGTCCAAGAAATGCTCTCACAAAAAGTTATCAATTTCAACATTATAGGTCATTTTCAAAAGTCAACAAAAAGGGACTTTAAGTCAAAGGCCATAACTTGAGATTGGTAAATCAAAATGACATGGGACCAAATGCATTGGTTAGAGGACTCAAAGACCTTTCCAAAATGTCCAAGAACATGAGCAAAGCTTAAAAATTGAGCAAGTTATGCCTTGTGGAAGTTGAGAAATTTTTGGATATTTTGAAAAGTCAACATTGATTCAAATGACCTAAAATTGCTAATGGGCCTCTTTTTCTTCCACAATTCATTATCCAAGGCATGTGCACGACCATTTGGCCCAAAGGGAAGTTTTTCTTCATTATTTATTTATTTATTTGGATTTTTATTATTAATAATTCATTTTAATTAAATAAATACATGAAAAATGCTAAACCTAGGTTTTAAATCTTTTTATGCATAATATATACTCAAGATTTCGTGCCTAACCAAATATAGAAAGAATCAATTGAGTTGGTCATGATTTGGTAACAAAAGCATGTGAAAAAGATTTGAAAATCATGGTTTAAAAATCAAATATCATATTCATCAATTCATGGATTTTGGACCAATTTTATTTGACCTAATCATTCATACACATATAAGGATGCAAACCCTCATGCTTTTTGACTAGAAGCTGCGCTACAGACCAAGCACTAAACTTGAGTTTTTGGTTAAAAAAGTGAAAACTGAAAACAGGGATAGAGGACGATTCAAGGCAAGATTTTTATCTCATTAGCTTCCTGAGGCTTCAAGGAAAGTTTTTCAATCGAAATCAATCATTCTAACGCCCTAAATTGGTAACACGAGTGCAACCTGTACAGAGAAAATTTCATATTCTTGCATCTCAATTCAGGCGCATTTAGCAATTTTTAATATATGATTTGTGTTCATTATTCAATTCTGAAGCTAACCATCTACTTTAATTGTGTTTTTGTGTATTATATACGATTCTACCATTGATACATATTAGGGTTCTTGGAGGTCCAAATTGGGCGTTTTGAAAAGCTACAAAATTAGAACCTCACAAAGCCATGAATGGATTCAGGGTGTTTGGACGAAAACAATGGCACCCTCGCGCCTAATTTATGTGGCCGGACGGCCTGCTCGCTATTTTTTGTAAAGGTACTTTCTGGAACGGTGTAAAAACCGTTGCCAATGTTTTTATATTTTCAGGAAAACAAAACAACGAGGAAGATGACTCGGTGGCAGGCTATGAATGGTTGGTTCGAATTTTCGCGCGCGGAGGCCCCACTAACCATTGTTTATTTTATATTCATTGTTTATTGTTTAATGTACAAGACGCGCGTTTGGCTTGGTTGGTTAGGCATGTGTGTGGTGACATTCAGGACCTGGGTTCGATCCCAGGTCCCCACCCCCTTTCATATTGTTTTTCATTTAATATTCATATGCAGTTTCAACGTTGTGGACCACCGTACACCTTCAAAATCAAGCTGTTCACTTGGCCAACGAGATCAATCTAAGGGCCACAATCTGAAGCGCACCATGGACTGCAGTCAACCACCTCACACGCGTCCTGAAAAGTCAAAGAGGCCAGGGATAATTGGGCTTAAATTACTAGCCATTCACCTCACAACTGGGGACAACACCCCCCTTAGGTTTGCAAATTTTTTACATTCTTTATTTTTCACTATTTTTACTTTCTTTTAATTATTGTTTTTTTAATTAATTTAATATTTTCATAATATATAAAAAAAACACCAAAAAAAATCAGAAAAGATAAAAAAATAATAAATATTTTTATTTTAGTATTTTTGTAAATAAATTGCATTAATTAAGTTTAGTTATTAAATTAGGTTTAATTGTAATATTTTCTTTAATAAAAATCTAAAATTGGTAGAATTAGGGTTTATAATCATTTTTCTCCCTTTTTTCTTTTCTTTCATAATAATTAAATATTTCCTATTATTTATTTTTATAATTAAATTGCGTGTAAAATAATTAGGTTTAATTTTAGGTTAAAATTTAATCTTTTCTTAATAAACTAAAAACAACTAGAATTAGGGTTAGCATTTTATTTTAATTAATTCTTTTTTCCATTAAAATCTTAAAATACCAAAAACTAATTTCTTTTTTAATTTTATTAATTTAATAGTAATTTAATTTAATTCCATTAAAAAGGGTCCAACGCCCTCGTTTTTAATTCTTACTTAATTCGCATATTTATTTCCTTTTTCTTTTGGTTACTTATGTATCTCTCCCAAAGCCGTGTAATTAATTTTCTCGCACTTTGCTTTTCGTTATTTCTTTATTTTCTGTCAAATCGGGTTCTGGAAATTTTGGCGATGTGGACCCGCGCCTTTTGTAATAGTTAGAACTTTACTTTTCTCGCACTTTTAACTGTTAATCAAGGCATGCAAGAATGAATGGACAAAAATAAAAATAAACGCATAGATCACTCATAACATGAAAAGACAAAATATCTGAAAACGACACACAAATCACACACCACCCCTAGGGTACGCCACACTGTTGCCTTGCCTCGAAAGGTGATCGTCGAGTAGAGGATGTCTTAGTAAGTCCTCATGATCCAGGAACCTGGCATGAGGGTAGCTTCTAAGGTATCTTCCCATTGCTCTGGTGATCACCATGTCCCGAACCTCGAATTGACCCGAACACCTCCAACGGTGGTGCTACCTACCTCTCAATGGTGGGATGACACTATTTTAAAGGACATTTACACAGACGAATTCCTTAGGGTAGGTAGACGACTCTTGATACTTGCTCTAATTCAAAACAAAACAAATCAAAAATACTTGTCACACCAACACATTTTCAAAAAGCTTTCGAAAGCAATTTTTCAAACACTCTTGAGGACTGATACAAGAGTCGAACTGAAATTTTCAAAGAAACTTTTTTAAAACCCACAGTTGAAAAGCAAACAAACCATTTTTGAAAACACAAATGAGCAAGTATCTAAGAGCCCATGGATAACCATGGATAAAAAGGGTGCTAACATCTTCCCTTTCTATAACCTACCTCCCGAACCGAGAGCAATCTCTTTAAGGAATTTTTCTGTGCTTTTGTCCTTTCCATTTGGAGAAAATAAAAGACGGTGGCGACTCTTGCTTCCGCGACATTTCGCGAACCAGCGTTAAACAGTCAGTTCCAGATCCACCGATCACACGGTACCTTCTGAATCTGAAGTTGAAGAGGAGGAAGAGGAAGAGGATGAGGATGAAGACTAATCCGAACAACAATATCCCCCGGCGGATGATAAATATAAGAATCTTGAAGATAGGTTGGCAGCCATGGAGCTGCAAAGGGTACCTGGTTTAGATTTTGAAGAACTAGGGTTGGTCGCTAGGATCGTTATCCCTCCCAAGTTCAAAGTACCGACATTTGCTAAGTATGACGGCCTGTCCTGCCCAAAGATGCATTTGAGATCTTATGTCAGAAAGATCCAACCCCACTCATCTGATAAAGACCTATGGGTACACTTTTTTCAAGACAGTTTGTCAGGCACACAACTGGACTGGTTCTATCAACTTGAGAGGTCGGAGGTCCATAACTGGGAAGAATTAGCTGCTGCTTTTTACCGTCAATACCAATACAATGTTGGTTTGGCGCCCATTTGTACTCAGCTACATAGTATGGGGATGGCTTCCAATGAAGGATTTAAAGAGTATGCCCAAAAGTGGCATGATCTGGCTGGAAGGGTGCAATCAACATTGTCGGATAGAGAGCTAGTTGACATGTTTCTGGGGACCCTGTCTGGCCCTTTCTTCAATCATCTAATCCGGAGTTCCTCCGCAGGATTCACTGAACTAATTTTGACCGGCGAAAGGGCCGAGGCCGATATTAAAAGTGGTAAGATTCAGAAAGATGCCTCTGCTTCCACCGCTGTCAAGAAAACCTTCCCAGCTAAGAAGGAAGCCTCTGCTGTTTATTCTCAGAAAAGTCAAGGAAGAACCGAGCGCCGACCAACTGTAGGGGCTGTGATGATTCAAAACTCTTCAAATGATCAACCTCATAACAATCCGTCAAGACGTAATCAACAACGGGTAGAAAGGACACAACGACAGTTCACCCAAATCAACATGACGCCAGCTCAGGTACTCCCTCATTTGTTAAAGATGAATCTTGCCAGTTTGAAGGAAGCGCCAAAAAATCCTAATACCTCCTCTCCATACTACCACTTCAATGCCAAGTGTGCTTACCACTCTGACAGTGCTGGGCACGATACCAATAATTGTTGGGCGCTTAAGAACAAAATCTAAGACCTGATTGACGCCAAAGAAGTAGAATTCGATGCGCCCGAAAAGCCAAATGTGATTTCTGCCTGAATGCCCAAGCACGATCATAATGTTCATGCCGTTATGGAAAACCTTCATGTTACTGATGTTGCTGACCTTTTGACCCCGTTACTAGTAATTAAAGAGAATTTGATGAGAGCCGGGATTTTCCCAGGCTGCGGAAAAGACAGCTATTTTTGTTTGAACATACGAGCTGATTGCCCAATGTTGAAATCAGGTGTCCAACGCCTGATGGATACCCAAGAGATACTCTTCCAGAAGACCCCTGTTGATACCTTCACTTCTGTTACTCCTGCTACTTTTGCTACTTCAACCAATGATATTGCAATTATAACCATTTCCGACGATCTTCCCAAGGCTTGCAAAAGGCGTGTCAAGATTACACCTGATCCTGAATTTGTACCTTTAAAAATCACCATGCCGGGGCCTGTCCCGTATCAATCTAGAAAAACGATACCATGGAACTATGGAGGAGAAATCTTCTACCATGGTATCAAACAGATTGAAGCAGTCCAAGAGAATTCTGAAATAGGGAACATTGCGGGTACAAGCAAGATAACCTGCAGCGGCCGGATTTTTTCTCCGGATATTTCTCCCGCTCGAGCAGTTTTCGGACCCTCGAAAGCTTCCGTACGTGTTAGGCCATCTGTGCAAGACCCGATAATTGAAGAATTGGATACTCCTGAAGTAAGACCATCTGTTGATAATACCAATAAGAGTAAGGGGATACTAGAAGCGCCTGTCAGGACGAAGGCTCATGTTTTGGTTATCCCCGAAACCACTCAGAAAGAAATGGAGGAAATCTTGAAAATCATCAAAAGGAGCAATTTTGACGTCGTGGAACAGCTAGGGCAGACCCCTTCTAAAATATCAAGGTTGGCTCTTATACTTTGCTCTGAGGCCCATGCTAAGGCCTTAATAAATTTTTTAAAGACGGCACACGTGCCCCAAGAAACTTCGGCTGACCAGTTTCAGGAGTGTGTGGCCAGTCTTACTGCTGATAATGGCCTTGGCTTTTCCGATGCTGATTTGACTCCCAAAGGAAGGAAACACAACGACGCGCTACACATCTCAGTTGAATGCATGGGAACCACCCTCACCCATGTCTTAGTTGATACTGGTTCTTTCTTGAATGTGCTGCCGAAGAAAGCGTTGGACCGTTTGTACTGCGAAGGATTGACCCTCAAACTCAGTAACATCGTTGTTAGGGACTTTGATAGGTCCAAAAGAATGGTTCATGGAGAGGTTGACATTCCTATCAAAGTAGGAACAAAAGTTTTCAACTCCACCTTTTATGTGATGGACATCCGTCCGTCATATTCATGTTTGTTAGGATGACCGTGGATCCATTATGTCGGGGCAGTTACCTCCTCTTTGCACCAAATGCTGAAATATCCTGTTAAGGGTAAGATTATAACGGTGCGCGGCAAGGAAGAGTACATAATAAGTCATCTCAACTCCTTCCGTTATGTGGAGTTGGATGGCGAGTTCATCGAAACGCCTTTCCAACATTTTGAGGAAGTTTCTCCTGAGATAGCAGTTGCGAAGACAATGGTTGAGGTGCCTATCATTCCCAAGCATGTATCTAGGATGGCATCTCTCAAGGACGCAGAAGCTGTAGTCAAAGAAGGGAAGAGTACAGTATGGGGGCAATTGCTTGATTTTCCTCATAAGACGGACAAATTTGGACTATGGTTTACAGCTGCAGGACAGAAGGCTATGCGTCATTCCAAGACTGGAGGGCCACCTGTAAGGATCACTCACCACAGAATTAATGTTGTAGTAGATGAAAATGAAGAGGGCCACTTTGAGGATTGGATTTTTCCGACCGTCGAAGGGGGTTTAAGAAACTGGGAAGCAAAGGATTTTATTCCCATCACCTTCATCAACCAGTAATTTTATCTTTGAACAATTTCTTATTTCGGTCTGTAATAACTAAAACAATTCGTGCACTATTTTCACCTTATGCCTTGCCCGGGGCATATAGGTCCATTTGTAAGGGCTTGATTTTCTTCATTATCATATGCCATGTTTTAATGAATCATTGGACGCTTTCATCTACAAATTGTTGTGTTCATTTTCTTTCCTTTTGCATTCTTGTTTTGTTTAAGGATGGCTATCCCTTACACACACCCACACTCACAAATGCAGGTACCCATCCACTCCGGATTCCATGGGTGACTATTCTATTTTAGCTTTTGATAACTCTGAAGATTTGGTCAATCATGCTGAGTATGAAGTTGACGAAGACTGTGAAGTGCAGGGAGAGTTAGCCAGACTTTTGCAACAAGAAGAGAGGGCTATTATGCCTCATGAAGAGTTGCTAGAAACCATTAACTTGGGGACAGAGGAAGACAAGAAGGAGGTGAAAGTGGGTGCCAACCTGAAACCAGGTGTCAAAGAGCGTCTAGTACAGCTGTTGGACGAATATGTTGAAATCTTCACCTGGTCTTATGAAGATATGCCAGGGTTAGACACAAATATCGTGGTTCACCGTCTCCCTACAAGAGAAGACTGTCCAACGATTAAGCAAAAGGTCTGCCGAATAAGGCCCGACATGTCTGAGAAGATCAAAGCTGAAGTAATGAAGCAATTCAATGCTGGCTTTCTGGCTGTTACTTCCTATCCATAATGGGTTGCTAACATTGTGCCCGTGCCTAAGAAGGACGGCAAAGTCAGAATGTGTGTGGACTATCGGAATTTAAACAGGGCTAGCCCCAAAGATGATTTTCCACTGCCACATATTGACATCTTGGTTGACAACACAGCTCAACACAAGGTTTTTTCCTTCATGGATGGATTCTCGGGATACAACCAGATCAAAATGGCCCCCGAGGACATGGAGAAAACTACTTTTGTCACGCAATGGGGTACCTTCTGCTACAAAGTGATGCCATTCGGACTGAAGAATGCAGGGGCAACCTATCAACGCGCCATGGTAGCTTTGTTTTATGATATGATACATCATGAGATCGAAGTTTATGTAGACGACATGATAAACCGATCACAGACAGAAGAAGAACACCTTGATCATTTGCAAAAGCTGTTTGCCAGGTTGAAGGAGTATAAGCTCATACTGAACCCAAGCAAGTGCATTTTTGGAGTTAGGTCTGGTAGACTTTTGGGATTTATTGTCAGCAACAAAGGCATTGAGGTTGATCCAGCTAAAGTAAAGGCTATACAAGAAATGCCTGCCCCCTGTACTGAAAAGGAGGTTAGAGGATTCTTGGGACGCTTGAACTATATTGCGAGGTTCATCTCTCACCTGACATCTACCTGTGAGCCAATTTTCAAGCTGTTGAAGAAAGATCAGGTAGTTGAATGGAACAATGATTATCAGGTTGCTTTTGATAAGATCAAGGAGTACTTACTAGAACCTCCTATTCTGATGCCACCCGTCGAAGGAAGGCCGTTAATCATGTATCTGACTGTTTTGGATAACTCAATGGGGTGCGTGCCGGGCCAACATGACGAGTTTGGCCGAAAAGAGCATGCCATTTATTATCTTAGCAAAAAGTTTACCGACTGTGAGACTCGCTACTCACTACTCGAGAAAACTTGCTGCGCTTTGGTATGGGCTGCTCGCCGGCTAAGGCAGTATATGTTGACTCATACCACTCTGCTAATTTCCAAGATGGATCCGATCAAGTATATCTTCGAGAAGCCTGCTTTATCTGGAAGAATCGCTAGATGGCAAATGATCCTGACTGAGTATGATATCCAGCATACTACCCAAAAAGCTATAAAGGGGAGTGTACTAGCTGACCATCTAGCTCATCAAGCCGTCGAAGATTACCAATCTGTGAGATTCGACTTCCCTGACGAGGACATTATGACATTGAACATCATTGAAGGTAATGGACCGTATGACGGACCTGAACAAGGATCCCGATGGACCCTGTACTTTGATGGTGCTTCAAATGCACTTGGAAACGGTATCGGTGTGATACTCATTTTTCCGGAAGGTTGCCATACACCCTTCACTGCCCGACTTTGTTTCAGCTGTACCAACAACATGGCTGAATATGAAGCTTGCATCTTTGGTCTCAAGGCTGCTATAGACTTGGGAATAAAATCTTTGGTCGTATTTGGGGACTCGGCTTTGGTTATCAGTCAAGTCAAAGGAGAGTGGGACACCAAACATCCTAATCTTATCCCATACAAAGAACATGTCTTGACATTGTTGCCTCATTTTGAGCAGATTACCTTCGAGCATTTCCCGCGAGAAGAAAATCAGCTAGCAGATGCTCTGGCTACAATGTCTTCCATGTTTAAACTCAACTGGGATAACGAGGCTCCCCAAATTACCACTGAGCGAATGGGCGAACCTTCACACTGTCACAAGATTAACACCGAAGAAGTAATGGAACAACCCTGGTTTCATGAAATCAAAAGGTATCTCCAGACTAGAGAATATCCTGAAGGAGTTTCAGTCAATGACAAAAAGTTCTTAAGAATATTTGCTGCCAAGTTCTTCCTAAGCAATGGCATCCTTTATAAGCGCAGCCATGATTGTGTTCTACTTCGTTGTGTGGACAAGGTTGAAGCAAAGTTGATCATGACCGAAATACATAGTGGCACATTTGGCACCCACTTGAGAGGACATACGATGGCTAAGAAGATTCTAAGGGCAGGCTACTACTGGTCTACCATGGAAGCTGATTGTCATTAACATTCTCGTACCTGACACAAATGCCAAGTCTATGCCGACAAGGTACATATTCCTCTTGTTCCTCTCAACATTCTGACAGCTCCTTGGCCATTCCCAATGTGGGGCATTGACATGATTGGAGAGATCAGGCCTACGGCATCCAATGGACATCGCTTCATCTTGGTGGCTATTGATTACTTCACCAAATGGGTCGAAGCAGCTTCCTTTGCCTCTGTTACAAAGAATGTGGTTGCCCGCTTCATCAAGCAGAACCTCATATGCCGGTATGGTATCCCCGACAAGATCATCACAGACAACGGTACAAATTTGAACAATACTATGATCACTGTATTATGCGAATAGTTCAAGATTTATCATCACAATTCATCTCCCTACCGGCCGAAGATGAACGGTGTTGTTGAAGCCGCGAACAAAAATATCAAGAAGATCATTCAAAAGATGACAGTCACCTACAAGGACTGACATGAGATGTTACCGTTTGCTCTGCATGGGTGTCGTACCACGGCACGTACTTCAACAGGGGCAACTCCATTTTCTTTGGTATTTGGCATGGAAGTTATTCTACCCATGGAAGTTCAGATTCCTTCCTTGAGGATTATGAAGGATGCCAGTTTAAGTGAAGACGATTGGATTCAGACCCAGCTTGATCAACTTTACTTGATCGACGAAAAGAGACTTGCTGCTGTTTCTCATGGTCAGACGTACCAAAAACGAATGATCAAGGCTTTCAACAAGAAAGTCAGACGTCAAATATATCAAGTCGGAGATCTTGTAATCAAGCGGATCATCTTGCCGCAAAGTGATCCCAGGGGCAAGTGGACTCCTACCTACGAAGGACCATTTGTGATCAAGAGCATCTTTTCTGGTGGGGCAATGATTCTGACCACCATGGATGGCGACGACTTGCCGCACCCTGCGAACACAGACATAGTCAAAAGATACTACGCATAAATGACCCGACAAGTTGAAAAACCCGAAAGGGCGACTTGGGCAAAAATGGGCATCCCGGTGAATCGAAAACCCGAAAGGGCGGTTCAGGCAAAAATTAGGGATAAAACAAAAAAATCTATACACCCGGCAAGTTAAAAACTCGAAACGGCGACTTGGGCAAAAAAGGGTTTCCTGGTGGGTCGAAAACCCGAAAGGGCGGTCCAGGCAAAAGTTAGGGAATTAAAGCGTATGACTATGTCTCGTCGGATCACTTTAAGAACAATCTCTTCACCAACAAGCTCCAAGCTTCTGATCAATCCAATCATCGGTGGACGAAGCAGCGAATGGACAAGATATTCAGAGTTGTGAAGGCTATAGAAGAATGGGAACCCCATGGAATTATTACACATAGCCATCTTTCTTTTGTATAAAATTTTTCTCAATTTTTTACAACAACATTCTCTTACTAGGATGTCTGTCTCCTTTGTACAAAGATACTTACAAAAAGTTAATACGAAAATCCTTCAAAGTGCAGAAGTTTGCTTGCCTTTCTTTTATTTTTACACTTATATTTTATTTGAAAACATCCAATGTTCTGTTAAATAGGCATATGCATTTGAATATAATCACTGCCTACAAATAAAACGAAATTGAGAAAGGATAATTACTGATTAGATTGAAGGTGTAGGAAGATATCTTTGTGCCATTCCAGAAGAAATCCCCTACAATACATCATTCAGATCCTCAATGAGGCTAAAAATTTGGAGTATATTTCCCCAGTGGAGTTAAGCTTCAAGATCCCCAACGGAGCCAGTGCATTGTAAACTTGATTCCCCGGCTAAGTTAAGTTTCAAAATTCCCATCAGAGTTCAAACTCCCGATCCCCAGTGGAGCTTGAAAACCCTGAAATATCTATCCCCAGCGGAACCAGAATATTCTAAACCTTCTTCCCCGGCGAAGTCAAATTTCCAACTGTTCAACTTCCCCCAATTTCCCCAGCAGGCTATCTTAAAAGTCTAAAAACCAAGCAGATAACAGTTAACTTCTTGGCTTATCCCCAACTAGGATGCTTTCCCCAGTAGTTTGTCATACAACCCAAAGCTCCTGATTTCACCGGCCGAGTAAACATTCGCCCCACAGAGTTATCTCCCAGCAAGATCGAAGATTCACGGTCTCTTTTCTCCAAGCAGAAGCCTCCAGGTTTTAACTCCCCAGTAGAGATTTTCAGAGTTTTCCCTATTTCCCAGGAAAGTCATGAAGGATTCTCATTCCCTGCAGAAGTTGTCAAAGGCCTTATTAATCCCCACAAATTGTCAAGAATTTTCAATCTCCAGCAGTGGTCCCAGGATTTCTCCTTCTCGAGCAAATAGAGATCTCCAATCCCCAAGCAGTCTGCAAGGATATCTCATCTTCAACAATATAAGTTTTGAATCCTCAACATCGGTCAAGGATTTACTTTCCCAGCAGCAGCCGGAAATTTCATTATCTCCTGTTATCAAGGATTTATTTTCAGCAAGACAGCCACTCAGCTTACATGCTCATCCATTACATTCATATATCATAAACATTGATGAAACACAGTTCATTGCATCATACATATCATGCAACATAACTTTGTGTTTTAGCTAACATTTCACGCTTTTCAGAATAAGATTAAAAGGCTATCGTTAACAATTATTCAGATACAGTATGGATACACCCCAGACACGACGGTCATTCTACTACTCATTCAGACTTCAGCAATCCGATACAGACTAGATACCCTCCAGACACGGCAGCCATTCTATCTCTCATTCATATTCAACTATCAACTACAAGTTCAGATACGCTCCAAAAACGGATGCCATTCTGGCCCTTACACCAGAAGTTTGATTCTCCCCAGTGCAGTCGCCACGGAAGTCATAATGTCACCTATTCAGATCCCAGTTACCGTCTCAGATACACTCCAAACACGAAAGTCATTCTGCTACTCATACAGGTCTCAACTTTAGATATAATACAGATACACTCCAGACACGGCAGTCATTCTGATATTCATTCAAAGTTCAAATACGATTACTGCTCAGATATGCTCCAGACACGGACACCATTCTTTTGCTCATACAGACTCAGTCTCCAGATACAGTTCAAATGCATTCCAGACATGGATACCATTTTGACGCTCATTCTTCTGACCTACAACATTGCAATTCAACAAACATTCTTGGATGGCTTCTTTAAGCCCATCTCCAGCAAGATTCTAGCATCTCTAAATGGCATCTTTAAGCCCATTTCCTCAGCTATATTTTGACAAGTGCAAATTTACGGGAACTCTAGTGTCCAATCCTCTTTCACCTTCGAGTCGCGAAAGGCAAACTTGCCAATCTAACTCTTCAGGTTCAAGAAGATTGAACAGAGGCAGTTGTTGTACCCCGAAATTTTCCCTCTCATTCCTCAAGACATTTCTCAAAGGGGATCCCAAAATTCAAGCTTACACAAATATATTTGGATTTTTTTAGCATTAAGATTATGGAAGAAATTGCTAAAAAGGACAAAACCAATGAAAATGCCCTTTTTGACAAAATTAAAGGAAAACGAAGTCCCTTTCGATTCTGCATCCTTCTAATAAACACTTGGGCCCTGGTTATATATTTCGTTTGGATGCTGGATTCCTTTGGGGAAAGTTCATTTCATGCTTCGATTGAGGCATTGCGCTCATTTGGCTAAAATCATTTCCTGTTTCGTTTTTAGCGTTAGACTTTGTTTGAAGGTTTGTGCAAGACTTTCATTTGGCCAAACAACATCTTCCCTGCGTGTTAGCCAAGACATACAAGGCAGAATTTCCTACCATAATAATATGCTCAAGGCCAAAGTCCCCTTTGAATCATTTTGTTATAAGCTTTGACAAGGCTACACTTCCCTTCAATATAGCTTCAATTCACAAGGAAAAAAGCTTCTTGATGATGTCTTTCAGTTCAAGAGGCTAAAACCCCCTTCTTGATGATGTCTTTCGATTCAAGGGGCCAAAACCCCCATCTTGATGATGTCTTTCGATTCAGGAGGCCAAAACCCCCCTTTTTACCCTCTTTCGATCATACATTTCGCCCCTGCAAGCCTTCTTCGTTTGGGGCAATGACTTTCCCAATGTTGCAAGCTTCGATTGAGCCTTCCATCCCTGGCACACATCCTTCGCTTAGGGGCGTGAATCCTTGAGCACAAGTCTTTTGTCATTGTTTCGTTTGGGCATCTGGCTCCTCTTTCACAAGCTTCCGTTTGAACATATTTGCATAAGGTCACAAGGCAGGAACCTCCTGCACACATTCTTTCGTTTGGCCATGTGGCCCCTTTGCAGGAAAATTTGAGTGGGCAGGATCTTCTGTAGAAAATGGCCTTTCCCAAACATACAAACTCTTCACTATGTCATTGCCTCAGGCGAAGAAAGCACCATGGTGGTGCATTCGAATAGTTTTTCATGCATGTCTGGTTGTCCCCAATCGAAGGACATATATTACTGACCCATCCCAAGAGTATTAATTTGGCCCCTTCGAAGGATACCCATGGGAGTCATTAAAATGACACTCCGATTGAAAAAAAGAGATGGTTATTGAAAATTCTGGTCGAAAGGCGAGGCTAGGGAGTCAAGACAAAAGGTTGAGATGCCAAAGGTACTTGTTGACCAAGTCCCATGCGCTTCCAGGATCAAGCCTGATACTCTGGCCATGAAACTCCAAAACTGTTGCACAACTGTCCTGTATTGCTGCCCTATTCCTTGCACCAAAGTGGTAATAAAACACTGTTCCTCGAAAGCTACAAATACAACATACCCTTTTTGTTTGAACTATTTTTTCCCTCCCAAAGCATCAGTCCAAGCCATTTTTATAGAAAGGAGGCATCGCCACACATATAAGAGGGGGCCTAAAGGATTGCAAGAGAGACACTTGTGAAAATTCTCAAACACTTCCCCAACATTCTTTTTCAAACACTTATATACACTAATAAAAAACCTCCGATTCACCCTCCAAGTGATCATCAAACTACCTTTCGACCCAATCCCTCAGCTACCATACAATAGGCCTTTAAGTTATCCCATTACTTGTTATAAAAATGCTTTCGGTCCACTCACACAACCTCTTTTGACCCAGTCACTGCTTTCACAAAGTAGCAACTGGACTAGCCTCAGGAAGGTCCAATGAACTCCTATTTTCCATCAAAGAAAGGGTTTACATCTCCATTCGATTTAAGGGCTTCAAGAGGTAAGTTTTCTTTCAAACTTGAGTCTATTATATTCTAATATCATATGCATATAAAAATAAAGGAAAATGTAGACAATTCTAGACCATGTTTTAGCTTTCGATTCTGACTACCTATATGTTGAAAACTCAACCTTAGTTTAGTTATGCTTTGGACTTTGAGACCCATTAATTTTCATGCTAACCCCTGGACTTTAGTTATGTTTAGATATTGCATGTTTAGACTTTAAGACATGTTTGTTGTACCCTTCGATTGGCTAGCTGCACAAGCCTTTCGAATCATAATCTGAGGACCTAATATGATTACAAAGAGTCAGTAAGGAGTTTGTGGCGAAGCATGAGCTTTGTTCCTCCTAGGCCTCAAACGAAGGCCAGAACCTTGTTATCTCCGGGCCTCAAACGAAGGCCAGAACCTTGCCATCTCCAAGTCTCAAGAGAAAGACAGAACTATGCTGGCTTCCAGGCCCAGATGAAAGGCGTGACTATCCTGATTCCAACCCCCAGTCAAAGGAGACAAAGAGGAAAATCGAAGGGCATGACTCCACTGACTTCAGAACCCAAATCGAAGGAAGCCGGGAAATGCAGAATTGAAGGGCCTTTCTACCTGGATCGAAAGACCCATTTTTTCTTGCTTTCATTTTATTCTTGCCTTTATATTTCCATGCAATTCAATATGGTTGTAATAGTGTAGGATTTTATCTTCTTGCATTTTATTATTTTTTTTTGTATAAATGCTAGTAACTAGGATATATGGAAAGATAAAAAGAACATATAGATAACCAAAAAAATCAAAAGACAAAATGCATGCAATCAAACACAATGCACACTTGCACCCCTAGGGTTTCATCCACTTGTTGCCTTAAAAATTGGCCATGTTATGCATGTTGAGTACTTTGGCAAAACAAAAATAAAACAAAAGATCATAGTCCCTCGATGACGCTATCTTGGTTGCCTATACAAAAATGATCTAGTCCCTAAAAAATTTGCTAAAAATACTTAACACAATTGCTATCATGGTCTATACGATGACACGCGCCTGTCCCATTTAACATCCTAGTTCAAGGTTGTTCACCAAATACAATGGTGAAACAACACTGTTAAAAGGGTTAAAAACATAAGAAAGATCTTTGAGTAAAATAGGGTAGACAACTCTTAGTTACTTGATCAAAGCTTGAAAAAAACATCCTTGCTATCTTCAAAACACACTTCACCCCACAATTTCAAAACCCTACTTTCCAACATTGAAAACTTTCAAAAGACAAAAACACCTTTGTATACATTCAAATAAGAATCATTACAAAGGTTACCACAACGATGGCCTCTTTTCAAAACATCTTTCAAAACCACACACAAAGCACCATTTCAAACAATTGGAAAGCAAAGCAAGTGATCTAAGCAAGTAACTAAGAGCCCATGGATAACCATGGATAGAAAGGGTGCTAATACCTTCCCTTTCTATAATCTACTCCCTGAACCCAAGAAAACATCTCAAAGGTCTTTCCTGTGCTTTTTGACCTTTCCTTAGGATAAAATAAAAAGTCGGTGGCGACTCTTGCTAAACCGAAACATTTGCAAACGCAAAATCCCAAGTCAGTTCTCCCACCGTATCACAGAACTGGCGACTCTGCTGGGGACTTAAAAGTGGAGTAACCTTAGGGCTTAGATCACCCTTTGCATGATTATATTGTTTTCTTTGATTGCTTTACATTTGGTTCTCTTGTTTGGGCTTGAAATCCTCTACCCGGATTTGGGAAACATTCATAGGTAAATAGAAATACGTTGTGGAAACTGTGCGGGGTATACCGATATGGTTGAAGCAATAGCTATATTAGTGCGACATATTTGTGAGTACCGGTAGCCTTTAAATCAATCAAAGAGAATACGGGGCCGCTGAGTGATGTCATGAAGCACTAATGAACTCATAGAACCTTACTTGACCATCTTGGCCTTTTATTAGGGGTAGTGAGATGACCGGCTTTGGTGAAGTCCGAAGTTGGTAGATACTCGATACTACACTCATTGAGGGTTGTTTTCTTGGAATATTTTGGTCGCTAGTTAAGTGGCTAAACCAAAACAATGAACATAGAAAACAATCCAGTGATATTGAGCTCCTTAGAACCTGGTTACTATTTATAGGACAAGTTTAAGCCAACTAAACTCAAGAGGGTATTTACCTATGAAACCTCATGCAAGCCTTAAACTAGGGTTTTGTGTGATTTGCTTGTACATGTGTTTGTGCATACATCATGAACATCATAAAGCATCATATGCATCCACTAACCATTTCAAGGGTTTGGATCTTCATCTTTGTTCTTGTTTTGTAGGTTATGGAATCTCTTCGCAGGAAAACAATTCAAGTCAACCTTGTGAGAATCCCTCCTTAACTCAAGGAGCTTCCATCCAGGATTCCAGAGAATTCTCTCTTCAGTGAAAGACATGGTAGACTTCTCAACTTGGTCAACTCCAACATTGAAGAAGACATGGTGAAAGTTCTCTTCCAGTTCTTTGACCCCCTACACCACTGTTTCACATTCCCTGATTACCAACTAGTACCTACTTTGGAGGAATTTTCTCAACTCCTGAGAATTCCTATTCTTCATTAACTAACCTACAATGGTACAGAAAAAGAACCAAAGCCTGAAGATGTTGCTCAAGCATTACACTTGCAACCATCTGACATCAAAGGACATTAGGAGACCAGAAGTGGTGTCGAGGGATTCTTGGTAAAGTTTCTGTTTGAGAAGGAACAAGACTGCTGGAATTCTATAGATCTACAAGCCTTTGAAGAGATTGTGGCACTCCTCATCTATAGGTTGGCCTTGTTCCCAAACCCTGATCAGCTTATAGATGTGAATGCTGTCAAGATTTTCATATCCCAGAATCCTGTGCCTACATTGCTTGGGGACATCCTACACTCATTTCACACACGAACAATGAGGAAAAGAGGTGTTCTCATGTGTTGTACTCCTCTCCTTGCAAGGTGGTTTATTTCTCACCTTCCACAATCAATTTTGAAGAACGAGCAGTGTTTAAGGTGGTCACAACAATTGATGACCCTCACACATTCTGATGTACATTGGTGTTCTCGGTCCAGAGAAAATGTCATCATCATTGATCGTTATGGGGAATTTCCTAATGTACCACTACTTGGCATTAGGGGAGACATTACCTACAACCCATGTTTAGCTCTAAGACAGTTTGGATATGCTCGGAGGGATGGCCCTCATGACATGCTGATTCCTGACATAGTTTTTGACTTCGACAACAATGCGCAAGGACTTTGACAAAGGTTCATCAGAGCTTGGAGGATGCCCAACAAAGTCGATAGTAAGACACTGGGGCACAAGAATTCCATCCCCCTTGAGCCTTACCTCAAGTGGGTACGAACCCGCTCCCAGAATCTTATGATGTCATATCCTCACATTCTCCCCTTGATCAAAGAGCCTGTTATGGAAGGAGAGGTTCCATACACCCTCCTACTTCCTGACATGCCAACATCATGGGAAGAAATGCAAAAGAGTTGGATCCAACTCAAGGAAGAACGAAATACTTTTGAAGCCAGCTTCTATGCCAGTGAGAAGAAGGTTTTGGAGCTTACCCGCCGACTTCATGAGGAGGAAACTCTCAACACTTACATCGCACCAAAGAGGATGCGCAATGTCTTTTTACATTAAGAATTTTGTAATATTTTGCCCATGGAGCACTTATGTACTAACAATTTCTTCTTAATATGACGTGTGTTCCTTTTTGTTTGCAACGAATTTGAATTTCTAAATCCTTGAATGCATTACATGAATAACATACCATTCATCATATGCATAAACAGGTCTTGACACCAGGTTTCCTCATCTTTCTGCTGTTTATTTCAGCAAGATGGATTTGGAGCAGACGGTTAAGGATCTGAAAGCACAAAATTCTCAATTCCAGCAACTCCTCATGACCTTAGCAAAGGGTCAAGAGGACCTCAAAGCACTGTTGGAGAAAAATAAAGAGAAAAAGAAGAAGAGGCATGGAGTAGCCACTTTTGGAAGAAGGTTTGAAAGCAATGCTAGAAAAGTTCTCGAGTTCCCCTCAACGTCTGATGAAGGGGCTGGTAAAGGAAAAGGAGACGCGGTACCTTCTGAATCTGAAGTTGAAGAGGAGGAAGAGGAAGAGGATGAGGATGAAGACTACTCCGAACAACAATATCCCCCGGCGGATGATAAATATAAGAATCTTGAAGATAGGTTGGCAGCCATGGAGCTGCAAAGGGTACCTGGTTTAGATTTTGAAGAACTAGGGTTGGTCGCTGGGATCGTTATCCCTCCCAAGTTCAAAGTACCGACATTTGCTAAGTATGACGGCCTGTCCTGCCCAAAGATGCATCTGAGATCTTATGTCAGAAAGATCCAACCCCACTCATCTGATAAAGACCTATGGGTACACTTTTTTCAAGACAGTTTGTCAGGCACGCAACTGGACTGGTTCTATCAACTTGAGAGGTCGGAGGTCCATAACTGGGAAGAATTAGCTGCTGCTTTTCACCGCCAATACCAATACAATGCTGGTTTGGCACCCATTTGTACTCAACTACAGAGTATGGGGATGGCTTCCAATGAAGGATTTAAAGAGTATGCCCAAAGGTGGCGTGATCTGGCTGGAAGGGTGCAACCACCATTGTCAGATAGAGAGCTAGTTGACATGTTTCTGGGGACCCTGTCTGGCCCTTTCTTCAATCATCTAATCGGGAGTTCCTCCGCGGGATTCACTGAAGTAATTTTGACCGACGAAAGGGCCGAGGCCGGTATTAAAAGTGGTAAGATTCAGAAAGATGCCTCCGCGTCCACCGCTGTCAAGAAAACCTTCCCAGCTAAGAAGGAAGCCTCTGCTGTTTATTCTCAGAAAAGTCAAGGAAGAACCGAGCACCGGCCAACTGTAGGGGCTGTGATGATTCAAAACTCTTCAAATGATCAACCTTGCGGCAATCCGTCAAGACCTAATCAACAACGGGTAGAAAGGACACAACGGTAGTTCACCCGAATCAACATGACGCCAGCTCAGGTACTTCCTCATTTGTTAAAGCTGAATCTTGCCAGTTTGAAGGAAGCGCCAAAAAATCCTAATACCTCCTCTCCATACTACCACTCCGATGCCAAGTGTGCTTACCACTCTGACAGTGCTGGGCACGATACCAATAATTGTTGGGCGCTTAAGAACAAAATCCAAGACCTGATTGACGCCAAGGAAGTAGAATTCAATGCTCCCGAAAAGCCAAATGTGATTTCTGCCCCAATGCCCAAGCACGATCATAATGTTCATGCCGTTATGGAAAACCTTCATGTTACTGATGTTGCTGACCTTTTGACCCCGTTACTAGTAATTAAAGAGAATTTAATGAGAGCCGGGATTTTCCCAGGCTACGGAAAAGACTACTATTTTTGTTTGAACATACGAGCTGATTGCCCAATGTTGAAATCAGGTGTCCAACGCCTGATGGATACCCAAGAGATACTCTTCCAGAAGACCCCTGTTGATACCTTCACTCCTGTTACTCCTGCTACTTTTGCTACTTCAACCAATGATATTGAAATTATAACCATTTCCGACGATCTTCCCAAGGCTTGCAAAAGGCCTGTCAAGATTACACCTGATCCTGAATTTGTACCTTTAAAAATCACCATGTCGGGGCATGTCCCGTATCAATCTAGAAAAACGATACCATGGAACTATGGAGGAGAAATCTTCTACCATGGTATCAAACAGATTGAAGCAGTCCAAGAGAATTCTGAAATAAGGAACATTGTGGGTACAAGCAAGATAACCCGCAGCGGCCGGATTTTTTCTCCAGATATTTCTCCCGCTCGAGCAGTTTTCGGACCCTCGAAAGCTTCCGTACGTGTTAGGCCATCTGTGCAAGACCCGATAATTGAAGAATTGGATACTCCTGAAGTAAGACCATTTGTTGATAATACCGATAAGAGTAAGGGGATACTAGAAGCGCTTGTCAGGACGAAGGCTCATGTTGTGGTTATCCCCGAAACCACTCAGAAAGAAATGGAGGAAATCTTGAAAATCATCAAAAGGAGCAATTTTGACGTCGTGGAACAGCTAGGGCAGACCCCTTCTAAAATATCAAGGTTGGCTCTTATACTTTGCTCTGAGGCCCATGCTAAGGTGTGATGCGGTGGGATAACTGACTTGGGTTTTGCGTTTTTTGTTCGCAAATGTTTCGGTTTAGCAAGAGTCGCCACTGACTTTTTATTTTATCCTAAGGAAAGGTCAAAAAGCACAGGAAAGACCTTTGAGATGTTTTCTTGGGTTCGGGGAGTAGATTATAGAAAGGGAAGGTGTTAGCACCCTTTCTATCCATGGTTATCCATGGGCTCTTAGTTACTTGCTTAAATCACTTGCCTTTGCTTTTCAATTGTTTGAAATGGTGCTTTGTGTGTGTGGTTTTGAAAATGTTTTGAAAAAGATGCCTTGTCTAGGAAACCATTGTAACAATTCTTGTTTGAATGTTTTACAAGGGTGTTTGTCTTTTTGAAAAGATGTTTCAATGTTTTTTTTGAAAGTTTGTTTTGAAGTTGTGTTGTGATGTGTGTTTTGAAAAATGGCAAGGATTGTTTTGCAAGATTGATCAAGTAACCAAGAGCTATCTACCCTAAATTTATCAAAGATCTTTCTTATGTTTTAACCCTTTTAACAGTGTTGTTTCACCATTGTATTTGGTGAACAACCTTGTGTTAGGATATTAACGGGACGGGTGTGGGTCATCATTTAGACCATAGAGGAAATAGTGTCAAGTATCTTTGGCATTTTTCTTAAGGGACTTGATCATTTTTGTTTAGGCAACTTGATAGCGTCATCGAGGGACTATGATCATTTGATTTGTTTTTGTTTTGCCAAAGAGACTTAACATGCAACCATGGCCCATTTTTGAAGGCAACAAATGGAGTAACCCTAGGGGTGCAAGTGTGCATTGTGTTTGTTTTTTTTTTCATGCATGTTTATCTTGGATTAGGTCAAGCTATTTGTTGATTGATTTTGCATACAAATCCTAAGTATATCATGGCATAATTGAAAGCTTTTAAATGCGAGAATTTAAATGCTAAGCTATTACAACAAGATATAGGGAGGGGGGTACAAGTTTGCATTGGGGATATTTGACAAGGAAATAAAACCTAAGTTATTACAACCATATCGAATGTATAGGATACAAATATTTAATTGTATAATATTTAAATAAATACAATAAATAAATAAGAATGTATTATGCACAAAATAATTTTTTATGTATGTGAAAGTATTTTTCAATGTGAAATATAAACAAAAATAAAAAGGTCAAATTTTGAATATTTTTGTCATTTAGGGCAAAACCCTAGTTTTTAAATAAATAGTAATATTTATTAATTATGTACAATGTATATTAAACAAAAATAAAAAGTATATTGTAAAAAAAAGTATTTTTAGTGTCATATATTAATAAAAATAAAAATGTATTATTTTCATATTTTTATCCTAAGTATTCTAATAAATATAATATACAAGTATTTATATATATATATATATATTTACTAAACCTATTAAATAAAAAAAGATAAAATTAATTATTTATGTATATGAAAAAAATGTATATTTAAGAAAATATTTTCAAGGTGTAAACAAAAAATAATAACTAAAAAATAAATATTTTTGTATTATTTTTTAGGGTTTTAAATGACAAGGTTTTATATTATTTACATATATATGTTAAATAAAACAAATAAATGCCAAATAAATGCAAAAAATGTGGAAAAATATTTTTAGTGTTTTTTTTATGTTTGAACAAAAATATTAAGTCAGAATCAAAAATAAAAATGCAAAAATGACAAGTATTTCACATAATGGGCCAGGGGGTGTAAATGGAAAAAAGGGGTGCAAAAAGTAAGGATGACTCAGGCCCAGCCCAAGCCATCATCTTCAACCTCCAACTTCTGTTTGAAACAAAAACGCGCGCCTCTTTGATCAAACACCAACTCCTGATTCTTTGACTTTTATGCAAAACTCATAACACAAATAATGTAGAGCATCAAGTCACGATTCCAAATATGTAAAAAACTTGACCTAACTCTAAGAAACCAAGGAGAATTTCTTCACCCCCAATTTCTGACCTAGTTTTTCTTCAATGTTCATGGCTAAAATTCTCACAGCATGCTTAATATAAATGAAAAGTGAACACATGTATGGCTTCAGGGCTATGAGTAGAGCATGTTTCATTCACAAACCTAAGCCTAACTCTTCCTAGATTGAGAGATAGAAGTTCATAGATTACCTGTTTCAGCTTGACTCGAACAGAGCAATGTAGGTATCTTCAATGGAGTTTGAGCTTTGGTTGAGCTTGCCTGAAGTCCAAGGATGCTTCCCAAGTACCTAGCTTGCTTTGAAACTGCCTGTATCGTGCTGTAGAAGTTCACCTGCACAGCTTGAAAGTAAAAATGGAAAACGTGGTTAGGGGTGTTATAGCTTGAGTTCAAGGCTTGGGATAGTTTCAGTGAATGATATGGAAGGTGTTTGAAAGGTTTTTAGCCAAAGTGCACGAGCAAACTAAGTTGTGAAACTCAATCTGCAAGGATGCCCTATTTTTTTGCAGCAAAATGGTGTTTCTGAGTATTGGGAGGTATGAGGGATCAATGAATCGTGCTTTAGGCTTGTTTTGGTGTATGGAAGATGTGTACAAAGTTTGCTTCAGCTTTTGTTTACAGGAATGAAAGATGGTATGTGTTTTTGCCAAGTTTCTTCTACTTGAAGCAAGAAAGTGCAAGTTGTGATATAGGCCTGTACAATACTCTCAAGCATGCTGCAGCATTTTCTCTTGATCAGTGGGATTTGTGTACCAAGCTTTGCCTCAAAGATATGGCCTGTACCTCAAGGATTTGGAACTTGACATAAAGTGTTATTTTTCCAAAATGGCAAATTAGCTTTTTCCAAATAAGGATTAATTCTATGTGTAATGTCCAAATGGATGAAATAATGCATTAGCTCAGTGGATTTGCATTCAATCAAGGAGTGTAAAAGGGTTTAGAGGCCTGCAAGCTAGCACAAACCAAGCTGATTTGAAAATGCCATTTGCTATGAACATGTATTGGTCATGAACAAAAGTGAGTTTTGGCCAACTTTGCAAATTCGATTCTCTTTAACCACAAGGGTGTTTTGGAAGTTCTTGGACAATTTGGAAAGCTTGGAATGTGTAATAAAATCCATCTTTGTAATGCAAATTGAAACTCCAAGTGGAACCATGTGAAAAATGGCCAAGAAGTTGGACAAATCCTGCCTAGAATAGGGCAAAATTTCTCTAAGTTAAAAATGTTTTGCACCCTTGTTCCAAAAATCATAACTTGAGATACAAGCTTCCTTTGAGAAAACTCTGTGAATCAAAGTTGTAGATTTTGCAATGGACTACAACTTTTATGTTTCAAGTTTTGTTTGAATCCATTTTCATCTTGGTGAAAAAATGGGACAAAGTTAGAAAAAAATAAGGAAGTTTCATAACTTAGAAAAATTCTAAGTTATGAAATTTTCTCATTTTAAACCCTAATTTGCAATTTTGGATTTCTTGATGAACAAGTTTCATAATTTGACATGTCTTGATGAAAAATGAATCTTGGCACTTGATTTTGACCAAAAAGTCAAAGTTTGACTTTTCAGTATACAGCCAAATTTTGATCAATTGATTGAAAAATTCATCTGTCAATCCTATGCACTTGAGATCTTTTGAACTTGTTGAATGGGTCAAGACAATGCCATTGAGTCCTTGAGTCCATATATGAGCTTGTTTTGCCATTGGTCATGTCAAACAGTCAAAAATTGCGTTTGTGCAGTCAAAACCCTAAAAATGACCATTTTGCCCTTTTGGTGATCTGATCAAATTTCATATGGAATTATGATCCAAACTTGACCAAATTGTTCATATGAGTTCATAATGTTGATGTGGGTCAAATTTCATGAAGTTTGACTGTCAATCGGCCACAGTTGACTTTTTCCCCAATACAACTGATTTCTAGGTCAACTGTCCAATTGATTGGGCCAAGATTGGAATCAAGGCTTGAAACTTAGTATGGATAAACTTGTGAGTCCAACATGAAGCATGACAGTCACCTTGGGAATTTTAGGTCAAAACATCCCTGTGCAAACTCAAACCCTAATTTGGGTCAACAGTGCAAGGAGGGGTCTTAAGCAGAGCAAACCCTAACTTGATCTTGAGTTCCAAGAGTCTTGTGATGAGAAAATGTTGATGAAAATGAGAGGGCAAATTTTGGGGTACAACAGTTGCCCCTGTTCAATCTTCTTGAACCTGAAGAGTTAGATTGGCAAGATTTCCTTTCGCGACTCGAAGGTAAAAGAGGATTGGACACTAGAGTGCCCGTAAATTTGCACTCGTCAAGACATAGATGCGGGAATGGGCTTAAAGATGCCATCTGGAGATGTGACAGAAATCTTGTCGGGGGATGGGCTTAAAGATTCCATATGGGATGTTTGTTGAACTGCAATATTGTAGGTCAGAAGAATGAGGATCAAAATGGTATTCGTGTCTGGAATGCATTTGAGCTGTATCTGGAGACTGAGTTTGTATGAGCAAAAGAATGGCCTCCACGTCTGGGGCGTATCTAAGCTGTAACTATGTTTGAATGTAGAATGAATATCAGAATGACTGTCGTGTCTGGAGTGTATCTGTATTGTATCTGGGTAACAGAGAAATATCTGTGTATGGAGCAACTGCGTGCTGGGGATAAATTCTGAATGAGTGACAGAATGGAAACCGTGTCTGGAGCGTATATGGACTGTATCTGAAGTTGATATTTGTATGAGTAGTAGAATGACTTCCGTGTATGGAGTGTATCTGAAACTGTAACTGGGATTGAGATCCGTATGAGTAGCAGAATGAATTCCGTGTATGGAGTGTATCTGAAACTGTAACTGGGATCTGAATAAATGACAGAATGACTTCCGTGGCGAATGCACTGGGGAGAATCAAACTGCTGTTGTAAGGGTCAGAATGGTATTCGTGTTTGGAATGCATTGAACCTTAAGATTGATAAATGAATCTGAATGAGAGATAGAATGGCTGCCGTGTCTGGAGTGTATCTAGTTTGTATCTGATTATTGTAGTCTGAATGAGTAGTAGAATGATCACCGTGTCTAGGGTGTATCTGTACTGTATTTGACTTGAAGTTCTGAATGAGTAATAGAATGATCGCCGTGCCTGGGGTGTATTCATACCGTATTTGAATAATTGTTAATGATAGCCTTTTAATATTATCCTGAAAAGGATAAAATGTTAGCTGAAACAAAAAGTTATGTTGCATGATATGTATGATGCAATATATATGTCATATCAATGTTTATGATATATGAATGTAATGAATGCGTATGTAAGCGGATGAGCTGTCTTGCTGAGGATAGATGAATCCTGGATAGCCAGAAATAATAGAATCTTGACTGCTGCCGGGGAAAGTGAATCCTTGACTGCTGCAGGGGATTCTAAGGATCTTTGATTACTGGCGATGAGAAATCCTTGCTGTCTGCTGACTGCTTGGGGGACAAGATCTTCAGTTGTTAAGGGATCTTAGGACCACTGCTAGGGATTGGGGATCCTTGGTGACTTGTGGGGAATGAGAATTCTGATGATCTCTACTGGGGAGTCTAGAACCTGGTAGACTTATGCTGGAGAAGTAAGACTGAGAATCTTCAACCTGATGGGAAGTATCTCTGTGGGGAGAATGTTCACTAATCTGGTTCCGTTGGGGGTTAACAGTTGGAAGTTTTAGCTCCACTGGGGATTAACAGTTTTGGCTCCACTGGGGATCTTGAAACTTGACTCTTGAGGGGAATTAGATTCTGGAAGGCTCTCTGGCTGGGGAAATCATTTTTTGAGAAAGCTTTTGCTCTGCTGAGGATCCTGAAGTTTAACTCTGTTTGGGGAATTAAGTTCTGGATTTTAACTTTGTTGAGGAATTTGGAGTTTAATTCTGCTGGGGATTTCTTCTGAAAGGGCATCAAGATATCTATTTGTACCTTCAACCTATCAGCAATCATCTTTCTTGATTTGTAAGAAAATGATTATGTTCAAATGCATATGCCTATTTAACAAAACGTTGGAAGTTTCTCAAATAAAACATAAGTGTAAAAAGAAAAAGAAGACAAAGCAAATTTCTGTATTTGGAAAAGTATTTGTATTAACTTTTTATGAGTATCTTTGTACAAAGGAGACGAGCATCCTAGTAAGAGGATGTTGTCATAAAAAATTGAAAACTTTATACAAAAGAAAGATGGCTATGTGTAACAATTCCATGGGATTCCATTCTGTTATAGCCTTCACAACTCTGAATATCTTGTCCATTCAATGCTTCGTCCGCCGATGATTGGATTGATCAGAAGCTCGGAGCTTGCTAATGAAGAGATTGCTCTTTAAAGTGATCCGACGAGACATAGTCATACGCTTTAATTCCTTAACTTTTGCCTGGATCGCCCTTTTGGGTTTTCAATCCACCGGGAAACCCTTTTTTGCACAAGTCGCCCTTTCGGGTTTTCAACTTGCCGGGTGTACAGATTTTTTTTGTTTTATCCCTAATTTTTGCCTGAACTGCCCTTTCGGGTTTTCGGTTCACCGGGATGCCCATTTTTGCCCAAGTCGCCCTTTCGGGTTTTCGACTTGTCGGGTTATTTTATACATAGTATCTTTTGACTATGTCTGCGTTCGCAGGGTGTGGCAAATCGTCACCGTCCATGGTGGCCAGAATCATTGCACCACCAGAAAAGATGCTTTTGATCACAAACGGTCCTTCGTAAGTAGGAGTCCATTTGCCCCTGGGATCACTTTGCGGCAAGATGATCCGCTTGATTACAAGATCTCCGACTTGATATACTTGACGTCTGACTTTCTTGTTGAAAGCCTTGATCATCCGTTTTTGGTACGTCTAACCATGGCAAACAGCAGTGAGTCGCTTCTTGTCGATCAAATTGAGTTGATCAAGTCGGGTCTGAATCCAATCGTCTTCACTCAAACCAGAGTCCTTCATAATCCTTAAAGAAGGAATCTGAACTTCCATGGGTAGGACAGCTTCCATGCCATATACCAAAGAAAATGGGGTTGCCCCTGTTGAAGTACGTGCCGTGGTACGATATCCATGCAGAGCAAACGGTAACATCTCATGCCAGTCCTTGTAGGTAACTGTCATTTTCTGAATGATCTTCTTGATGTTTTTGTTCGCAGCTTCAACAACACCGTTCATCTTCGGCCGATAGGGAGATGAATTGTGATGATAAATCTTGAACTGTTCGCATAGAGCGGTGATCATAGTATTGTTCATATTTGTACCGTTGTCTGTGATGATCCTGTCGGGGACACCATACCGGCATATGAGGTTCTGCTTGATGAAGCGGGCAACCACTTTTTTTGTAACAGAGGCAAAGGAAGCTGCTTCGACCCACTTGGTAAAATAGTCAATAGCGACCAGGATGAAGCGGTGTCCATTGGATGTCGTGGGCTTGATCTCTCCAATCATGTCAATGCCCCACATTGCGAATGGCCAAGGAGCTGTCAGAATGTTGAGAGGAACAGGAGGAATTTGAATCTTGTCGGCGTAGACTGGAAATTTGTGGCAAGTACGGGAATGTTGATGGCAATCAGCTTCCATGGTAGACCAGTAATAGCCTGCCCTTAGAATCTTCTTAGCCATCGTATGTCCGCTCAGGTGGGTGCCAAATGTACCACTGTGTATCTCAGTCATGATTAACTCTGCTTCGGCTTTGTCTACACATCAGAGTAAAACACAATCGTGGATGCGCTTATAAAGGATGCCATTTCTTAGGAAGAACTTGGCAGCAAATCTCCTTAAGAATTTCTTGTCATTGACTGAAGCTCCTTCAGGATATTCTCTAGTCTGGAGATACCTTTTGATTTCATGAAACCAGGGTTGTTCCACTACTTCTTCGGTATTAATCTCATGACAATGCGCAGGTTCATCCATTCGCTCGATGGTGATTTGGGGAGCCTTGTTATCCCAGTTGAGTTTAAACACGGAAGACATTGTAGCCAGAGCATCTGCTAGCTGATTTTCTTCTCGCGGGAAATGCTCGAAAGTAATCTGCTCGAAATGAGGCAGCAATGTCAAGACATGTTCTTTGTATGGGATAATATTAGGATGTTTGGTGTCCCACTCTCCTTTAATTTGACTGATAACCAAAGCCGAGTCCCCAAATACGATTAAAGATTTGATCCCCAAGTCTATAGCAGCCTTGAGACCAAAGATGCAAGCTTCATATTCGACCATGTTGTTGGTACAGCTGAAACAAAGTCGGACCGTGAAAGATGTATGGCAACCTTCCGGGGAAATGAGTACCGCACCGATACCGTTTCCAAGTGCATTTGAAGCACCATCAAAGTACAAGGTCCATCGGGATCCATTTTCAGGTCTGTCATACGGTCTGTTACCTTCAATGTTGTCCAAAGTCATGATGTCCTCGTCCGGGAAGTCGAATCTCATGGATTGATAATCTTCGATATCTTGATGAGCTAGATGGTCAGCTAGTACACTCCCTTTTATAGCTTTTTGGGTGGTATACTGGATGTCATACTCAGTCAGGATCATTTTCCATCTAGCGATTCTTCCAGATAAAGCAGGCTTCTCGAAGATATATTTGATCGGGTCCATTTTGGAGATTATCAAAGTGGTATGAGTCAACATATACTGCCTTAGTCGGCGAGCAGCCCATACCAAAGAGCAACAAGTTTTCTCGAGCAGTGAGTAGCGAGTCTCACAGTCGGTAAACTTTTTTCTAAGGTAATAAATGGCATGCTCTTTTCGACCAGACTCGTCATGTTGGCCCAATACGCACCCCATTGAGTTGTCCAAAACAGTCAGATACATGATCAGCGGCTTTCCTTCGACGGGTGGCATCAGAATATGAGGTTCTAGCAAATACTCCTTGATCTTATCAAAGGCAGTTTGACAATCATTGTTCCATTCAACTACCTGATCTTTCTTCAATAGTTTGAAAATTGGCTCACAGGTAGATGTCAGATGAGAGATGAATCTGGCAATATAGTTCAAGCGTCCCAAGAACCCTCTAACCTCCTTTTCAGTACGGGGGGAAGGCATTTCTTGTATAGCCTTTACTTTTGCTGGATCGACCTCAATGCCTTTGCTTCTGACAATAAATCCCAGAAGTTTATCAGACCTAACTCCAAAAGTGCACTTACTTGGATTCAGCCTGAGTTTGTACTCCTTCAACCTGGAAAACAACTTTTGCAAATGTTCAAGGTGTTCTTCTTCCGTTTGTGATCGAGCTATCATGTCATCTACGTAAACTTCAATCTCATGATGTATCATATCATGAAACAAAGCTACCATGGCGCGTTGATAAGTTTCCCCTGCGTTCTTCAGTTCGAACGGCATCACCTTGTAGCAGAAGGTACCCCATTGTGTAACAAAGGTTGTTTTCTCCATGTCCTCGGGGCCATTTTAATCTGGTTGTAGCCCGAGAATCCATCCATGAAAGAAAATACCTTGTGCTGAGCTGTGTTGTCAATCAAAATGTCGATATGTGGTAGCGGAAAATCATCTTTAGGGCTAGCCCTGTTCAAATCCCAATAGTCCACACACATTCTGACCTTGCCGTCTTTTTTGGGAACGGGCACAATGTTAGCAACCCATTGCGGATAGGATGTAACAGCCAGAAAGCCAGCGTTGAATTGTTTCATTACTTCATCTTTAATCTTCTCAGACATGTCAGGCCTCATTCGGTGGACTTTTTGCTTGATCGGTGGACAGTCCTCTCTTGTAGGGAGACGGTGAACCACAATGTCTGTGTCTAACCCTGGCATGTCTTCATAAGACCAGGCGAAGATTTCAATGTATTCATTCAACAACTGTATTAAGCGCTCCTTAACACTTGGTTCCAGATTGGCACCCACTTGTACTTCTTTCCTGTCTTCCTCTGTTCCTAAGTTGACAGTTTCCAACAACTCTTCATGAGGCAAGATGGCCCTCTCTTCTTGTTGTAGAAGTCTGGCTAGCTCTCCTGGTACTTCACAGTCTTCGTCATCTTCGTACTCTGCCTGATTGACCAAATCTTCAGAGTTATTGAAGGATACAACAGAATAGTCACCCATGCAATCCGGAGTGGATGGGTACCTGCATTTGTGAGTGTGGGTGTGTGTAAGGGATAACCATCCTTAAACAAACAAAAATGCAAAAGGAAAGAAAATGAACACAGCAGTTTATAAATGAAAAACGTCCAATGATTCATTAAACATGGAATATGATTATGAAGAGAATCAAAAACCCTTACAAATGGACCTACATGCCCCGGGCAAGGCATGAAGTGAAAAATAGTGTGCAGATTGTTTAAGAGTAATTATTACAGACCAACAGAAAATGTTCGAAAGATAAATTACTGATTGATGAAAGTAATGGGAACAAAGTATTTCGCCTCCCAGTTGTGCAGTCCCCCTTCAATGGTTGGGAAGATCCAATCTTCAATATTACCCTCTTCGTCTTCGTCTTCTAAAGCATTGATTCCATGAGGAGAAATCTTGATGGGTGTCTTCTCAATTTTGGAGCGACACATAGCTTTTTGCCCCGCAATCGTAAATCCCAACCCAAACTTATCTGTCTTGTGAGGAAAGTCAGGCAAATGTCCCCATGTTGAGCTCTTTCCCTCTTTCATTGCAGCCTTTGCGTCTTTCAGAGATGCCATTCTGGCCACCTGCTTGGGTACCTCAGCTACTGCCTTTGCTACTGCAACTTCGGGAGAAACTTCCTCGAAGTGTTGGAACGGTGTTTCGATGAATTCGCCATCCACTTCCACATACCAAAAGGAGTTCAGATGACTGATCATGTACTCCTCCTCACCGTGTACAGTTATGATTTTTCCCTTAACAGGGTATTTCAGCATCTGATGTAGAGAAGAAGTGACTGCCCCAGCATTATGAATCCACGGCCTTCCTAGCAAGCAAGAGTAGGATGGGCGGATGTCCATTACATAGAATGTGGAGTGGAACACCTCAGTGCCTACCTTGATGGGAATGTCGACCTCCCCATGCACCATTCTTTTAGACCCGTCAAAGGCTCTGACAATGATATTACTTGGTTTCAGCTCCAAGCCTTCACAATCCAACCGGTCCAGAGCCTTCTTAGGCAGCACATTTAGAGAAGAACCAATATCGACCAAGACATGGGCGAGAGTGGTTCCTCGGAATTCAACTGACACATGCAGTGCGTCATTGTGCTTTCTTCCCTTCGGAGTCAGGTCAGCATCAGAGAAACCCAGGCCGTTGTCGGCGGTAAGGCTGGCTACACAATCCTGGAATTGATCGGCTGAGGTTTCTTGGGGCACATGGGCTGTCTTAAAAAACCTTATCAAGGCTTTGGCATGAGCCTCCGAACAAAGCAGCAGGGCTAACATGGAGATCTTCGAGGGGGTTTGCCCCAGTTGCTCCACCACATCATAATCACTCTTCTTGATTATTTTCAGAATCTCCTCCATTTCTTTTTTAGAGGTCTCAGGGATGACCAATGGCTGAGCCCTCGTCCTGACGAGCTCTTCTTGGATCCCTTTCCCCTTATCAGCAGCAACAGGAGGGACAACCACAGGAGTAACAGCTTCTTCAATCATTGGAGTTCTTGCAGATAGTTTTACCAGTGCAGGGGTAACCTTGGGAGCAGCTGAGGGTCCAAAGGTTGCCTTTGGAGGGGCAATCTTTGGAGAGAAAATTCTTCCACTTCGGGTAATTTTGCTCGTACCGACAATGTTTCCAATGTCGACAGTTTCTTTGTTAGAGCTCTCTTCAGTTATCTCAATTTGTTTAACACCGTGGTAGTAGATTTCTCCACCATAATTCCACGATATTGATTTGTCAGATTTGTATGGGACAGGCCCAGGCATGGTTATCTTCAATGGTACAGTCTTCGGAGCGGATGTAATCTTAACAGGCCTTTTGGGGACCTTGGAAAGATTGGCGGAAATGGTTATTATTGAAACTTCATTGATAGGAGTTGGAGTAACAGGAGTCTTTTCGAAAAGAATTTGTTGGTTGTCCATTAGGCATTGGATGCCTATCTTCAGCAATGGACAATCGGTTGGTAGGGAGGAACAAAGGTAGCAGTCTTCTTTACAACCTGGGAAAATCCCAGCCTTCAACAGATTCAATTTGATTGTCAGTAATGGGATTATCAGATCATCAACAACAGAAACAAACAGATCCTCTTCAACAGCATGGACCTTGTAACCATGCTTTAGCATTGGAGCGGAGATTACATTCGGCTTCTCAGGGGCGTCGAACTCAACCTCTTTAGCATCTAACAAATCTTGAATTTTATTCTTTAACGCCCAGCAATTGTTAGTGTCATGCCCGGCGCTGTCAGAATGATAGGCACATTTAGCATTGGCATGATAGTATGGAGATGTGGTGTTAAGGTTTTTCGGCGCCTCCTTTAAACCAGTCAGATTCAACTTCAACAAATGGGGAAGAACTTGTGCAGGCGTCATGTTGATGCGGGTGAACTTCCGTTGTGGCCGTTCTACCCGTTGTTGATTAGGTCTAGACTGATTGTTACGAGGCTGATCATTTGACGAATTTTGAATCATCACGGCCCCTACAGTCGGTCGGTGCTCAGTTCTTCCCGATCCTTTCTGAGAGTATATAACAGCTGCTTCCTTCTTGGTCGGGAATGGTTTTTTAACAGTTGTGGAGGCATAGGCATCCCTTTGAATCTTCCCACTCTTAATACCAGCTTCCACCCGTACGCCAGTCAGAATCAGTTCGGTAAACCCTGCAGAAGAGCTCCCGATCAAATGGTTGAAGAAAGGTCCAGATAGGGTCCCCAAGAACATATCAACTAGCTCCCTATATGAAAGCGGTGGTTGTACCCTTCCGGCCAAGTCGCGCCATTTCTAGGCGTATTCTTTGAATCCCTCATTTGAGGCCATCCCCATACTTTGTAACTGAGTACGGGTCGGTGCCAAGTCAACATTATATTGATACTGGCGATAAAAGGCAGCTGCCAAATCCTCCCAACTATGCACTTCTGACCTCTCAAGCTGGTAAAACCAATCTAGTTGTGTACTAGACAGGCTGTCCTGGAAGAAGTGTACCCAAAGATTTCTATCGGATGAATGAGGTTGAATTTTTCTGACATACGACCTTAGGTGCATCTTCGGGAAAGACAGGCCTTCATATTTTGCGAAAGTTGGTACCTTGAATTTTGGAGGGATCACAATCCCAGCAATCAATCCCAATTCTTCAAAATCTAACCCGGGAACCCTTTGAAGCTCCATAGCTGCCAGTCTATCTTCCAGGTTTTTGTATTTGTCGTCCGCTGGCGGGTATTGCTGCTCTGAATAATCTTCATCTTCCTCAACCTCCTCTTCTTCAGCCTCAGACTCAGAGGGTAATGCAGCTCCTTTTCCCTTATCGGTCCCCTCATCAGATGTGGAGGGGAATTCAAGAACTCTCCTAGCTTCATTCTCAAATCTTCTTCCCAGTGTAGCTACCCCAACTCTTTTCTTCTTCTTTTTTCCTTTTTCTTTCTCTTTATTCCCTAACAGTGCTTTAAGATCCTCCTGACCCTTTGCCAATGTCATAAGGAGCTGTTGAAACTGCGAGTTTTGTGCCTGCAGATCTTTGATCGTCTGCTCAATATCCATCTTACTGAAATAAACAGCAGAAAGATAAGGAAACTTGGTGTGAAGACCTGTTTATGCATATGATTAATGATATGTCTATTCATGTAATGCATTCAAGGATTTAGAAATTCAAAGTTGTTGCAGACAAAAAGAACACACGTCACATTAATAAGAAGAAATTTTGTCAGTACATAAATGCCCCATGGGCCAAATATTACAAAAACTTCTTAAGGTAAAAAGACGTTGCGCATCCTCTTTGGTGCGATGTAAGTGTTGAGGGTCTCCTCCTCGTGAAGTCGGCGGGTAAGCTCCCAAACCTTCTTCTCACTGGCGTAGAAGCTGGCTTCAAAAGTATCCCTTTCTTCTTTGATTTGGATCCAACTCTTCTGCATTTCCTCCCATGATGTTGGTGTTGTACCCCAAAATTTGCCCTCCCATTTCTTCAACATTTTCTCATCCCAAGACCCTTGGAGCTCAAGATCAAGCTAGGGTTTTGCTCTGCTCAAGACTCCTCCTTGCACTGTTGACCCAAAGTAGGGTTTGAGTTTGCACAAAGATGTTTTGACCTAAAATGCCCAAATTGACTTTCATGCTTCATGTTTGACTCACAAGTTTATTCATACCAAGTTTCAAGCCTTGATTCCAATCTTTGCCCAGTCAATTGGACAGTTGACCTATAAATCAGCTGTATTGGGGAAAAAGTAAACTGTGGTCAATTGACAGTCAAACCTCATGATTTTTGACCCACATCAACATTATGAACTCCTATGGACCATTTGATCAAGTTTGGATCACAATTCCACAAGAAATTTGATCAGATCACCAAAAGGGCAAAATTGTCATTTTTAGGGTTTTGACTGCACAAAGGCAATTTTTGACTGTTTGACCTAACCAATGGCAATTCAAGCTCACATATGGACTCAAGGACTCAATGGAATTGTCTTGACATGTTCAACAAGTTCAAAAGATCCCAAATGCACAAGATTGACAGATGAATTTTCCAGTCAACTGATCAATTTTTGACTGTATACTGAAAAGTCAAACTTTGACTTTTTGGTCAAAATCAAGTGTCAAGATTCATTTTTCATCAAGACATGTCAAATTGTGAAACTCGTTCATCAAGAAACCAAGAATTACAAATTAGGGTTTGAAATGAAGAAATTTCATAACTTAGAAATTTTCTAAGTTATGAAATTTCCTAATTTTTTCCTAACTTTGTCCCATTTTTTTCATCAAGATACATTTGGATTAAAACAAAACTCAAAACATGAAAGTTATAGTCCATTACAAAATCTATAACTTTGATTCACAAAGTTTCCTCAAAAGAAGCTTGTAGCTCAAGTTATGATTTTTGGAACAAGGGTGCAAAACATTCTTAACTTAGAAAATATTTTGACCTATTCTAGGCAGGATTTTTGCCCAACTTCATGGCCACTTTTCACATGCTTCCACTTGGAATCTCAACTTGCATTACAAATATGGATTGTAGTACACATTCCAAGATTTCCAAATTGTCAAAGAACTTCTCAAACACCCTTGTGGTTAGGGAGAATCGAATTTGTCAATATGGGCAAAAGTCACTTTGATTCATGGCCAAATGCATGTTCATAACTTTGCATTTTCAAACTCAGCATAGTTCAAGCTAGTCACAGGCCTCTAATCCTTTTCTCACTCAATAATTAAATGCCAATCCATTGTGTTCTAGCATTATTTTGCTCATTTGGTCATTACATGAAGAATTAAGCCATAAATGGAAAAAGCAAGTTATCCATTCTTGTAAAGCATGACTTTATGTCAAACACAAATCTAAGAAGTACCAAAGCAAATCTCTGAGGCACAAGTTGATGAACATATCCCACTTATCAAGACTAGCATTTGCAGCATGCTTGAGGGGCCTGTGGTAGCCTACAACCCAACTTGGCAACTTTGGCTTAAGAGAGAAGAAAACTTGCATAACTGAACACAACTCACATTCCTGTCAAGACAAGCCTAAGCAAACATTGTGTACACATTTCATACTCCCAAACTAACCTGAAGCACGACCAAACCATCCCTAAAACCCTTTCATTCATCAAAACACAGTTTTGTGGCAAAACAAAGTACCTTCTGCATTTTGACTTGGCCAGTTCATTCCCCTCGTGAGTTTTCATCCAAACCACCTCAAACACCTTCCATAACATCCATACAAACTATTCCAAGCATTGAACTGGAACTGTAACATCCCTAACATCACTTGCCATTTTCAGTTTTCAACTTTGCAGGAGGACTTCTATAGCTTGATACAGTAAGATTCAAGACACACCAAGCATTGGAGAAGCATCCCTGAACTTCAAGCAAGCTGTACAAGTCCTCAAAATCCATGGAAAGCACCTCCATTGTTGTACACGTTTCAAGCTGAACAGGTAAGTTCTTGAACTTCTATCTCTCTATCCAAGCATATTTAGGCTTAGGTTTGTGAAGAAGTTATGTCCTACTCATGGCCCTGAAGCTACCTGTATCCTCACTTTTCATTTATATTGTGTGTGTTAAGAGAATTTGGAACCTGAACATTAGAAAAAAGCTAGGTCAGGAATTGGGGGAAGAGAAATTCTCCCTCATTTCTGAGAGTTAGATCAACTTCTTTATATGTTTAGAATCGTGACATGATGCTCTATAACATTGCTATTGTGAGTTTTTGTTGAAAATCAAGGAATCAGGAGATAGCAGGGAAGGAAGAAAACACGCGTTTTTGTTTTGAAAATGTCTGGAGGTTGAAGACAAAGTTCTTTTGGGCTGGGCCTGTTTCATTTTTCTGTTTGCACCACCTTTTCACATTCACACCCCCTTGTCCCATTGTGTGATTTTTTAATCATTTTTGACTTTTTCTTTTTTATTCTGACTTGTTATTTTTTTGACAAAACATAAAAAATATTAAAAATATTTTTCCATACATTTTTACATTTATTTTGAATTTATTTGCTTTGTTTACATTTGTACATATAAATAAATATAATGTTTTTATTTAAAACCTTAGAAATAATGTGAAAATATATACTTTTGGTTATTATTTTTATTTTCATTTTCTGAAAACATTTTCTAAAAAATATACTTTTTTTTTATAAATAATAAATATTTTTATTTTTGTATATATTTAATACATAATATAAATACTTATATATTTATTAGAATATTTAGGATAAAAATACAAAATAATACATTTTTTATTTTTATTAATATTTAACCTCAAAAATCACTTTTTTACAACATGCTTCCTTTTTATTTTTTTTTTGTATATAATGAACAAATATTGTATATAAAATAATAATAAATACCTTTTATTTACAAAATTAGGGTTTTGCCCTAAACATGAAAATATCCAAAAATTAACTTTTTTTATTTATTATTTCACTTGTAAATAAATCACATACACTTACACAAATACATTTACACATACACATTTAGTTATTCTTGTACATTACTTTACATTTACATTTGCGATTAATTCGAGTTGGTTGTAAATATTGGACACTATCCTCCTATTAAGTCTCATCCCCATTTGAACATTTGTACCCCCATTCCCATGATTATTATGTAATAATTTAGGACTTTAAATTCCGCATTTTAAAGCTTTCTAAATATGCCATGATAGACTTAGGGTTTTGTATGCAAAAATCAAATAACAAATAAGCTTGACTTAATTCAAAGATAACAAAGCATGAAAATGGACAACACCAATCACACTTGCACCCATAGGGTTACTCCACTTGTTGCCTTCAATAATGGGCCATGTTGCATGTTGAGTGTTTTTGGCAAAACAAAACAATATCAAATGATCATAGTCCCTCGATGACGCTTTTGAAAGTTGCCTAAAAATGATCAAGTCCCTTAAAGGAAAAGTTTCCAAAGACACTTGGCACCATTGAAATCATGGTCTAAACGATGACCCGTGCTTGTCCCGTTAAACATTCTAACACAAGATTGTCCACCAAATACAATGGTGGAACAAAATTGTTAAAAGGGTTAAAACATAGAAAAAGCCTTTGAGTTAAATTTAGGGGTAGACAACTCTTAGTTACTTGATAAACTTGCAAAACACACTTGCCTATTTTTCAAAACCACACATCACAACACACTTTCAAAACAACTTTCAAAAAACATTGAAAACTTTTCAAAAGATAAGTACACCTTTGTATACATTCAAACATGGATCATTACAAAGGTTGCCACCACAAATGGCCTCTTTTCAAAACATTTTCAAACCCACACACAAAGCACCATTTCAAACAATTGAAAACACAAGGCAAGTGATCTAAGCAAGTAACTAAGAGCCCATGGATAACCATGGATAGAAAGGGTGCTAATACCTTCCCTTTCTATAATCTACTCCCCGAACCCAAGAAAACATCTCAAAGGTTTTTGCTGTGCTTTTTAACCTTTCCTTAGGATAAAATAAAAAGTCGGTGGCGACTCTTGCTCAACCGAAACATTTGCGAAAACAACGCAAAACCCAAGTCAGTTCTCCCACCGTATCACAGTTGGCATGTCAGGATGTAGGATGGTGTATGGAACCTCTCCTTCCTTAACAGGCTCTTTGATCAAAGGGAGAATATGAGGGTAAGGCATCATAAGATTCTGGGCTCGGGTTCGTACCCACTTGAGGTAAGGCTCAAGAGGGATGGAATTCTTGTGCCCCAGTGTCTTGCTATCTACCTTGTTAGGCATCCTCCAAGCTCTGATGAATCTTTGGGGAAGTCCTTGCGCATCGTTGTCGAAGTCAAAAACTAGGTCAGGAATCAGCATGTCATGAGGGCCATCCCTCCGAGCATATCCAAATTGTCTCAAAGCTATACAAGGGTTGTAGGTAATGCCTCCTCTAACGCCAAGTAATGGAACATTAGGGAACTCACCACAACGATCGATGATGATGACATTTTCTCTGGACCAAGAACACCAATGTACATCAGAATGTGTGAGGGTCATCAATTGTTGTGACCACCTTAAACCTTGTTCATTCTTCAAAACAGATTGTGGAAGGTGAGAAATAAACCACCTTGCAAGGAGAGGAGTACAACACATGAGAACACCTCTCTTCCTCATTGTTCGTGTGTAAAATGGGTGGAGGATGTCCCCAAGCAATGTAGGTATGGGATTCCTGGATAGGAAAATCTTGATAACATTCACATCTATAAGTTGGTCAAGATTTGGGAACAAGACCAACCCATAAATAAGGAGTGCCACAATTTCTTCAAAGGCTTGCAGATCCATGGAATTCCAACACTCTTGTGCCTTCTCAAACAAGAATTTTTCCAAGAAGCCTTTGACACCACTTCTAGTTTCCCAATGCCCCTTGATGTCAGATGGTTGCAAGTGTAGTGCTTGAGCAACATCTTCAGGTTTTGGTTCTTTTTTCGTACCGTTGTAGGGTAGTTGATTAAGAATAGGAATTATCAGGAGTTGAGAAAATTCCTCCAACGTAGGCACCAATTGGTAGTCGGGTAATGTGAAACAGTGGTGAAGGGGGTCAAAGAACTGGAACAACACTTTCACCATGTCTTCTTCAATGCTGGTGTTGACTAGGCTGAGCAATCTACCATGTCTTTCACTAAAGAGAGAGCTTTCTGGAATTCTGGATGTAAGCTCCTTGAGTTGAGGAGGGATTCTCACAAGGTTGACTTGGATAGTTTTCCTAAGAAGAATTTGCATGACCTACAAAACAGGAACAAAGATGAAGATCCAAACCCTTGAAATGGTTAGTGGATACATATGATGCTTTATGATGTTCATGATGTATGCACACACATACGTACAGGCAAATCACACAAAAAACCCTAGTTTCAGGCTTGCATGAGGTTTCATAGGTAAGCACCCTCTTGAGTGTAGTTGGCTTAAAAACCTAACCTATAAATAGTAACCGGGTTCTAAGGAGCTCAATATCATTGGATTGTTTTCCATGTTCATTGTTTTGGTTTAGCCACTTAACTAGCGACCAAAATATTCCAAGAAAACAACCCTCAATGAGTGTAGTATCGAGTATCTACCAACTTCGGACTGCACCAAAGCCGGTCATCTCACTACCCCTAATAAAAGGCCAAGATGGTCAAGTAAGGTTCTAGGTCATTAGTGCTTAGTGACATCACTCAGCGACCCCGTACTCTCCTTGATTGAACTCAAGGGTTACCGGTACTCACAAATATGTCGCACTAATATAGCTATTGCTTCAACCGTGTCGGTATACCCCGTACAGTTTCTACAATGTATTGCTATCTATGAATGTTTCCCCAAATCCGGGTGGAGGATTTCAAGCCCAAACAAGAGAACCAAAATGTAAAGCAATCAAAGCAAATGATTAGTCATGCAAAAGGGTGATCTAAGCCCTAAGGTTACTCCACTTTTATTTTGTCCCCATCAGAGTCGCCAGTTCTGTGATACGGTGGGAGAACTGACTTGGGTTTTGCGTTTTTTGTTCGCAAGTGTTTCGGTTTAGCAAGAGTCGCCACCGACTTTTTATTTTATCCTAAGGAAAGGTCAAAAAGCACAGGAAAGACCTTTGAGATGTTTTCTTGGGTTCGTGGAGTAGATTATAAAAAGGGAAGGTGTTAACACCCTTTCTATCCATGGTTATCCATGGGCTCTTAGTTACTTGCTTAGATCACTTGCCTTTGCTTTTCAATTGTTTGAAATGGTGCTTTGTGTGTGTGGTTTTGAAAATGTTTTGAAAAAGATGCCTTGTCTAGGCAACCATTGTAACAATTCTTGTTTGAATGTTTTACAAGGGTGTTTGTCTTTTTGAAAAGATGTTTCAATATTTTTTTTGAAAGTTTGTTTTGAAGTTGTGTTGTGATGTGTGTTTTGAAAAATGGCAAGGATTGTTTTGCAAGATTGATCAAGTAACCAAGAGCTATCTACCCTAAATTTCTCAAAGATCTTTCTTATGTTTTAACCCTTTTAACAGTGTTGTTTCACCATTGTATTTGGTGAACAACCTTGTGTTAGGATATTATCGGGACGGGCGCGGGTCATCGTTTAGACCATAGAGGCAATAGTGTCAAGTATATTTGGCATTTTTCTTAAGGGACTTGATCATTTTTGTTTAGGCAACTTGATAGCGTCATCGAGGGACTATGATCATTTGATTTGTTTTTGTTTTGCCAAAGAGACTTAACATGCAACCATGGCCCATTTTTGAAGGCAACAAATGGAGTAACCCTAGGGGTGCAAGTGTGCATTGTGTTTGTTTTTTTTTCATGCATGTTTATCTTGGATTAGGTCAAGCTATTTGTTGATTGATTTTGCATACAAACCCTAAGTCTATCATGGCATAATTGAAAGCTTTTAAATGCGAGAATTTAAATGCTAAGCTATTACAACAAGATATAGGGAGGGGGTACAAGTTTGCATTGGGGATATTTGACAAGGAAATAAAACCTAAGTTATTACAACCATATCGAATGTATAGGATACAAATATTTAATTGTACAATATTTAAATAAATACAATAAATAAATACGAATGTATTATGCACAAAATGATTTTTTTATGTATGTGAAAGTATTTTTCAATGTGAAATATAAACAAAAATAAAAAGGTCAAATTTTGAATATTTTTGTCATTTAGGGCAAAACCCTAGTTTTTAAATAAATAGTAATATTTATTAATTATGTACAATGTATATTAAAAAAAATAAAAAGTATATTGTAAAAAAAATGTATTTTTACTGTCATATATTAATAAAAATAAAAATGTATTATTTTCATATTTTTATCCTAAGTATTCTAATAAATATAATATACAAGTATTTATATATATATATATTTACTAAACCTATTAAATAAAAAAAGATAAAATTAATTATTTATGTATATGAAAAAAATGTATATTTAAGAAAATATTTTCAAGGTGTAAACAAAAAATAATAACTAAAAAATAAATATTTTTGTATTATTTTTTAGGGTTTTAAATGACAAGGTTTTATATTATTTACATATATATGTTAAATAAAACAAATAAATGCAAAAAAAATATGGAAAAATATTTTTAGTGTTTTTTTTTATGTTTGAACAAAAATATTAAGTTAGAATCAAAAAGAAAAAATCAAAAATGACAAGTATTTCACATAATGGGCTAGAGGGGTGTAAATGGGAAAAAGGGGTGCAAAAAGTAAGGATGACTCAGGCCCAGCCCAAGCCATCATCTTCAACCTCCAGCTTCTGTTTGAAACAAAAACGCGCGCCTCTTTGATCAAACACCAACTCCTGATTCTTTGACTTTTATGAAAAACTCATAACACAAATAATGTAGAGCATCAAGTCACTATTTCAAATATGTAAAAAACTTGACCTAACTCTAAGACACCAGGGAGAATTTCTTCACCCCCAATTTCTGACCTAGTTTTTCTTCAACGTTCATGGCTAAAATTCTCACAGCATGCTTAATATAAATGAAAAGTGAACACACGTATGGCTTCAGGGCTATGAGTAGAGCATGTTTCATTCACAAACCTAAGCCTAAATCTTCCAAGATTGAGAGATAGAAGTTCATAGATTACCTGTTTCAGCTTGACTCGAACAGAGCAATGTAGGTATCTTCAATGGAGTTTGAGCTTTGGTTGAGCTTGCCTGAAGTCCAAGGATGCTTCCCAAGTACCTAGCTTGCTTTGAAACTGCCTATATCGTGCTGTAGAAGTTCACCTACACAGCTTGAAAGTAAAAATGGAAAACATGGTTAGGGGTGTTACAGCTTGAGTTCAAGGCTTGGGATAGTTTCAGTGGATGATATGGAAGGTGTTTGAAAGGTTTTTAGCCAAAGTGCACGAGCAAACTGAGTTGTGCAACTCAATCTGCAGGGATGCCCTGTTTTTTGCAGCAAAATGGTGTTTCTGAGTATTGGGAGGTATGAGGGATCAATGAATCGTGTTTTAGGCTTGTTTTGGTGTATGGAAGATGTGTACAAAGTTTGCTTCAACTTTTGTTTACAGGAATGAAAGATGGTATGTGTTTTTGCCAAGTTTCTTCTACTTGAAGCAAGAAAGTGCAAGTTGTGATATAGGCCTGTACAATACTCTCAAGCATGATGCAGCATTTTCTCTTGATCAGTGGGATTTGTGTACCAAGATTTTCCTCAAAGATATGGCATGTACCTCAAGGATTTGGAACTTGACATAAAGTGTTATTTTTCCAAAATGGCAAATTAGCTTTTTCCAAATAAGGATTAATTCTATGTGTAATGTCCAAATGGATGAAATAATGCATTAGCTCAGTGGATTTGCATTCAATTAAGGAGTGTAAAAGGGTTTAGAGGCCTGCAAGCTAGCACAAACCAAGCTGATTTGAAAATGCCATGTGCTATGAACATGTATTGGTCATGAACAAAAGTGAGTTTTGGCCAACTTTGCAAATTCGATTCTCTTTAACCACAAGGGTGTTTGGGAAGTTCTTTGACAATTTGGAAAGATTGGAATGTCTACTACAATCCATCTTTGTAATGCAAATTGAAACTCCAAGTGGAACCATGTGAAAAATGGCCAAGAAGTTGGACAAAAATCCTGCCTAGAATAGGGCAAAATTTCTCTAAGTTAAAAATGTTTTGCACCCTTGTTCCAAAAATCATAACTTGAGATACAATCTTCCTTTGAGAAAACTTTGTGAATCAAAGTTGTAGATTTTGCAATGGACTACAACTTTTATGTTTCAAGTTTTGTTTGAATCCATTTGCATCTTGGTGAAAAAATGGGACAAAGTTAGAAAAAAATAAGGAAGTTTCATAACTTAGAAAAATTCTAAGTTATGAAATTTTCTCATTTTAAACCCTAATTTGCAATTTTGGATTTCTTGATGAACAATTTTCATAATTTGACATGTCTTGATGAAAAATGAATCTTGGCACTTGATTTTGACCAAAAAGTCAAAGTTTGACTTTTCAGTATACAGTTAAATTTTGATTAGTTGACTGAAAAATTCATATGTCAATCCTATGCACTTGAGATCTTTTGAACTTGTTGAATGGGTCAAGACAATGCCATTGAGTCCTTGAGTCCATATATGAGCTTAGTTTGCCATTGGTCAGGTCAAACAGTCAAAAATTGCCTTTGTGCAGTCAAAACCCTAAAAATGACCATTTTGCCCTTTTGGTGATCTGATCAAATTTCTTATGGAATTGTGATCCAAACTTGACCAAATGGTTCATATGAGTTCATAAGGTTGATGTGGGTCAAATTTCATGAAGTTTGACTGTCAATCGGCCACAATTGACTTTTTCTCCAATACAGCTGATTTCTAGGTCAACTGTCCAATTGACTGGGCCAAGATTGGAATCAAGGCTTGAAACTTGGTATGGATAAACTTGTGTGTCCAACATGAAGCATGAAAGTCACCTTGGGAATTTTAGGTCAAAACATCCCTGTGCAAACTCAAACCCTAATTTGGGTCAACAGTGCAAGGAGGGGTCTTGAGCAGAGCAAACCCTAACTTGATCTTGAGTTCCAAGAGTCTTGTGATGAGAAAATGTTGATGAAAATGAGAGGGCAAATTTTGGGGTACAACATAAGGCCTTAATAAAAAATTTAAATACGTCACATGTGCCCCAAGAAACTTCGGCTGACCAGTTTCAGGAGTGTGTGGCCAGTCTTACTGCTGATAATGGCCTTGGCTTTTCCGATGTTGATTTGACTCCCAAAGGAAGGAAACACAACGACGCGCTACAAGTCTAAGTTGAATGCATGGGAACCACCCTCGCCCATGTATTAGTTGATATTGGTTCTTCATTGAATGTGCTGCCGAAGAAAGCGTTGGACCATTTGGACTGCGAAGGATTGACCCTCAAACCCAGTAACATCGTTGTTAGGGCCTTTGATGGGTCCAAAAGAATGGTTCATGGAGAGGTTGACATTCCTATCAAAGTAGGAACAAAAGTTTTCAACTCCACCTTTTATGTGATGGACATCCGTCCGTCATATTCGTGTTTGTTAGGAAGACCGTGGATCCATTATGTCGGGGCAGTTACCTCCTCTTTGCACCAAATGCTGAAATATCCTGTTAAGGGTAAGATTATAACGGTGCGCGGCGAGGAAGAGTACATAATAAGTCATCTCAACTCCTTCCGTTATGTGGAGTTGGATGGCGAGTTCATCGAAACGCCATTCCAACATTTTGAGGAAGTTTCTCCTGAGATAGCAGTTGCGAATACAATGGTTGAGGTGCCTATCGTTCCCAAGCATATATCTAGGATGGCATCTCTCAAGGATGCAGAAGCTGTAGTCAAAGAAGGGAAGAGTATAGTATGGGGGAAATTGCCTGATTTTTCTCATAAGACGGACAAATTTGGACTATGGTTTACAGCTGCAGGACAGAAGGCTATGCGTCGTTCCAAGACTGGAGGGCCACCTGTAAGGATCACTCACCACGGAATTAATGCTGTAGAAAATGAAAATGAAGAGGGCCACTTTTAGGATTGGATTTTTCCGACCGTCGAAGGGGGTTTAAACAACTGGGAAGCAAAGGATTTTATTCCCATCACCTTCATCAACCAGTAATTTTATGTTTGAACAATTTCTTATTTCGGTCTGTAATAACTAAAACAATTCGTACACTATTTTCACCTTATGCCTTGCCCGGGGCATATAGGTCCATTTGTAAGGGCTTGATTTTCTTCATTATCATATGCCATATTTTAATGAATCATTAGACGCTTTCATCTACAAACTGTTGTGTTTATTTTCTTTCCTTGTGCATTCTTGTTTTGTTTAAGGATGGCTATCCCTTACACACACCCACACTCACAAATGCAGGTACCCATCCACTCTGGATTCCATGGGTGACTATTCTATTTTAGCTTTCGATAACTCTGAAGATTTGGTCAATCATGCTGAGTACGAAGTTGACGAAGACTGTGAAGTGCCGGGAGAGTTAGCCAGACTTTTACAACAAGAAGAGAGGGCTATTCTGCATCATGAAGAGTTGCTAGAAACCATCAACTTGGGGACAGAGGAAGACAAGAAGGAGGTGAAAGTGGGTGCCAACCTGAAACCAGGTGTCAAAGAGCGTCTAGTACAGCTGTTGAACGAATATGTTGAAATCTCTGCCTGGTCTTATGAAGATATGTCAGGGTTAGACACAGATATCGTGGTTCACCGTCTCCCTACAAGAGAAGACTGTCCACCGATTAAGCAAAAGGTCTGCCGAATGAGGCCCGACATGTATGAGAAGATCAAAGCTGAAGTAATGAAGCAATTCAACGCTGGCTTTCTGGCTGTTACTTCCTATCCACAATGGGTTGCTAACATTGTGCCCGTGCCTAAGAAGGACGGCAAAGTCAGAATGTGTATGGACTATCGGGATTTAAACATGGCTAGCCCCAAAGATGATTTTCCACTGTCACATATCGACATCTTGGTTGACAACACAGCTCAACACAAGGTTTTTTCCTTCATGGATGGATTCTCGGGATACAACCAGATCAAAATGGCCCCCGAGGACATGGAGAAAACTACTTTTATCATGCAATGGGGTACCTTCTGCTACAAGGTGATGCCATTTGGACTGAAGAATGCAGGGGCAACCTATCAATGCGCCATGGTAGCTTTGTTTCATGATATGATACATCATAAGATCGAAGTTTACGTATACGATATGATAGCCCGATCACAGACAGAAGAAGAACACCTTGATTATTTGCAAAAGCTGTTTTCCAGGTTGAAGGAGTATAAGCTCAGACTGAACCCAAGCAAGTTCACTTTTGGAGTTAGGTCTGGTAGACTTTTGGGATTTATTGTCAGCAACAAAGGCATTGAGGTTGATCCAGCTAAAGTAAAGTCTATACAAGAAATGCCTGCCCCCCGTACTGAAAAGGAGGTTAGAGGATTCTTGAGACGCTTGAACTATATTGCAAGGTTCATCTCTCACCTGACATCTACCTGTGAGCCAATTTTCAAGTTGTTGAAGAAAGATCAGGTAGTTGAATGGAACAATGATTGTCAGGTTGCTTTTGATAAGATCAAGGAGTACTTACTAGAACCTCCTATTCTGATGCCACCCGTCGAAGGAAGGCCGTTAATCATGTATCTGACTGTTTTGGATAACTCAATGGGGTGCGTGCTGGGCCAACATGACGAGTCTGGCCAAAAAGAGCATGCCATTTATTACCTTAGCAAAAAATTTACCGACTATGAGACTCGTTACTCACTGCTCGAGAAAACTTGTTGCGCTTTGGTATGGGCTGCTCGCCGGCTAAGGCAGTATATGTTGACTCATACCACTCTGCTGATTTCCAAGATGGATCCGATCAAGTATATCTTCGAGAAGCCTGCTTTATCTGGAAGAATCACTAGATGGCAAATGATCCTGACTGAGTATGATATCCAACATACTACCCAAAAAGCTATAAAGGGGAGTGTACTAGCTGACCATCTAGCTCATCAAGTCGTCGAAGATTACCAATCTGTGAGATTCGACTTCCCTGACGAGGACATCATGACATTGGACAACATTGAAGGTAACGGACTGTATGACGGACCTAAACAAGGATCCTGATGGACCCTGTACTTTGATGGTGCTTTAAATGCACTTGGAAACGGTATCGGTGCGGTACTCATTTCTCCGGAAGGTTGCCATAGACCCTTCACTTCCCGACTTTGTTTCAGCTGTACCAACAACATGGATGAATATGAAGCTTGCATCTTTGGTCTCAAGGCTGCTATAGACTTGGGAATCAAATCTTTGGTCGTATTTGGGGACTTGGCTTTTATTATCATTCAAGTCAAAGGAGAGTGGGACACCAAACATCCTAATCTTATCCCATATAAAGAACATGTCTTGACATTGTTGCCTCATTTTGAGCAGATTACCCTTTGAGCATTTCCCGCGAGAAGAAAATCAGCTAGCAGATGCTCTGGCTACAATGTCTTCCATGTTTAATCTCAACTGGGATAATGAGGCTCCCCAAATTACCATTGAGAGAATGGACGAACCTGTGCACTGTCACGAGATTAACACCGAAGAAGTAATGGAACAACCCTGGTTTCATGAAATCAAAAGGTATCTCCAGACTAGAGAATATCCTGAAGGAGTTTCAGTCAATGACAAAAAGTTCTAAAGAAGATTTGATGCCAAGTTCTTCCTAAGCAATGGCATCCTTTATAAGCGCAGCCATGATTGTGTTCTACTTCATTGTGTGGACAAGGTTGAAGCAAATTTGATCATGACCGAAGTACATAGTGGCACATTTGGCACCCACTTGAGCGGACATACGATGGCTAAGAAGATTCTAAGGGCAGGCTACTACTGGTCTACCATGGAAGCTGATTGTCATCAATATTCCCGTACCTGCCACAAATGCCAAATTTATGCCGACAAGGTACATATTCCTCTTGTTCCTCTCAACATTCTGACAGCTCCTTGGCCATTCGCAATGTGGGGCATTGACATGATTGGAGAGATCAGGCCTATGTCATCCAATGGATATCGCTTCATCTTGGTGGCTATTGATTACTTCATCAAATGAGTCGAAGCAACTTCCTTTGCCTCTGTTACAAAGAATGTGGTTGCCCGCTTCATCAAGCAGAACCTCATATGCCGGTATGGTATCCCCGACAGGATCATCACAGACAACGGTACAAATTTAAACAATACTATGATCACCGATCTATGCGAACAGTTCAAGATTTATCATCATAATTCATCTCCCTACCGGCCGAAGATGAACGGTGCTGTTGAAGCCGTGAACAAAAATATCAAGAAGATCATTCAAAAGATGACAGTCACCTACAAGGACTGGCATGAGATATTACCGTTTGCTCTGCATGGGTATCCTACCACGGCACGTACTTCAACAGGGGCAACTCCATTTTCTTTGGTATATGGCATGGAAGCTGTTCTACCCATGAGAGTTCAGATTCCTTCCTTGAGGATTATGAAGGATGCCGGTTTAAGTGAAGACGATTGGATTCAGACCCGGCTTGATCAACTTAACTTGATCGACGAAAAGAGACTTACTGCTGTTTGTCATGGTCAGACGTACCAAAAACGGATGATCAAGGCTTTCAACAAGAAAGTCAGACGTCAAATATATCAAGTCGGAGATCTTGTAATCAAGCGGATCATCTTGCCGCAAAGTGATCCAAAGGGCAAGTGGACTCCTACCTACGAAGGACCATTTATGATCAAGAGCATCTTTTCTGGTGGGGCAATGATTCTGACCACCATGGACGGTGCCGACTTGCCGCACCCTGCGAATGCAGACATAGTCAAAAGATACTACGCATAAATGACCCGACAAGTTGAAAAACCCGAAAGGGCGACTTGGGAAAAAATGGGCATCCCGGTGAATTAAAAACCCGAAAGGGCGGTTCAGGCAAAAATTAGGGATAAAACAAAAAAATTTGTACACCCGGCAAGTTGAAAACTCGAAAGGGCGACTTGGGAAAAAAATGGTTTCCTGGTGGATCGAAAACCCGAAAGGGCGGTCCAGGCAAAAGTTAGGGAATTAAAGCGTATGACTATGTCTCGTCGGATCACTTTAAGAACAATCTCTTCACCAAAAAGCTCCAAGCTTCTGATCAATCCAGTCATCGGCGGACGAAGCAGCGAATGGACAAGATATTCAGAGTTGTGAAGGCTATAGCAGAATGGGAACCCCATGGAATTATTACACATAGCCATCTTTCTTTTGTATAAAATTTTTCTCAATTTTTTATGACAACATTCTCTTACTAGGATGTCTGTCTCCTTTGTACAAAGATACTTACAAAAAGTTAATATGAAAATACTTCAAAGTGCAGAAATTTGCTTGCCTTTCTTTTCTTTTTACACTTATATTTTATTTGAAAACGTCCAATGTTTTGTTAAATAGGCATATGCATTTGAATATAATCACTGCCTACAAATAAAACAAAATTGATAAAGGATAATTACTAATTAGATTGAAGGTGTAGGAAGATATCTTTGTGCCATTCCAGAAGAAATCCCCTACAATACATCATTCGGATCCTCAACGAGGCTAAAAATTTGGAGTATATTTCCCCAACGGAGTTAAGCTTCAAGATCCCCAGCGGAGCCAGTGCATTATAAACTTGATTCCCCGGCTGAGTTAAGTTTCAAAATTCCCATCAGAGTTCAAACTCCCGATCCCCAGTGGAGCCTGAAAACCCTGAAATATCTATCCCCAGCGGAACCAGAATATTCTAAACCTTCTTCCCCGGCGAAGTCAAATTTCCAACTGTTCAACTTCCCCCAATTTCCCCAGCAGGCTATCTTAAAAGTCTGAAAACCAAGCAGATAACAGTTAACTTCTTGGCTTATCCCCAACTAGGATGCTTTCCTCAGTAGTTTGGCATACAACCCAAAGCTCCTGATTTCACCGGCCGAGTAAACATTCGCCCCACAGAGTTATCTCCCAGCAAGATCGAAGATTCTCGGTCTCTTTTCTCCAAGCAGAAGCCTCCCAGGTTTTAACTCCCCAGTAGAGATTTTCAGATTTTTCCCTATTTCCCAGGAAAGTCATGAAGGATTCTCATTCCCTGCAGAAGTTGTCAAAGGCCTTATTAATCCCCACAAATTGCCAAGAATTTTCAATCTCCAGCAGTGGTCCCAGGATTTCTCCTTCTCGAGCAAATAGAGATCTCTAATCCCCAAGCAGTCAGCAAGGATCTCTCATCTTCAACAATCAAAGTTTTGAATCCTCAACATCGGTCAAGGATTTACTTTCCCAGCAACAGCCGGAAATTTCATTATCTCCTGTTATCAAGGATTTATTTTCAGCAAGACAGCCACTCAGCTTACATGCTCATCCATTACATTCATATATCATAAACATTGATGAAACACAGTTCATTGCATCATACATATCATGCAACATAACTTTGTGTTTTAGCTAACATTTCACCCTTTTCAGGATAAGATTAAAAGGCGATCGTTAACAATTATTCAGATACAGTATGGATACACCCCAGACACGACGGTCATTCTACTACTCATTCAGACTTCAGCAATCCGATACAGACTAGATACGCTCCAGACACGGCAGCCATTCTATCTCTCATTCAGATTCAACTATCAACTACAAGTTCAGATACGCTCCAAACACGTATGCCATTCTGGCCTTTACACCAGAAGTTTGATTCTCCCTAGTGCAGTCGCCACGGAAGTCATTCTGTCACCTATTCAGATCCCAGTTACAGTCTCAGATACACTTCAAACATAAAAGTCATTCTGCTACTCATACAGGTCTCAACTTCAGATACAATACAAATACACTCCAGACACGACAATCATTCTGATATTCATTCAAAGTTCAAATACGGTTACAGCTCAGATACGCTCCAGACACGGACGCCATTCTTTTGCTCATACAGACTCAGTCTCCAGATACAGTTCAAATGCATTCCAGACACGGATACCATTTTGACGCTCATTCCTCTGACCTACAACATTGTAATTCAACAAACATTCTTGGATGGCATCTTTAAGCCCATCTCTAGCAAGATTCTAGCATCTCTAAATGGCATCTTTAAGCCCATTTCCTCAGCAATATTTTGACGAGTGCAAATTTACGGGCACTCTAGTGTCCAATCCTCTTTCACCTTCGAGTCACGAAAGGCAAACTTGCCAATCTAACTCTTTAGGTTCAAGAAGATTGAACAGGGGCAGTTGTTGTACCCCAAAATTTGCCCTCTCATTCCTCAAGACATTTCTCAAAGGGGCTCCCAAAATTCAAGCTTACACAAATATATTTGGATTTTTTTAGCATTAAGATTATGGAAGAAATTGCTAAAAAAGGACAAAACCAATGAAAATGCCCTTTTTGACAAAATTAAAGGAAAACGAAGTCCCTTTCGATTCTGCATCCTTCTAATAAACACTTGGGCCCTGGTTGTATATTACGTTTGGATGCTGGATTCCTTTGGGGCAAGTTCATTTCATGCTTCGATTGAGGCATTGCGCTCATTTGGCTAAAATCATTTCCTGTTTCGTTTTTAGTGTTAGACTTTGTTTGAAGGTTTGTGCAAGACTTTCATTTGGCCAAATAGCATCTTCCCCGTGTGTTAGCCAAGACATACAAGGCGGAATTTCCAACCATAATAATATGCTCAAGGCCAAAGTCCCCTTTGAATCATTTTGTTATAAGCTTTGACAGGGCTACACTTCCATTTAATATAGCTTCAATTCACAAGGCAAAAAGCTTCTAGATGATTTCTTTCGATTCAAGAGGCCAAAACCCCCTTCTTGATGACGTCTTTCGATTCAAAAGGCCAAAACCCCCTTATTGATGATGTCTTTCGATTCAGGAGGCCAAAACCCCCATTTTTACCCTCTTTCGATCATACATTTCGCCCCTGCAAGCCTTCTTCGTTTGGGGCAATGACTTTCCCAACGTTGCAAGCTTCGATTGAGCCTTCCATCCCTGGCACACATCCTTCGCTTAGGGGCGTGGATCCTTGAGCACAAGTCTTTTGTCATTGTTTCGTTTGGGCATCTGGCTCCTCTTTCACAAGCTTCCGTTTGAACATATTTGCATTAGGTCACAAGGCAGGAACCTCCTGCACACATTCTTTCGTTTGGCCATATGGCCCATTTGCAGGAAAATTTGAGTGGGCAGGATCTCCTGTAGAAAATGGGCTTTTCCAAACATACAAACTCTTCACTATGTCATTTCCTCAGGCGAAGAAAGCACCATGGTGGTGCATTCGAATAGTTTTTCAGGCATGTATGGATGTCGCCAATCGAAGGACATATATTACTAACGCATCCCAAGAGCATTAATTTGGCCCCTTCGAGGGATACCCATGGGAGTCATTAGAATGACACTCCGATTGAAAAAAAGAGATGGTTATTGAAAAGTCTGGTCGAAAGGCGAGGCTAGGGAGTCAAGACAAAAGGTTGAGATACCAAAGGTACTTGTTGACCAAGTCCCATGCGCTTCCAGGATCAAGCCTGATACTCTGGCCATAAAACTCCAAAACTGCTGCACAACAGTCCTGTATTGCTGCCCTATTCCTTGCACCAAAGTGGTAATAAAACATTGTTCCTCGAAAGCTACAAATACAACATACCCTTTTTGTTTGAACTATTTTTTCCCTCCCAAAGCATCAGTCCAAGCCATCTTTATAGAAAGGAGGCATCACCACACATATAAGAGGGCGCCTAAAGGATTGCAAGAGAGACACTTGTGAAAATTCTCAAAAGTTCTCAAAAATTCTCAAACACTTCCCCAACATTCTTTTTCAAACACTTATATACACTAATAAAAAACCTCCGATTCACCCTCCAAGTGATCATCAAACTACCTTTCGACCCACTCCCTCAGCTACCATACAATAGGCCTTTAAGTTACCCCATTACTTGTTATAAAAAAGCTTTCGGTCCACTCACACAACCTCTTTTGACCCAGTCACTGCTTTCACAAAGTAGCAACTGGACTAGCCTTAGAAAGGTCCAACGAACTCCTATTTTCCATCAAAGAAAGGGTTTACATCTCCATTCGATTTAAGGGCTTCAAGAGGTAAGTTTTCTTTCAAACTTGAGTCTATTCTATTCTAATATCACATGTGTTGTACCCCAAAATTTTCCCTCCCATTTCCTCAACATTTTCTCATCACAAGACCCTTGGAGCTCAAGATCCAATTAGGGTTTCCTCTGTTCAAGACTTCTCCTTGCACTGTTGACCCAAATTAGGGTTTGTGTTTCCACAAAGATATTTTGACCTAAAATGCCTAAGATGACTTTCATGCTTCATGTTGGACTCCCAAGTTTATCCATCCCAAGTTTCAAGTCTTGATTCCAAATTTTGCCCAGTCAATTGGACAGTTGACCTAGAAATCAGCTGTATTGGGGAAAAAGTCAACTGTGGCCAATTGACAGTCAAAACTCATGAAAATTGACCCACGTCAACATTATGAACTCATATGGACCATTTGATCAAGTTTGGATCACAATTCCACAAGAAATTTGATCAGATCACCAAAAGGGAAAAATGGTCATTTTTAGGGTTTTGACTGCACAAAGGCAATTTTTGACTGTTTGACCTAGCCAATGGAAAACCAAGCTCACATATGGATTCAAGGACCCCATGGAATTATCTTGACATGCTCAACAAGTTCAAAAGATCCCAAATACACAAGATTGACAGTTGAATTTCCCAGTCAATTGATCAGTTTTGACTGTATACTGAAAAGCCAAACTTTGACTTTTTGGTCAAAATCAAGTGTCAAGATTCATTTTTCATCAAAACATGCCAAATCATGAAACTTGTTCATCAAGAAATCAAGGATTGCAAATTAGGGTGTGAAATGAAGATTTTTCATAACTTAGAATTTTTCTAAGTTATAAAAAACCCTAATTTTTTCCTAACTTTGCCCCACTTTCTCACCAAGATTCATTTGGATTCAAGCAAAAGTCAAAACATGAAAGTTGTAGCCTATTGCAAAATATACAACTTTTATTCACAAAGTTTTCCCAAAAGAAGCTTGTAGCTCAAGTTACAATTTTTAGAACAAGGGTACCAAACCATTCTTAACTTAGAGAAAATTTGACCTATTTTAGGCAAGGTTTTTACCTAACTTCAAGACCATTTTTCACATACTTCCACTTGGAATTTCAATTTTCATTTCAAAGATGGATTGTAGTACACATTCCAAGCTTTCCAAAATGTCCAAGAACTCATCAAACAACCTCATGGCTAGGGAGAATCGAATTTGACAAGTTGGGAAAAACTCACTTTTGATTTGGCCAAGTTACATGTTCATACATTTGTGCCATTTTGAATTCAGCTTGCTTTTCTTGATTACAGGCCCTAAATCCCTTTTGCACTCATAAATTTAATGCAAAATCATTGTGCCAAGACCATATTTTATGTGTTCAAGCATTACATAGAGGTTTAGTCCCAAAGTAGAAAAAACATAATGGCCATTTTTGCAAAAGTTGCACTTTATGTCAATTAACAATCCAAGCAAGTACAGTGCAAATCTCTTTGGCACAAGTTTATGAGCTAATTACACTGATCAATGCCAAGTTTTGCAGCACATTAGGGGGGCCTCTACCTGTCTAAAAACTCAAGTGGCCTTTTGTTGCTTAAGTAAGAAGAAAGCTAGCATAACATAACACAACTTTCATCTCAGCTAACACAAGCTTAAGAAAAGACTTTGTACACTTTCTAAACATCCATTCTGAGCTAGAACACGAGCCAACCATCTCCAACACCCTCTCAAACACAGAATCACCCTCAAACTGCCCAAACAGAGCACCTGCTGCAGATTGAGTTCCATAGCTCAAACCTTTCATGCATTCTTGCTAAAAACACTTCAAACACATCCCACAACATCCCTTAAAGCTATTCCAAACCTCAAACACGACCTGTAACACTCCCATTCAACATCACCATTTTCATTTTTCTGTTTTGCAGGTGGAGTTCTATAACTCGATTCAGCTAGTTTCAAAGCAAAGTAAAACTTGGAATAGCATCCCTGGACATCAAGGAAGCTGTACCAATCATCACCTTGCACTGAAAGTACCTCTATCATCAGATACGATTCCAACTGAACAGGTAAGTTCATGAACTCGTATCTCTCTATCCAGGCATTGTTAGCTTTAGGTTTGTGAAGAAAATATGTCACATTCATAGCCCTGAACATGCCCATGTAATTAGTTTTCATTTATATTATGTGTGCTGTGAGAATTTAATGTCTGAACATGGAACAAAAACTAGGTCAGGAATTGGGGGAGAAGAAATTATCTCTCATCTTAGAGAGTTAAGTCAAGTTCTTTATATGTCTGGATTCGTCTCTTAATGCCCTACATTTTTCATGTTGTGAGTTTTGCTTGAAAGTCCAGGAATTGGAAGATAGAAAACGCGTGTTTTGTTTGAACAAGAATGCTGGAGGTTGAAGATGACAGGATCTTTGGGCTGGGCCTGTTTAACTTTTCTTTTCACACCATGTTTTTACTTTTACACCCTCTAGGCCCATTTTGCTTATTTTTATGATTTTTTGACTTTTTCTTTTTTGTTCTGACTTATTTATTTTTTCTTATAATATTAAAAATATAAAAAATATTTTTTACACCATTTTCATATTTATTAGGCATTTAAATAATATTTGTACATAAATAATACCTAGATACACTTTTATTTAAAAAATATACTAAAATAGTGCAAACACATTTTTATTTTCCATTTTTATTTTATATTATCTTCTGAAAATATTTTATATAAAATATACTTTTTTCCATAAATCTTAAATATTATTATTTTGTATATATTTAATATATTTATCATATAATATAAATATTTACATATGTATTAGTATATTTAGGTTAAAAATGCAAAATATATACATTTTATTTTTTATTAATATTTAATATTAAAAATACCTTTTTACAAATATACTTCATTTTTATTTTTGTATATAATAAATAAATATTGTACATATTAAATAATTAATACATTTTACTTAATAAATTAGGGTTTTGCCCTAAATATATAAAAACTCCAAAAAAATATAATACTTTTTATTTTGTTTATTTGACATATAAAAAAATACTCTTTTTCATACACATAAAAAACATTTTTTGCATCTTGCATATTTATTTTTATTTCTATTTAATTTGTGCAATTAAATATCTTGTAAATAATTCAATTTTGATGTAATAGTCTAGGTCTAAATTCCTTGTCAAAATACCCCTCATTTGAACATTTGTACCCCCCTTCCCATATATTGTGTTGTAATAACTTAGGAACTTTATTTTTCGCACTTTAATGCTTTCTAATTATACCATGCTAGAATTAGGGTTTGTATGCAAATCAATTAACCAAAGTAGTTTGACCTAATTTCAAAGATAATCAAGCATGAAAATGGACAACACTAAACACACTTGCACCCCTAGGGTATTCCACTTGTTGCCTTCAATAATGGGCCATATTGCATGTTAGGTCTCTTTGGGCAAAACAAACAATCAAATGATCATAGTCCCTCGATGATGCTTTCGAAAGTTGCCTAAAAAATGATCAAGTCCCTTAAAGAAAACATTACTCAAAGATACTTGGCACCATTGCAATTATGGTCTAAACGATGACCCGCGCCCGTCCCTTTCACATCCTAACACAAGATTGTCCACCAAATGCAATGGTGGAACAAAATTGTTAAAAGGGTTAAAACATAGCAAAGATCTTTGAGAAATTTAGGAGTAGACAACCTCTTAGTTACTTGAATCAAACTTGCAAAACAAAACACTTTCCTATTTTCAAACCACACCTCACAACACTTTCAAAACAAACTTTCAAAACAAACTTTCAAAAACAAATGAAAACCTTTTCAAAAGACATACACCTTTGTATACATCCCAACATGGATCATTACAAAGGTTGCAACCACATTGGCTTCTTTTCAAAACATTTTCAAACCCACACACACAAAGCACCATTTCAAACAATTGAAAATTAAGGCAAGTTGATCTAAGCAAGTAACTAAGAGCCCATGGATAACCATGGATAGAAAGGGTGCTAATACCTTCCCTTTCTATAATCTACTCCCCGAACCCAAGAAAACATCTCAAAGGTTTTTGCTGTGCTTTTTAACCTTTCCTTAGGATAAAATAAAAAGTCGGTGGAGACTCTTGCTCAACCGAAACATTTGCGAAAACAAACGCAAAACCATAGTCAGTTCTCCCACCGTATCACAGAACTGGCGACTCTGCTGGGGATTAACTTTAAAGTCGAGTAACCTTAGGGCTTAGATCACCCTCTTGCATGATTAATTGTTTGCATTGATTGTTTTATATCTTGGCTCTCTTGTTTGGGTTTACAATCCTACACCCGGATTTTGGGAAACATTCATAGATAGCAATACGTTGTGGAAACTGTGCGGGGTATACCGACACGGTCGAAGCAATAGCTATATTAGTGCGACATATTTGTGAGTACCGGTAACCCTTGAGTTCAATCAAGGAGAGTACGGGGCCGTTGAGTGATGTCACTAAGCACTAATGACCTAGAATCTTACTTGACCATCTTGGCCTTTTATTAGGGGTAGTGAGATGACCGGCTTTGGTGCAGTCCGAAGTTGGTAGATACTCGATACTACACTCATTGAGGGTTATTTTCTTGGAATATTTTGGTCGCTAGTTAAGTGGCTAAACCAAAACAATGAACAATGAAAACAATCCAGTGATATTGAGCTCCTTAGAACCCGGTTACTATTTATAGGACAGGTTTTTTAAGCCAACTACACTCAAGAGGGTACTTACCTATGAAACCCCATGCAAGCCTGAAACTAGGGTTTGGTGTGATTTGCTTGTACATATGTTTGTGCATACATCATAAACATCATAAAGCATCATATACATTCACTAACCATTTCAAGGGTTTAGATCTTCATCTTTGTTCTTGTTTTGTAGGTCATGGAAATTCCTCGCAGAAAAACCATTCAAGTCAACCTTGTGAGAATCTCTCCTCAGCTCAAGGAGCTCACCTCAAGAATTCCGGAAAGCTCATCCTTCAGTGAAAGACATGGTAGACTGCTCAACTTAGTCAACACCAACATTGAAGAAGACATGATGAAAGTGCTATTCCAGTTCTTTGACCCTCTTCACCACTGTTTCACTTTCCCTGACTATCAGTTGGTACCCACTTTGGAGGAATTTTCTCAACTCCTGAGAATTCCTATCCTTAATCAACTACCTTTCAACGGTACGGAAAAGGAACCAAAGCCTGAAGATGTTGCTCGAGCATTACATCTACAGCCTTCTGACATCAAGGGGCATTGGGAAACTAGAAGCGGCGTCAAAGGCTTCTTAGCAAAATTCTTGTTTGAGAAGGCACAAGAGTGTTGGAATTCATTGGACCTACAAGCCTTTGAAGAGATTGTGGCACTCCTTATCTATGGGTTGGTCCTATTCCCAAATTTTGACCAATTGGTAGATGTCAACGCCGTCAAAATCTTCTTGTCCAGGAATCCAATACCAACATTGCTTGGGGACATTCTTCACTCATTTTACACACGAACAATGAGAAAGAGGGGTGTTCTCATGTGCTGTACTCCTCTCCTTGCAAGGTGGTTTATTTCGCACCTTCCACAATCTGTCTTGAAGAATGACCAAGGTTCAAGGTGGTCCCAATGGTTGATGACTCTTACTCACTCTGATGTACATTGGTGTTATCGGTCCAGAGAAAATGTCATCATCGTCGATCATTGTGGAGAGTTCCCTAATGTTCCATTACTTGGAATCATAGGAGGTATCACCTACAACCCTTGCCTAGCTTTGAGGCAATTTGGATATGCACGAAGAGATGGCCCTCACGACATGTTGATTCCTGGCCTAGTTTTTGACTTCGACAACGATGCGCAAGGACTTCGCCAAAGATTCATCATAGCTTGGAGGATGCCCAACAAGGTTGATAGCAAGACACTGGGGCACAAGAACTCCATCCCTCTTGAGCCTTATCTCAAATGGGTACGAGCCCGAGCCCAGAGTCTAATGATGCCTTATCCTCATGTTCTCCCTGTGATTAAAGAGCCCGTCAAGGAAGCAGAGGTTCCCTACACCGTCCTACATCCTGACATGCCTACATCGTGGGAGGAGATGCAGAAGAGTTGGATCCAACTCAAGGAGGAACGAAACACTTTTGAAGCCAGCTTCTACGCCAGCGAGAAGAAGGTTCTAGAGCTCACCCGCCGACTCCATGAGCAAGAGGCCCTCAACACCTACATTGCGCCAAAGAGGATGCGCAACGTCTTTCTACCTTGAGAAGTTGATTTTGTAATATTTGGCCCATGGGGCACTTATGTACTAACAAAATTCTTCTTATTAATATGACGTGCATTCTTTTTGTCTACAACAATTGTGAATTTCCAAAACCCTTGAATGCATTGCATAGATAGCATCTCATGCATCATGTGCATAACAGGTACCCCTTTTTCTGCAGGTTGCATAATCTTCTTCGCTGTTTATTTTGAACAGTCATCATGAATCCAGACTCATCCAGTGAGCAAGCAATCAACGCCCTTCAGGCCCAAAGTGCCCAGTTTCAAGAGATGGTCCTAAGCCTGGCCCAAAGCCAGCAAGAGTTGAAGGCTCTGCTCCTAAAGAAGAAGAAGAAAAAGAGGACTGCGTTATTCAACACTGGACGCAGGTTTGGGAACACACTCCATAACGAGGCTGATCCAACTACTTCCTCTGCAGAGAAAGACAGTCCCCAAGGGGGAGGAGCTCCTAGTCCTGCAGTCTCTGACAACGAGACAGACTACAATGACGAACAATACCCACCCGCTGCTGACAGATACAAGCAATTAGAAGACCGCTTGAGTGCCATGGAGATTCAGAATATGCCGGGGCTGGATTTCGGAGATTTGGGCTTATCTTCTGGGGTAGTAATCCCACACAAGTTTAAGGCGCCTGCCTTTGCCAAATATGACGGGGCTTCCTGTCCAAAGCTGCATCTAAGGTCGTACGTAAGGAAGATCCAACCTTACACGGCAGACAAAAATCTTTGGATCCACTTCTTCCAAGATAGCCTTTCGGGGTCACAGCTTGAGTGGTTCTATCAACTAGATGGAACTAATATCTGACATTGGGAAGATTTGGCAACCGCATTTTATAGACAATATCAATACAATTCTGACCTCGCTCCTACGCGTACCCAACTTCAGGGTATGTCTCTAGGAACGGGCGAAGGGTTCAAAGAATATGCACAAAAATGGAGAGATTTGGCTGGCAGGGTGCAGTCTCCATTGACTGATCGTGAGCTGGTTGATATGTTTCTAGGGACCTTGTCTGGTCCATTTTTCAATCATCTGGTTGGCAATTCCTCAGCTGGGTTTACGGATTTGATCCTGACGGGTGAAAGGATAGAAGCTGGCATCAGGTCAGGAAAGATACAAAAAGCTGCCTCCGCAAGTACTGAGAAGAGGCCTTTCAAGAAAGAAGCAAGTGCCGTCTATGGTCCTAGAAGACAAGTCAAGCCAGAAAGCCGCCAAGCCGTCAATGCCTTAGTCATTTCAAAGCCTGTTGCTTCTCCTCAGCAGTACAATCAACAAAGAGGTGAAAGGCCCAAGAGGCAGTATACTCGGCTGAGTATGACCTTGTCACAAATCTTACCGCAACTGTTATCAACCAACTTGGTGACCATCAAAGAGGCTCAGAAGGCCGTGAACATTGCATCTCCCAAATATAACCCAAATGCCTGTTGTGCTTATCATTCTGATAGCCCCGGGCATACTACTGATGATTGCTGGGCCTTGAGAAATAAGGTGCAAGACCTTATCGACGCGAAGGAAATTCAGTTTGAGGCGCCTGAGAGGCCAAATGTTGTAACTGCTCCTATGCCCCAGCATAGAGTAAATGCCATTGAGGAAGATTTATATGCTGTTTCGGTGAATGATGTTGCTACCCCTCTCTTGACTGTTAAGAGGAACTTACTACTAGCCGGTTTATTTCCGGGTTGTAGCAAGGGTTGCCTCCTGTGTGCTGTTATCCCTACCGGCTGTCCGCTGCTGAAATCAGGCATCCAAAGCCTGATGGATAGCAAGGAAATTCTATTCAAGAAAACTGTTGTTCCGTTTGTTTCCGCTGAAGAAGTATCTGTCGTCACAATTTTCAACAATCCTACCAAGGCTCTCCCAAGGAAGCCAGTCCAAATTATGTCTGTTGCACCCATTACCATTACTGTTCCGGGGCCTCTCCCCTATGAATCTAACAAGGCTGTCCCATGGCACTATGGGGCAGACGTGTATGTGCTTGGAGTGAAGCAGGAGTTCAACACCAGTACCAGTATCAGTAACATTACTGGTCCCGCCAAGATTACTCGTAGTGGCAGGCTCTTCTCGCCTGACATTGCACCACCAGTTATCCGAAAACCTCTCATCATCACACCCGCAAGTGTGCATGTTCCAAATCAAGTTCCTGTGTCTACTACTGCCGCCGAGTCCTCTGATGCTCGGGGCAAAGAAGTTGCTATCGATTTGCCTGCCAGGACGGAGGCACCAAAAAAGACTGCTGTTGAAGCCTCCCAACAAGAAATGGAGGAAATCCTTAAAATCATTAAAAAGAGTGACTTCAATGTTGTTGAACAGTTGGGGCATACCCCCTCCAAAATCTCTATGCTATCATTGCTGTTATGTTCAGAGGCCCATGCAAAGGCCCTGGTTTCATTTCTGAAAACGGCCCATGTGCCGCAAGAGACCTCTGCAGATCAATTTACTGATTGTGTGGCTAATTTGACAGCTGACAATGGTTTGGGGTTCTCAGATGCTGACCTTACCGCCAAAGGGAAGAATCACAATGATGCCCTGCACGTCTCTATAGAATGCAGGGGCACTACTCTCGCACACGTGTTGGTGGATACCGGTTCTTCCCTGAATGTTTTGCCCAAGAAGGCATTGGATCGCTTGGATTGTGAGGGCATGGAATTGAAACCTAGTAACATCATTGTTAGAGCCTTCGACGGTTCTAAGAGGATGGTGCACGGTGAGGTAGACATTCATATTTGTGTGGGTTCCCAAATCTTTGACTCAACGTTCTATGTAATGGATATTCGTCCATCTTATTCCTGCTTGTTGGGTCGACCCTGCATTCACAAGGCTGGGGCAGTAACATCCACTCTACACCAAAAGCTCAAATACCCTGTCAAAGGGAAAATTGTTACTGTGCAGGGTGAGGAGGAATACATGGTTAGTCACTTGAATTCATTCCGGTATATCGAGATGGACGGGGAGTTTATTGAAACCCCCTTTCAGCATTTTGAGGAGGTACCTCCAACGTTGGCATCAACTGAAACAGTGGTTGAAGAGGACTTTCCCTTGAAGATGGCTTCCCTGAAGGATGCCCGGGCAGTGATTGAGAAAGGAAAATGTGCAAACTGGGGTCAGCTCCCTGACTTCACTCAAAAGACCGACAAGTTTGGGCTGGGCTTCACTGCGGAGGCTCAGAGGGTTGTGCGCAAGGAAAGGATCAGAAAGGCTCCGGTGTTTATCACCAATCCAAGGGTGAATGCTATCGAGGAGGACGTAGAGGAATCGGAATTTGACAGTTGGATCTATCCAACCACCAGCAACGGACCAAGCAACCGGACGGCAAAGGATTTTACACCTATTACATTTGTCACGCAGTAATTAACTCTTTTGATCTTCAATTTGTAACAAACAATATGTTGAAACTTTGATTGGCTCGATGTCCTACCCGGGGCATCGTAGCTCCATTTGTGAGGGCTTTTTGTATGACATTTCCATATATCATTAATCAAAACATTGGACGTTTGTTGCATTTCAAATCTTGCGCTCTTTTTCTTTCTGTGTTATATATTGCAAAACAGCTATATTTACACACACTCACTTATACAGGTTTCAATCCACTCTGGATCTCACTGGTAACGGCTCTGCTACCACCAATTATGACTTCGAGAATCCGATCAACTTGGCCAAAGACGAAGGTGAAGATGATTGCGAAATTCCTGGTGAACTCGCAAGACTGCTACTCCAGGAAGAGAGGGCCATTCAGCCGCATGAAGAGCCGGTGAAAACAGTGAACCTCGGTACTGAGACAGATAGAAAAGAAGTCAAGATTGGTGCCAATCTAGAGCTCAGCGTGAAGCAACGATTGATCCAGATGTTGCATGATTACATGGAGATCTTTGCTTGGTCCTACGAAGACATGCCTGGTTTGGATGCCGACATTGTGGTTCATCACCTGCCTACCAAGGAAGATTGCCCTCCGGTAAAGCAAAAGGTCCGCCGTATGCGTCCAGAGATGTCCGAAAAGATCAAAGCTGAGGTTATGAAGCAATTCGCTGCCAGGTTTCTAGCAGTAACTTCTTACCTTCAGTGGGTTGCCAACGTGGTGCCAGTGCCGAAGAAGGACGGTAAGGTCAGAATGTGTGTCGACTACAGGGATTTGAACAGGGCAAGCCCCAAAGATGATTTCCCTCTGCCTCACATCGACGTTCTTGTTGACAATACTGCTCAACACAAGGTTTTCTCCTTCATGGATGGTTTTTCAGGGTATAATCAGATCAAGATGGCTCCGGAAGATATGGAAAAGACTACCTTTGTGACTCAGTGGGGCAGCTTCTGCTACAAGGTCATGCCATTCGGGTTGAAAAATGCTGGGGCAACCTACCAACGCGCCATGGTTGCTTTATTTCATGATATGATCCATCATGAGATTGAGGTATATGTTGATGACATGATTGCAAGGTCTCAAACTGAGGAGGAACACCTTGACCATCTGCGGAAGCTGTTTGACCGATTGAAGTTATACAAGCTGAGGTTGAATCCCAACAAATGCACCTTTGGGGTGAGGTTCGGAAAATTGCTAGGTTTCATTGTAAGCGATAAAGGTATTCAGGTGGACCCTGCCAAGGTAAAAGCCATACAAGAGATGCCGAATCCCAATACAGAGAAAGAAGTCAGAGGCTTTCTGGGACGACTGAATTACATTGCCCGATTCATCTCACATCTAACTGCTACTTGCCAATCTTCAAATTGCTGAAGAAAGATCAAGTAGTACGCTGGAATGATGAATGTCAGGCTGATTTTGAAAAGATAAAGGAGTATCTCCAAGAACCACCCATTCTTATGCCTCCGGTTGAAGGGAGACCTCTAATACTATACTTGACAGTGCTTGACAATTCAATGGGGTGTGTGTTAGGGCAGCATGACGAGTCTGGCCGAAAAGAGCACGCTATTTATTACCTGAGCAAAAAGTTTACCGACTGTGAGTCTCGGTACTCACTTCTCGAGAAAACTTGTTGCGCTCTGGTATGGGCTGCTCGTCGGCTGAGACAGTATATGCTGACTCACACCACTCTGTTGATTTCAAAGATGGATCCCATCAAGTACATATTCGAAAAGTCTGCTCTGTCTGGAAGAATAGCAAGATGGCAAATGATCTTGACAGAATATGATATCCAGTATACAACTCAAAAAGCAATCAAAGGAAGTGTACTGGCAGATCATTTGGCACACCAACCTGTGGACCATTACCAATCATTGAACTTTGAATTTCTGGACGAAGATATCATGGTGGTAATTGATTGTGAAGTGCCTAGACCGGATGAAGGACCTGAGGAAGGATCCCGATGGTCTATGCATTTTGACGGAGCCTCAAACGCTTTGGGTAACGGTATCGGCACTGTAATCATATCCCCCAAAGGAACTCATACTCCACTCACTGCCCGGCTGTGTTTCAACTGCACCAACAACATGGCAGAATATGAGGCATGTATCATGGGTCTTCAAGCTGCAATCGACTTAAGGATCAAGTTTCTGAGTGTCTTCGGAGATTCCGCTCTCGTGATCAATCAGATCAAAGGCGAGTGGGACACGAAACACCCAAATCTTATTCCTTACAAGGAGTATGTGTTGACTTTGCTTCCCCACTTTGAAGAGATAACTTTTGAACACTTCCCAAGAGAGGAGAATCAGCTAGCAGACGCACTAGCTACGATGTCTTCAATGTTCAAAGTCAAGTGGGACAATGAGGCTCCCCGAATCATTATCTGGAAGTTGGACGAACCTGCATACTACTGCGATCTTGTGGCCGAAAAGGTGACTGAAAAACCCTGGTATCATGAGGTGAAGAGATACTTGGAAGCTCAGGAATACCCTGAAGGTGCATCTGTCAATGACAAGAAGTTCATGAGAAGGTTTGCGGCAAAATTCTTCCTCAGCAACGGCATTCTCTACAAACAGAATCATGATTCAACTCTACTGCGTTGTGTGGATAAGACTGAAGCAGAGAAGATCATGATAGAACTGCATGAAGGTACATTCGGAACACATTCCAGTGGACATACCATGGCAAAGAAAATCCTTCGGGCAGGATATTTCTGGTCCACAATGGAAGCCGACTGTTACCAACATTCTCGAACTTGTCACAAATGCCAGATCTATGCTGACAAGGTGCACATCCCTCTAGTTCCTCTGAACGTCCTGATGGCACCATGGCCTTTTGCAATGTGGGGCATCGATATGATCGGTGAGATCCGACCGACAGCATCCAACGGGCATCGCTTCATCTTGGTAGCAATTGATTATTTCATGAAGTGGGTTGAGGCAGCTTCCTATGCCACGGTAACCAAGAGCGGCGTGGCACGTTTCATTCGGCATAACCTGATCTGTCGGTATGGCGTCCCAGAAAGAATCATTACGGACAATGGTACCAATCTTAACAACAAGATGATCACTGAGCTCTGCGAGCAATTCAAGATACAACACCACAACTCTTCTCCTTACCGACCGAAGATGAATGGGGCTGTAGAAGCAGCCAATAAGAATATCAAGAAAATTGTGCAGAAGATGACAGTGACCTATAAAGATTGGCACGAAATGTCACCATTTGCTCTTCATGGGTACCGTACCTCAGCAAGGACGTCAACCGGGGCAACTCCTTTTTCCTTGGTCTATGGCATGGAGGCAGTCTTGCCAATTGAAGTCCAGATACCCTCTCTCCGGATAATGAAGGATGCAGACTTGAGTGAAGATGACTGGATCCAGACTCGACTTGATCAATTAAACCTGATTGACGAAAAGAGACTCACCGCTATCTGTCATGGTCAGACGTATCAAAAACGGATGATCAGGGCATTTAACAAGAAAGTCAGACCACAAGAGTATCAAGTTGGGGACCTGGTAATCAAGCGCATCATCCTTCCTCAAAGTGATCCCCGGGGCAAATGGACCCCTACATACGAAGGGCCATTTGTGGTTAAACATGTGTTCTCAGGAGGAGCCATGATTCTAACCACCATGGATGGTGACGACCTCCCTCACCCCGCCAATGCAGACATAGTAAAAAGATACTACGCATGAATAAAAGACCCGCTAGGTTGACATACCTAGGCAAAAATAAGGGCTTCCCGGCGAACCAAAAGGGTTCGGGCAAAAATAAGGGATGAAATGAAAAAAATCTGTACACCCGGCAAGTCGAAAACCTGAAAAGACGGCTTGGGCAAAAATGGGTATCCCAGTGGACTGAAAACCCGAAAGGGCGGTCCAGGCAAAAGTTAGGGATAAAGCGTAATACTATGTCTCATTGGATCACCTTGCATCCAGAATTCGGCATCAATTATCTGGCTCAGACTTCGGTATCGATCAATCAGCTTCATCTTCAACTAAGCAACAAAGTGATGAGACGCTTGAAGACATAAAGGCGATAGCAGAGTTGGAACCTAGTGGGAATATTGTGCACATAGCTGTTTTGTTTCCTTTTCAAATTGTATAAACTTTGTGTTATTCGGCGGTGTTCTCTTACTAGGACGTCAGCCTCTTGTACAAAAAAAAACGCCTATTTACAGGCAAATTTCAAAATCAATACAGATTCAGTTTTCCAAACAAATTGCCAATTGTTTTTCCTTTTTCTGTTTTGTCTTGCGAAGAACGTCCAATGTTCGTTTTTGATATATGCATTTGACATTAAATTGCTGATTCATAAATATTTGCATATGAAACAAAAGACTAATTACAGGTGACATCAGAAACAGGGGCAATGTAAAGTTGTCTGATGCAGTCCGGTTGTTTTGTCCGCCGAAGTACCAAGGTAGGTTCAACTGAAGAATGTGACCAAATTATCTCAACTCCCCGCAGAGTAAGACAAGATTCAGAAATACTTTCCCCAAGTAGAGTTGGTTCCCTATCAATCCTGAAAAGGCATAATATTCCCCTAGCAAGTCAGCAATACTCTCCTCCAACAGAGTTAGTCTACGGTCAGCATGAAGGAAGTTGTGTATCCCCAGAAGATATCAACACCCCAGTGCAATTCCAAAAGTTTCCCCAGGAAAGTGGAATTCTTATCCCCAGCAGGTCTTGAAGCTTATCCCCAGTAGATTCTGGAAGCTTATCCCCTGCAGAGTACGGACGTCTCTCCCGAGCTTTATTCAAAGTTATTCCTCGCAAGGGCTTATAACTGGGTTATCCTCAGCTAATTACCACAGAAGATCGCCCTCGGCAAAGTTCTTCCTATCCCCAGCGGAGTTCATCAAAGCTCCCCAACATAACTTATCAACGCAATCCCCAGCGGAGTTTATCATTGTTATCCCCAGCGGAGTTTATCATTGTTATCCCCAGCGGAGTCCATCATTGAAATCCTCAGCGAAACTCTCGTCAAACCTCAGCAAAGTATCTCTTCCACAGAGCATTTCCCCTCAGAGTAATCTCTCCAACAAGTTTATTCCCCAACGGAGTTATCTTCTCCTACCGGTATATTCTTGCAACCATCATCCCCAGCGGAAACGAAGAACTTTACTCTTCAACGTCAGCCCAGGATTTAATTCCCCGGCCGGTCGTCAAGGATTCATTTTCCTGAGACGAAAATACATTCATAAACACTTCATATTTCATACATCTTGCCTACATACATGATAAAGTGCATACAACACTATCTCATGTTGAACATCATGACATCATGCATTTCATACATCATGACATTGCGTACAACTGATGTTTTTCCTTTTCAGGAAAAAAAGACAACCCCAAAAGACAACTACCTACAACTGTCACAGTTTCCATATTCGATTCCTGTATCTAGCCAGGGCACATCTGTGAGTGATCAATTCCAGACTCGATTCCTGTATCTAGCCAGGGCACGTCTGAAGAGTTTGAAGATTCGATTCCTGTATCCAGCCAGGGCATGTCTATCAACTGTCACAATTCCGGACTCGATTCCTGTATCTAGCCAGGGCACGTCTGAAGAGTTTGAAGATTCGATTCCTGTATCCAGCCAGGGCATATCTGTTGACAACTATTTCTAGATTTGATTCCTGTATCCAGCCAGGGCATATCTGTTGACGACGATTTACAGACTCGATTCCTGTATCTAGCCAGGGCACGTCTGAAGAGTTTGAAGATTCGATTCATGTATCCAGCCAGGGCATATTTGTTGACAACTATTTCCGGATTCGATTCCTGTATCCAGCCAGGGCATATCTGTGAGCAACCGATTGTAGATTCGACACCTGTATCTAGCCAGAGCATATCTGCATGAAGAGATTGAAGAGCAACACCTGTAACAAGCCAGGAAAACATCTGTCTTTCTCAAAATACACAAGTTCTCGCTAAGGAATCTCTTATGCGATCAACACTTCCAAATGGCATCTATAAGCCCATTCCCGACAAGGTTCTGTCACGTCTCCAGATGGTATCTATAAGCCCATCTCCCTATCCACCATCTCTCCAAATGGCATCTATAAGCCCGTTCCCGACATCACATTGCTGATACTCCAACATGCGAGTGCAAATTTCCGGGCACTCTAGTGTCCAATCTCCTTTTACCCTCGAGTCACGAAAGGCAAACTTGCCAATCTAACTCTTCAGGTTCAAGAAGATTGAACAGGGGCAACTGTTGTACCCCAAAATTTGCCCTCCCATTTCCTCAACATTTTCTCATCACAAGACCCTTGGAGCTCAAGATCCAATTAGGGTTTCCTCTGTTCAAGACTTCTCCTTGCACTGTTGACCCAAATTAGGGTTTGTGTTTGCACAAAGATATTTTGACCTAAAATGCCTAAGATGACTTTCATGCTTCATGTTGGACTCCCAAGTTTATCCATACCAAGTTTCAAGTCTTGATTCCAAATTTTGCCCAGTCAATTGGACAGTTGACCTAGAAATCAACTGTATTGGGGAAAAAGTCAATTGTGGCCAATTGACAGTCAAACCTCATGAAAATTGACCCACATCAACATTATGAACTCATATGGACCATTCGATCAAGTTTGGATCACAATTCCACAAGAAATTTGATCAGATCACCAAAAGGGCAAAATGGTCATTTTTAGGGTTTTGACTGCACAAAGGCAATTTTTGACTGTTTGACCTAGCCAATGGCAAACCAAGATCACATATGGATTCAAGGACCCTATGGAATTATCTTGACAAGCTCAACAAGTTCAAAAGATCCCAAATACACAAGATTGACAGTTGAATTTCCCAGTCAATTGATCAGTTTTGACTGTATACTAAAAAGTCAAACTTTGACTTTTTGGTCAAAATCAAGTGTCAAGATTCATTTTTCATCAAAACATGCCAAATCATGAAACTTGTTCATCAAGAAATCAAGGATTGCAAATTAGGGTTTGAAGTGAAGATTTTTCATAACTTAGAATTTTTCTAAGTTATGAAAAACCCTAATTTTTTCCTAACTTTGCCCCACTTTCTCACCAAGATTCATTTGGATTCAAGCAAAAGTCAAAACATGAAAGTTGTAGACTATTGCAAAATCTTCAACTTTGATTCACAAAGTTTTCCCAAAAGAATCTTTTAGCTCAAGTTACAATTTTTAGAACAAGGGTACCAAACCATTCTTAACTTAGAGAAAATTTGACCTATTTTAGGCAAGGTTTTTACCTAACTTCAAGACCATTTTTCACATACTTCCACTTGGAATTTAAATTTGCATTTCAAAGATGGATTGTAGTACACATTCCAAGCTTTCCAAAATGTCCAAGAACTCATCAAACAACCTCATGGTTATGGAGAATAGAATTTGGCAAGTTGGGAAAAACTAACTTTTGATTTGGCCAAGTTACATGTTCATACATTTGTGCCATTTTGAATTCAGCTTGCTTTTCTTGATTACAGGCCCTAAATCCCTTTTAAACTCATAAATTTAATGCAAACTCATTGTGCTAAGACCATATTTTATGTGTTCAAGCATTACATAGAGGTTTAGTCCCAAAGTAGAAAAAGCATAATGGCCATTTTTGCAAAAGTTGCACTTTATGTCAATTAACAATCCAAGCAAGTACAGTGAAAATCTCTTTGGCACAAGTTTATGAGCTAATTACACTGATCAATGCCAAGGTTTGCAGCACATTAGGGGGGCCTCTACCTGTCTAAAAACTCAAGTGGCCTTTTGTTGCTTAAGTAAGAAGAAAGCTAGCATAACATAACACAACTTTCATCTCAGCTAACACAAGCTTAAGAAAAGACTTTGTACACTTTCTAAACATCCATTCTGAGCTAGAACACGAGCCAACCATCTCCAACACCCTCTCAAACACAGAATCACCCTCAAACTTCCCAAACAGAGCACCTGCTGCAGATTGAGTTCCATAGCTCAAACCTTTCATGCATTCTTGCTAAAAACACTTCAAACACATCCCACAACATCCCTTGAAGCTATTCCAAACCTCAAACACGACCTGTAACACTCCCATTCAACATCACCATTTTCATTTTTCTGTTTTTCAGGTGGAGTTCTATAACTCGATTCAGCTAGTTTCAAAGCAAAGTAAAACTTGGAATAGCATCCCTGGACATCAAGGAAGCTGTACCAATCATCACCTTACACTGAAAGTACCTCTATCATCAGATACGATTCCAACTGAACAGGTAAGTTCATGAACTCGTATCTCTCTATCCAGGCATTGTTAGCTTTAGGTTTGTGAAGAAAATATGTCACATTCATAGCCCTGAACATGCCCATGTAATTAGTTTTCATTTATATTATGTGTGCTGTGAGAATTTAATGTCTGAACATGGAACAAAAACTAGGTCAGGAATTGGGGGAGAAGAAATTATCTCTCATCTTAGAGAGTTAAGTCAAGTTCTTTATATGTCTGGATTCGTCTCTTAATGCCCTACATTTTTCATGTTGTGAGTTTTGCTTGAAAGTCCAGGAATTGGAAGATAGAAAACGCGTGTTTTGTTTGAACAAGAATGCTGGAGGTTGAAGATGACAGGATCTTTGGGCTGGGCTTGTTTGACTTTTCTTTTCACACCATGTTTTTACTTTTACACCCCCTAGGCCCATTTTACTTATTTTTATGATTTTTTGACTTTTTCTTTTTTGTTCTGACTTTTTTTTTTATAATATTAAAAATATAAAAAATATTTTTTACACCATTTTCATATTTATTAGGCATTTAAATAATATTTGTACATAAATAATACCTAGATACACTTTTATTTAAAAAATATACTAAAATAGTGCAAACACATTTTTATTTTCCATTTTTATTTTATATTATCTTCTGAAAATATTTTATATAAAATATACTTTTTTCCATAAATATTAAATATTATTATTTTGTATATATTTAATATATTTATCATATAATATAAATATTTACATATGTATTAGTATATTTAGGTTAAAAATGCAAAATATATACATTTTATTTTTTATTAATATTTAATATTAAAAATACCTTTTTACAAATATACTTCATTTTTATTTTTGTATATAATAAATAAATATTGTACATATTAAATAATTAATACATTTTACTTAATAAATTAGGGTTTTGCCCTAAATATATAAAAACTCCAAAAAAATATAATACTTTTTATTTTGTTTATTTGACATATAAAAAAATACTCTTTTTCATACACATAAAAAACATTTTTTGCATCTTGCATATTTATTTTTATTTCTATTTAATTTGTGCAATTAAATATCTTGTAAATAATTCAATTTTGATGTAATAGTCTAGGTCTAAATTCCTTGTCAAAATACCCCCCATTTGAACATTTGTACCCCCCTTCCCATATATTGTGTTGTAATAACTTAGGAACTTTATTTTTCGCACTTTAATGCTTTCTAATTATACCATGCTAGAATTAGGGTTTGTATGCAAATCAATTAACCAAAGTAGTTTGACCTAATTTCAAAGATAATCAAGCATGAAAATGGACAACACTAAACACACTTGCACCCCTAGGGTATTCCACTTGTTGCCTTCAATAATGGGCCATATTGCATGTTAGGTCTCTTTGGGCAAAACAAACAATCAAATGATCATAGTCCCTCGATGATGCTTTCGAAAGTTGCCTAAAAAATGATCAAGTCCCTTAAAGAAAACATTGCTCAAAGATACTTGGCACCATTGCAATTATGGTCTAAACGATGACCCGCGCCCATCCCTTTCACATCCTAACACAAGATTGTCCACCAAATGCAATGGTGGAGCAAAATTTTTAAAAGGGTTAAAACATAGCAAAGATCTTTGAGAAATTTAGGAGTAGACAACCTCTTAGTTACTTGAATCAAACTTGCAAAACAAAACACTTGCCTATTTTCAAACCACACCTCACAACACTTTCAAAACAAACTTTCAAAACAAACTTTCAAAAACAAATGAAAACCTTTTCAAAAGACATACACCTTTGTATACATCCCAACATGGATCATTACAAAGGTTGCCACCATATTGGCTTCTTTTCAAAACATTTTCAAACCCACACACACAAAGCACCATTTCAAACAATTGAAAATTAAGGCAAGTTGATCTAAGCAAGTAACTAAGAGCCCATGGATAACCATGGATAGAAAGGGTGCTAATACCTTCCCTTTCTATAATCTACTCCCCGAACCCAAGAAAAAATCTCAAAGGTTTTTGCTGTGCTTTTTAACCTTTCCTTAGGATAAAATAAAAAGTCGGTGGCGACTCTTGCTCAACCGAAACATTTGCAAAAACAAACGCAAAACCATAGTCAGTTCTCCCACCGTATCACAACATGCATATGCCAATAAAGGAAAATGTAGACAGTTCTAGACCATGTTTTAGCTTTCGATTCTGACTGCCTATATGTTGAAAACTCAACCTTAGTTTAGTTATGCTTTGGACTTTGAGACCCATTAATTTTCATGCTAACCCCTGGACTGTAGTTATGTTTAGATATTGCATGTTTAGATTTTAAGACAGGTTTGTTGTACCCTTTGATTGGCTAGCTGCGCAAGCCTTTCGAATCATAATCTGAGGACCTAATATGATTACAAAGAGTCAGTAAGGAGTTTGTGGTGAAGCATGAGCTTTGTTGCTCCTAGGCCTCAAATGAAGGCTAAAACCTTGCTTTCTCCGGGCCTCAAACGAAGGCCAGAACCTTTCCATCTCCAAGTCTCAAGCGAAAGACAGAACTATGCTGGCTTCCAGGCCCAGATGAAAGGCGTGACTATCCTGATTCCAACCCCTAGTCGAAGGAGACAGAGAGGAAAATCGAAAGGTATGACTCCACTGACTTCAGAACCCAAATCGAAGGAAGCCAGGAAATGCATAATTGAAGGGCCTTTCTACCTGGATCGAAAGACCCATTTTTTCTTGCTTTCATTTTATTCTTGCCTTTATATTTCCATGCAATTCAATATGGTTGTAATAGTGTAGGATTTTATCTTCTTGCATTTTATTATTTTTTTTGTATAAATGCTAATAACTAGGATATATGGAAAGATAAAAAGAACAAATAGATAACCAAAAAAATCAAAAGACAAAATGCATGCAATCAAACACAATGCACACTTGCACCCCTAGGGTTTCATCCACTTGTTGCCTTAAACATTGGCCATGTTATGCATGTTGAGTACTTTGGCAAAACAAAAACAAAACAAAAGATCATAGTCCCTTGATGGTGCAATCTTGGTTGCCTATACAAAAATGATCTAGTCCCTCAAAAAATTTCTAAAAATACTTAACACAATTGCTATCATGGTCTATACGATGACCCGCGCCTGTCCCGTTTAACATCCTAGTACAAGGTTGTTCACCAAATACAATGGTGAAACAACACTGTTAAAAGGGTTAAAAACATAAGAAAGATCTTTGAGTAAAATAGGGTAGACAACTCTTAGTTACTTGATCAAAGCTTGCAAAAAACATCCTTGATATCTTCAAAACACACTTCACCACACAATTTCAAAACCCTACTTTCCAACATTGAAAACTTTCAAAAGACAAAAACACCTTTGTATACATTCAAACAAGAATCATTACAAAGGTTGCCACAACGATGACCTCTTTTCAAAACATCTTTCAAAACTACACACAAAGCACCATTTCAAACAATTAGAAAGCAAAGTAAGTAATCTAAGCAAGTAACTAAGAGCCCATGGATAACCATGGATAGAAAGGGTGCTAATACCTTCCCTTTCTATAATCTACTCACCGAACCCAAGAAAACATCTCAAAGGTCTTTCCTGTGCTTTTTTAACCTTTCCTTAGGATAAAATAAAAAGTCGGTGGTGACTCTTGCTAAACCGAAACATTTGCAAACGCAAAATCCCAAGTCAGTTCTCCCACCGTATCACACACACCATAAGCCAGTCAACGCCTATGCACTGGATTGCAAAAAGTCCACATGGATTTTCATTAATGGGCCAACAAATTTGCTATGGACACCTCCATGATCAGGCCCAATTTCTCTTTCTCACACTTTATTTATTTAATTTATTTTATTTAATTAATTTACTAACCAATAACAAATTTTCTTTTTTATCAAAAAATCACCAAAATACTTTTTAATTCATAATTTTATTTTTCTTTAATAAATTTTATTTAATTAATTAGGTTTTTAATTCTAGAATAACTTTAATTTATTTTGTAAATATTTAAAATTAATTAGAAATCATTAGGTTTTAATTCATTTAATTATTTTATTTTCTTTCTTAAATTAACAAAAACTCCAAAAAAATGTCATTAATTATTTTTTTCATTAATTTATTTAATAATCAATTTAGTATTTAATTTCTTTTCTTAAAATAAAAACAACAAAAAAAGCATTTTCTTTTAAAAGGGTCAAAACCCTATTTCGCATCGATTTAATTTCGCGTCGCGCTTTATTTTTCTTTATCCAATTAATGTATCTGCTCCCGGTTTGTAATAGATAATTAGGACATTTTATTTATTTTACCACTTTATTTTATTTTCAAAGGGTTGCTTTTGGCGATGTAAATACCCGACGCCTTGTAATTTAATTTCCACATTTTAATTCTGCAAATTACAACTGTTAGATGTTTGGTAATAGGGTTTGTATGACAATAATGAATGCTTAATCTTAAAATCAAATTAGATCACCCTAAACATGTGCAAAGATAAAAATAACTGAAAACAATACACTCGCACATGCACACTCCTAGGGTACACCCCACTTGGTTGCCTTTGTAAACGGTCATTGAGTATAGGTCATTTTAGAGGACGATCCTCTTGTCTAAAAGATCATAGTCGCCTCGAAACGGTTGCCTCGGATATTGTTGCCTCGAACAAATGATCTAAGATATTAGGGTTACCGCCAAGGCGTCCTAACATTGCTTTAGTGACCGTATGTCCCTCATTCGAATTGACCCTCAAACTCCAACGATGGTGCTACCTACTCATTAATAGTGGGATAGCATTGTCTAAAGGAAATTAGCATAGAACGATTCATTTTCGAGTAGGTAGATAGTTCTTAGATACTTGCTCATCCAAAACAAACTTTTTCTCACACTTAAACTCCTTTTCAAACAAAGTTTTTCAAAAAACACTTCATTACACTCTTGAGGATGGAAGCAAGAGTTAAATCGAAGTTAAAAACAAAAACTTTTTCAAACCCACAAGCACAAAGAAAACATTTTGAAAATGATGAGCAAGTACCTAAGAGCCCGTAGATAACTACGGATAGAAAGGGTGCTAATACCTTCCCTTTCTATAATCTACCCCCCGTACTCAGAAATATCTCAAAAAAGGAATTTTTCTGTGCTTTTTTCCTTTCCTTGTTGGATAAAATAAAAGTCGGTGGCGACTCTTGATTACCGCGACATTTTGCGAAAACAAACGCAAAACGCAAACCAACATTCCAAAAATAGTCAGTTCTTCCCACCGTATCACAGCATGGAAGCTGTTTTACCTATCGAGGTTCAGATTCCCTCCTTGAGAATCATGAAGGATGCTGGTTTGAGTGAAGACGATTAGATCCAAACCCGACTTGTTCAGTTAAACTTAATTGACGAGAAGAGACTTACTGTTGTTTTCCATGGTCAGACATATCAAAAACGGATGATCAAAGCTTTCAACAAGAAAGTCAGGCGCCAAGTTTATCAAGTTGGAGATCTTGTGATCAAGCGCATCATATTTCCATAAAGTGATCCCAGGGGAAAATAGACTCCTACCTACGAAGGACCATTTGTGATCAAGAACATCTTTTCTGGTGGGGCAATGATTTTAACCACCATGGACGACGACGATCTGCCGCACCATGCGAACGCAGACATAGTCAAAAGATACTACGCATAAGAGACCCGCTAGGTTGATATACCTAGGCAAAACAAGGGCATCCCGGTGAATCAAAAACCTGAAAGGGCGGTTCAAGAAAAAATTAGGGATAAAACAAAAAAAAAATATGTACACCCGACAAGTTGAAAACCTGAAAGGGCGACTTGGGCAAGAAAGGGTTTCCCGGTAGACTGAAAACCCGAAAAGGCGGTCCAGACAAAAGTTAGGGAATTAAAGCGTAAGACTATGTCTCATTGGATCAATTTAAAGACAATATATTCACAGACAAACTTTGAGGCTTCTGATCAGTCCAATCATCTTCGGACGAAGCAACGGATGGACAAGATATTCGGAGATACGAAGGCTATAGCAGAACAGGAACCCCATGGGATTTTTACACGTAGCCATCTTTCTTTGTATAAAATTTTTCTCATTTTTTTATGACACCATCTCCTTACTAGGATGTCTGTCTTCTTTGTACAAAACACTTATTCAAAGTAAATACAAAGATATCTCTTTCAAAGTACAGAAAACTATTTGCCTTTTTCTTTACACTTGTATTTCATTTTCAAAAACGTCCAATGATTCATTAATGAACATATGCATTTGAACATAATTACTGTTTACAAATAAACAAGATGAAAAGGAGTAATTACTGACAGGTAGAAAGATTAGGAAAACGTCTTTAGGCTATTCCATGAGCAATCTCTACAACACGTCATTAAGATCCCCCAGTGAAGCCAAAACTTTGAATTACAAATCCCCAGTGGAGCTTAAACTTTGAACTACAGATCCCCAGCAGAGCTGAAACTACCAACTACCAATCCCCAGCGGAGCTGAAACTTTCAACCCACAGCGGAAATTATCCAGTTTCTCCAGATTTCCCCAGCAAGTTGTCTTGAAGCCTGAAAATCAACCAGTTAACGGTTAACCTTCTGTTTCTCCCCAACCTAGAGTAACTCCCCAATAAAGTGGCAGACAACCCAAACTCCTGAACTCCCCAGCGGAATAAGCTTTCCCCACAGAGTTTTCATTACAAGATAAACTTTTTCCCACAAAATTTGTATTGCTTCTCGATAGAACAAAGACTCCCGTCAATAATCCTCAGTAGAAGTCATTAAAATTCTCTGGATTCCCCAAGCAGATTCCTCAAGAAGTATATGGCATTACTCTCACAGCGGAATCCTTAGCAGTCAAGGATTTATTTTCCCCGATAGCAGTCAAGGATTTATTTTCCTCAGCAATACAGCAAAGCAGCTTACATGCGCATACATTACATTCATATATCATAAACATGGATAAAGCACATTTATTGCATCATACATTTCATGCAACATAACTTTGTGTTTTAGCTAACATTTTACCCTTTTCCGGATAAGATTAACAACTATCTTTAAATATTCCAAGATTACTGATACAGTACAGATACACTCCAGACACGGAAGTCATTCTGTTACTCATTCAGGTTCCAAATATTGATACAGTACAGATACGCTCCAGACACAGAAGCCATTCTGTCACTCATTCAGACTTAAATTCAGATACATTATAGATACACTCCAGACACGGAAGTCATTCTGATACTTAATCAAATTCCAAGTTCCGATACAGTACAAATACGCTCCAGACACGGAAGTCATTCTGTCACTCATTCAGACTTAATTTCAGATACAGTACAGATACACTCCAGACACGGAAGTCATTCTGTCATTTATCCAGATTCCAAATACTGATATAGTCCAGATACACTCTAGACAAGGAAGTCATTCTATTACTCATTCATATTCCAAGTTCAAATACAGTTCAGATACGCTCCATACACGGAAGCAATTCTGTCGCTTATTCAGATTTAAGTACAGATACAGTTCAGATACGTTTCAAATACGGACCCCATTCTGATGCTTATTCTGTCGATTTACAACCAAACATTCTTGGATGGCATCTACAAGCCCATCTCCAACAAGATTCTAATATCTCTCCGAATGGAATCTTTAAGCCCATTCCCTCAATTACACCTTTGCCGAGTGCAAATTTATGGGCACTCTAGTGTCCAATCATCTTTTACCTTCGAGTCACGAACGGCAAAACTCGTCGATCTAACTCTTCAGGTTCAAGAAGATTGAACAGGGGCAGTTGTTGTACCCCAAAATTTTCCCTTCCATTTTTCATAGAAAAAACACAACCCTAGGGTTTCTCGGATGTTCAAGCTGGCTCAGGAATTGATCAGACAGATTTTCTCCTGTGGCAGTAAACAAGCAATTAGGTTTTTACTTGAAATTCTCAAAAGAATTGAATTCACAAAGATCCAATTGGCTTTCACATGTTTTCATGCTTTTTCAAGTTTACTGAAAGATTAATGTTTATTCTCAAGGCATGTTTGTTTGAGACAAGAGATAGAATCTAAGACTGTCATTTGGGACATTCATGTTTTATTTGATCCAGGTTAACCAGATAATTTGCGTATGTCAAGACATTTTCTTGTTTATGGAATAAATATTTACTTGTTTATGGAATAGACAGTGCATGTTCTGATTGGAACGCAGTTGCAAGATTACATAATTATTGGATTAATTGGAATTTAAGTTATCTTGATTGGAATTATTGGAATGCAGTTTCAATTATCTTGATCGAGAACCTTAAAGAATTAGTGAAGATGGGAAGAGAAAATTGCGAGTTATTGACAGTAATGGATTTTAACGGACATCAGATTATCTCATAAGACTTTCTTCATTTATTTCAAAAAAATTGTTACAATACAATTTATTATTCAAATGCTTTAGGTTTTACAACTTATCGTATTTGAAAAATAAATAAGTACAATTGATTGAATGTTTCTCTAAATTACAAAGAAAAATCTATGCATAAGGATGACTGAGCTTCCATTGCTTCCATGCTTGCTACAAAATCTCTTGCTTCCTCTGCTTTGCCATCATCCAGTTGTGCTCACATGAAAACAAAAGACAGAAAAATAATTAGTACAGTTAATTGGACAGGAGTAAGAATTTTCAAAAGAAAAAATGTGTTCATCATTAAAGTTTGCAATTTGGAATCAGATGGCTATTTTTAATTCACCACGTTTTTATTTTTCTATTTTCAAATCACAAGAAGATTTTTCTCCTTGGTTCACAAAAATAAAAATAACAAATGCAAGCAAATTTGTCCAAAGGAAAACAACAGCATGGCCAAACAAATATAACAAACAGCAGCGCAAATTGTCCAAAGGCAAACAACAGCATGGCCAAGCAAATATTCAAAACAGAGCCAAACTAGACAGCAGCACATCAGCAAAAACAAAATGCAAACAAAGTACAAGCAACAGCAGCATAACAGCTAGAGCAGACATCAGCAAGAAGAAAATATAACATATGGTAAACTAAGTCAACAAGCAAAAGGCTTGTTTAATAAGCCATAATCATCATTTTCCAAATAAATTGCAAACTTTTCAGAAAAAAGCATTTGGCTTAGGGTCATTGAGAGAGATAGAGGAAAGAAGTCACCTAGGGATGCTGCCCTGCTGTCACAATTGCACCAGAATTGCTAGAAAACAAAACTGCAAGGAAAAGAGCATAAGGAGAACATGCCCAAAGTATTCAAATTTTGGTGGTTTTCCCACCATTTTGAATAAGCTATCATACAAGAAACCACATGAATATAACAGTAGAGAAGGCTCAAGAGAGGGGACATAAATTATCAAACACAACTGCCACCAAACCTTCAAAAGATATCCCAACCTGTTAACTCAACAAACAAATCCAAAACATACAAAAACCTCAAAATCCATTTTCAACACCAAACCTGCAACTGTAACAACAACATGCCAAGCCAAACTGTCAAAACATAACCAACATTCAATACTGTAAACAAATCCAAAACATACAAAAAAACCTCAAAAACCATTTTCAAACAACCTGCAAACTGTCAAAACCAATATTCAAGGCTGTCAACAAATCAAAAACAATCAAAATCAGAAAAAAATCACCAAGTTCCAAAGTCTGGAACAAATCTCAAATCTTCCATCAAACCCATAACCAAAAACCTGTTAACAGATATTCCAGGACATACACCAAAATCCCTAAAACTGATAAACCATCTCAATATCAAAAACCAAAAAAGTCCAAAACTGCCATCAACCTTCAAACACCAACAACCTTCACAAATTGATCAAACTTGTTAAAACATTCAAATCCAAACAGTTCAAACCAATACACCAAGCCTAATCTTAAACATCCAACAATCAAAAGCTCAAATACCCAACAAATCAAAAGAGAAAACCAACAAAGTTTCAAAAAATAGAACAATCACAAAGTCCCAGCATCATCATCATCATTCAACATAGAAGATGGAAAAACAAAAGGTTACCAGAAGCGCGCATTCCTCCAATCATCATTTCTCCCCCCTTTGTTTCCAGTCACCAAGGAGCATCATCACCTCTCTCATTCGTTCCCTTCCATTCCACAAAAAAAAATCCCTAAACAGGTATGACTTATTCGCCCTCCTTACAAATTATTCACTGCATCTCAAATGAATAGCAAATAGATTAACAGAAGGGCATGAACAAGACAAAAAATGATGAAACTGTTAGGCCTTAAACAAAACCGAACCAACCTTTCAAAAACGAAACCATTAGCACTTGGTTAGGAAGTAAGGTTGAGAGGCGCTCCGGCAACAGAAACTTGGGGGTGGGAGATCAGAATAAGCATCAATTTCAAACCACTTAGACATAAGTTCCCTTTCAAAACTTAGGATTTCCGGAGAAAAAAAAAGCACAAGTCAGGTTGAATCAAAAGGGGCAAAGGTTCATTTTGCTCGTGAAATTAGGAAGAAATAATCGTTGAGACAGTAACAGAGTGAGAAAGATGAACAAGAGAGAAGCGATAGAGACGATCGAAGCGGCACCGCTGTGAGCAACAAAACGCAAACCCTAATCTTTGTTTCCCTTAATCAAAAACGTTAAACAGCTTAAGAGAGCTTTGGGCCTGCCTTGCCACAAAACCCTTTAGGCCCACACGCGCGCTTGCTAACATACCCCCCATCTGGCCTTGTTTCTTTTGGTATCAGCAAAACACCTTTGGGCCTAACCCCCTTTAAATCTCCTAAGCCCATTTCTTCCTTCTAACTTGTTTTTTTTATTTTGTTTTGAAAATTATTAATTAAAACTTAGAATACTTTTATACATTTTTTTTAAGTCTTAAAAATCAATTTTCACTATTTTCTTCTTTTTATAACTTACTTTTATTAATTTGTTACACTTAATAAAATACCAAAAAAATCAATAAATTAATTTAGTTTCTTTCTTTACTTACATAATCATTAAGAATACAAATAATAATAATAAAGATTTTTAACTTAAATCATTTTCTTTCTTAGAATAGGTTTTATTTTTCTTTTTTCAAATAAATACATTGTATTTTATACTTTATTGATTTCTTTATTTCATAAATTGCCATAGCTTTATATTAAATCGCACAATAATTCAATTTGGTTGTATTGTTTGATATTTGGACATTGCTATTTTCATTTGATTCATCCCCATTTGTAACAATTGTATCCTTATTCCCGAATACTTTTGTAATAGCTTAGAATTTTAATTCCCGCAATTTATTGTTTTCTATATACTGTATAGTAATTAGGCATGTATGGCAAGATTCAAAATCAATCGATAGATGACCTAATCCAAGAATAAATAACTTGAAACCAACAAACTTCTCACACGCGCACCTCTAGGGTAACCTTGCTTGTTGCCTCGGAAATACAATCATGTCCCTCGAATATGAGACACTTTGGCAAATGGCCCTTTGATAAACAAAGATCGTAGACTCTCGATGACCCTCAATGTTGCCTTCGATAAAACGATCTCGTCCCTTACAAAAATTGCTAGAGCGTCTCACAAGTTGCCTTCAATGATTGTAAAATTGACCCGCGCCTGTCCCTTCAACATCCAATGGTGGGGCTTCTTACCAAATCAATGGTAAGATAGCACCATTAAAAGGAAGAAAAGAACAACGTAAGACCTTTTGAGTAGATAGATTCGCTCTTAGTTACTCGCTCGCTCACGACAAAAAACTTTCACACCTACACTCCCATTCCAAAACATTTTCAAAAGATAAAACATTTTGTATACGTTCTTATAGAGACGAGAACCATTACAAAACCTCTTTTCAAAACACTTCTCAAAACACGATTCACAAACACATCTTTGAACCATTTTTCGAAACAAAACTTTGTATACGTTCTTATAGAGACGAGAACCATTACAAAGAAATTTTCCAAAATACTTTTAAAACCCACACCACAAGCACACAATCAAACAAAAGCAAGTTATCTAAAGCGAGTAACTAAGAGCCCATGGAAAACCATAGATGAAAAGGGTGCTAATACCTTTCCTTTTCATAATCTACCCCCCGAACCCGAGAAAATTCTCGAAAGGTCTTTCCTGTGCTTTTTTACCTTTCCTTTTGGATAAAAAAAAGTCGGTGGCGACTCTTGTTAACCGCACAAGTGAGAATGAAACGCAAAACCTCTAGTCAGTTCTCCCACCGTATCACAGCGTGCTTGGATACCTTTGAGGAACACACTATTCATTGCAAGAAGTTTTTAGAATTCAAATACCGACCAACATTTTTGTTAGGAATGCCTTATTTGATATATTTAGACGTGCATGGGTATCTGTGAAAAAATAGGTGTTTGTGAATTTCTTGACGTATCCACTAGAGGGGAGATCGAATCTTTGGCCAACAAATGTTCTAGTGTTATAGGTAGGTAGGAGGAAAACATATATGTGTAGATTTGACTGAAATTTTCCACTGGTAGGACTGAGGACTAGAGGTTTTACTATGGGACAAACAACTCTCAAAGTCGCTTCAAGTAAAGTGGTAAAGCATGAGAAAGCGTATTCCGACAATTAACATGCTTTCATACTATTTGCCTTTGACACTTTTAATTTTTTAGCACCAGAAATAATAGATGTGCAAAGGCTCATGCATAACAATGTTATGTCTCTTAGGACAATAAAAATAATTTTAAAAAAATTTAATTTTTCATCATAAAAAAAAATTGCAATGCATTTTGACTATTTCATGTAATATGAACAATACTTAGTTTTAATACTTCAAAATAAGGATTAAAATGGATATTGTTGAGATTAATTTCAGTAATAATAGATTTTGCAAGAAGTAAAACACCAAATGCAAAAATAAAAAGCTGTATTTGACAAGAACTAAAAACAAAAATATATTTATACAAGAACCAAAATATAAAATAAATAAAAAAGTTATATTTACATGTATGTATCCACTTGTAAATGTAATGGCACTCTTGTCAATGATTGTTTAACTACTCCCACTCATAATATTATACATAAATTTCATACCAAACTTTTTGAAAACAGAACCTAAATTATTCCTTGCTCATTAGAAAACATCCAAAATATAATCAACAATACATGTAACAAATTTAAACTATTCTTTATTCATCATCACATTAACATGCATTTTCCTACTTACAAATTATTCAAACAAGATCAAAACAAAATAAACAGATAAACAAAATAAAACCTATTTCCAAATTCAATATTTAGATTTATGCCTACAAATAACTTTACACCTTAAAACCTTATCTTGAACATAGAAACCAGGCATAACCATAATCTTAACCTTATTTGGACCTTGTGATCTTTGTCTATCAATAACCAAATCTTCCATGTAACAACCATCAAACACTCTATTCTCTTCAACTCTTAATATTCCCAATGTTGGAGTAAAAGAAAATGCCAAAAGATGTAACAACCAAATGCATTTTGCTGCCACAAAAAAAGCTTGGAGAAGTGGCTCAGGCCAAGGTCTTAACCAATTAAGTGAAGTGATTATGCAACTCATTTTCTGGTCACAGAATTTGCTGAACTCTTCACTATAATATTTTGTACCTTTTTTCATTACTTCATTCCAGCTTAAGTTCCGTAGCTTAACGAGCGACGCGAATTGCGCTTGTCGATCTTGTCTAGGGTCTAGGAATTTCGACGAGCCGTTCTTTTGGAAGACGCAATTCTCGAAGTCTTGATAGAGTGATTGGTTAATGAATGCTTCAAAATGGTATAGTACTGCTTTTGAGTATTTGGAATCCAATGAGAGTTTATATGGTTGAAGAAGTATGTTCAAGTTTTCGATCAAAGTTTGATCGTTTTCGTCGATTTGGCTTATAAGGGTCTTGCAGAATTGTTTCACTGATAATCTTGATTCTGAAACAATCTGCAAGAACCCTTCTACCATTACATCTTCACTCACCGGCATCATCGAATTTTCACCATTTCCTTCAAAGGGTGATCCGAGTTTCTCATTACGAATCGGAGATTCTCTTGCTTGCATTGCTTGTTTCAATGCTTTTTTCAGTTCTTCACAGTAACTTTCCAAATACTCTAACTTTTGCTTCAGTTCACCAAATGAAGATCTCATCTCAGAAACTTCAATTATAGCAGCATCTCTACTCTCATGAGCTTCAATAAGCTCTCTTTTCAACATCTCGATCGACATAATCCCCATGTCTTTGTTCATAATCTGAGAAACCTCTTCAGATTCCGTTCTATTCGGCGATAAACCAAAACCCTCGTTCTTATTCTTATTCTTGTCCTTCTTCTTGAACTTCGGAAAAAGCCATGAAATCATCCCTTTACTTTTAACTTGAGTATGAAAAGAAGCATGAGAATCAGTTAAAGGAACAACAATGTTAGAACTCCTATTGTTTTTCGTGTTGTCGAATTCGCTAGTTATCAAAGCAGGTTTACACCTATTACAAGAAGATAAGGGTTTGAAATCATCCAAACTTTTTCTTCTTCTAGATTTGAAATACTCATTAGGTGATGTTTGAAGAACATTGATGTGATTTGCACAAGAGCCTGTTACTGATTTTGCATCATCATCATCAACAGGACACATGTGAGAAGATTCTTGGTTTAGATTTGTTGAAAAACCAAAAGGTTGTACCTTTATTGAGGTTGTTTTTTTCTCCTTGTAATCTTGTACAATGGTACTTTCTATGATGTTTCCTTCTTCTACCACATTTTCTTCCCAACTTTCTGATATTGTTCTGCTTTTTGTTGGGTTTCGATGGGCCTCATCTTCATAACTCTGCCAATAATTAAAAAAAAAATCATCTGAACGGGCCCTTACTCCAAAAGCGGCCACGATAGAATGGTATTGAAAAATGCTGATAAAGATACCGATATTTATATTTTTTGTGACGAAGAATAAATTATGATTAATTAATACAGCGATGACCGTAATTAATATCGTAACACCTATAATGACCAAAATCGTGAGAGTCTTTACGTGATTGTAATCAGCGTCACGACATCTATAACGATCAAAATCGTGAGAGTCTTTACGCAATTGCAATCAGTGTCGCGACATCTGAACTAACCGAAATCGCGAAAGTGAACTAACCGAAATCGCGAAAGTATTTAAGCTGCGGTTACTTAAATCATTATGTTTCAAATGAAAAAGTTCAAAACATCATTGTTTTCCTGAAACTAAAAGAACATCATTGTTGGGTTTCATTAGCTGAATCTTGAAAAGTTTCATGAAAAGCAAGATAAAGCAAAAGAACTAAAAAAGTTGATATTTTTAGATGAAAAGTTGAAAACCCATTTTAGGAAGGAAATAAAAAAAAGATTTTGAATGTTAAAAATGAAAGAAAATTGCTTACTGGTGTGAAAACAGGGTAATCTTGAGCAGAGAATTGAGAAACAGGGGAAGGAGATGGAAATCTAGCATTGTGTGAGGTTGGGTTTGGGCTATTTCCTTGGGTCAAGGAAGCATGAAGGGCTCTGAGTTCAACTGCTTTGGCTATGGCAGTTTGGATTTCTTGTCTGTTGAGATCAGTGTTGCCATTGTTGTTTTGTTGAAAAGGTTGTTGTTGGGAGGTTGGAGCCATGAAAATGTGACAGAGGATAGAGAGAACAAAGTGGTTTGTGTTGAGGTGTTTGAAGATGATATTGCAGTGGAATGTTTTTTTTTATTTTTTATGTTGATGTGGTGTGAGTTTTTGTTGAAGAGTGTTTAACCGTTGGATTTGATAGGATTGAGATATTGGAAGAAAGGGTCACATCTCAATTCTAACGAGCTTTGTCTCTTTTCTAATGGGAGAAAATTCGTGGGGTGAGTGAGTGAGTGAGTGTGTGCACATGTGATGATGAAATTCAGGAGTACATTTAGTTTCATAGTAATAATATTAGGGTACTTTTTTGAAATTTTGTGAATAGGTTGAGTGGACTATAAGTTAAATTCAATTAAAATTTTAACTTTGATATTTTCATCAAAAATTCAAAGAGGCACTAGCACAATTTAGAGATTCTTTCTATGCTAATTATGGCTTAAGTTATAATTATACACTTTAGATTCAGTAGAAAGGACTACAATTCCACTCTATAATTATAATCGAGAGAGTTGAAATGATTTAATGTTAGAATTAACATTTGAATCGGATTAAACGATTAGAGATAGAGGTGTTTAAAATCAAATCAGCCTAATAAAAAATCATAAAATCAAATCAAATTAAATTGAAATCACAAAAAATTGCATTTAATTCGGATGTGTTTGAATCATTTTTAACGGAATCACGCGGTTCGGTTCAGTTTGCAGTTTATATTTTATAAACCGAATCAAATCAAACAAAATCGTATTATGTTATAAAATCTTACTAACAAATATATATTTTTTTAATTCTTTAGAGAAATCAACATGTATAATATGTATATTTTATCATACTTTGTATGCTATTTATTTTAATTTACAAATCATAAAAAATAAAATATTATTAATTTATAAATATTATTTTCATAAAATATTTTATCGTATTCTTTGTATAATATTTATTTAAGAATATAATCTTGTCTATATCATTCTTTAAATTTAGATAAAATTATAATATGTAATTTTATATGTCAAATTATAAATTTATTTTGACAATTATAAATTTTTTTATGATAATGTATGAACAATTAAACACAAAATTATATTTTTCTTTTATATATATATATATATATATATATATATATATATATATATATATATATATATATATATATATATATATATATATATATATATATATATATATATATATATATATATATATATATATATATATATATATGACTTAATAATTTTTTTTATTTAAAAAATCAGCTAACTGAATCAATCCAAACCGCATTAATTTGATTTGGTTTAGTTCAGATTTATTTTTAAAAGTCAATCGAAACAAATCAAATCGCATGTTTTTTCTCTTGCAGTTCAAGTGATTTTTTGTTTCAAAATCGTCAAAATCGCACCGCGAATATCCCTTATTAGAGAGACATTAAAAATCATATTTATTTATAATTTAATTCTAATAAGCTTATTAAGAAGCTTTATTTAATCAGGATAATTTAAATGTGAAAAATTTAAGATATTATGATGTAATTCATCTTATACACCTTAAAAAACAACCTTGATAATGAAGGTTTTTTTTTTTGCAAATAATGTTTCAAATGTTCAATCATAAGTGTGGTATATGTTAAAAACTTTATACCCGATGTCCAATCATAAATGTTATGACGCATCTTAAAAATTTCACATTAGATGTAAAGTGACAACTTCTCTATCCATTAAATATTATATTTTCAATTAATTAATAATAATATTTAATTTTATTGTATTTGATTATTTTTTTAAATAATAACACTATTTAAGAGAATGTAGTCTTAGAAATTTTATATATAAATAATTTATAAATAATTTTTAGTCTTTACTTTAAGATCTATTTGATCTAATTCATTAGAATTAAATCAAATACATTTTAAAGCCTTCACATCGACAAAGAAAATTGTACAAATTAACTTTTTTACCAAGTGGATCATTATTAATTTAACCAATCAACCCATTTTCATATGTAGATATGAGTTAAGATGATTTCAAATTTTAAATAGTTATTTGATAACCATGGTTAACAATAATTGAGGGTCCATTTTACCAAAAATGTCCACATAATACATAATATTGCTGAAAATTATGTAGTTTGCTTTGTGAGCAAATACATGAAGTTTCACAATGTCCCCCCATGTAAGGTGTAGTACTAATTCAGCTTTAATTTGGGATCATTCTTGTCTACTAGATCTTTTTTGTGTGCCCATTACACTTCGCATGTCTAATCATTTTTTGTGACCAATTAAATACGGAAATCCAATTTACATCTACTTTTTTGTTTTTTATATGTTTTTTTCTCTAATTTTATTTTTTATTTTTTATCTTTCACTATCTTAGTACTATTTAAAAATGATTGAAAGAAACGTTTGCGTTAAACTAATATTTCCTACATTGTTTTACATTTTGGATGTAAGGAAAGAATATTCTCTCTGTATATTAAATGCGTAACAATAGAATTATTTTTCCCATGCAAACATAGTCAACATAGTGGTGACTGGTGACCCTTCATGAGGTTTAAGATTGTAGATTTAATTTTCAAAATAGTGGAACTATTTATTAAATTGAATTTTCTTTTCAAATAATTATATTTTTTAAATTTTTTTCTTCTAAATAATCATATTTTCAAAAAACTTACCAAACTAACCACTTTTCAAACAAACAAAAATTCACTACATAGAGAAGTAGTCACTTTGTGTGGCGCATGCATGCTATTTAGAGATGAGACATCACACTACATGGTTTGTCCTCCTCTATAAAGTCATGCAGTATGGCGCATGCATGTAATATCAGAGAGGAGGCGCCATGTACTGTGACTTGACAGTTGTATTTATTACGTGCATGCGCCACAGTAGATGGCGCCTCCTCTCTGACATTACATGCATGCGTCACACTGCATAGCTTTACAGAAGAGGACAAACCATGAAGTGTGACGCCTCCTCTCTAAATAGCATGTATGCGTCACACAGAGTGGCTGCTCCTCCGTGTGGCAATTTTTTTTTGTTTAAAAAGTGGTTAGTTTGATAATTTTTTGAAAATGTGGTTATTTGAGAATTTTTAAAAAAAAAAAATGATTATTTGGAAAAAAAAATTCTATTAAATTCATTGGTGAATAAAAATTCAATTTGATTTCTGATAATATTATTGTTGGAAACTTAATATGAATGGAAAGCGTGATCCTATTTTTATGGGAGTTAACTTTAGTATAATTAATTATTATTATTATTATTAATTAATTAAAAATTAATAATGAGTTATACATTAAAATCTAATTTTAATTACTCTGGTGCAGCACCTCACTGGTGGAAGAAACTTTATTGATTATTTGCTATATCCTGAATAGAGTCCTCAAGTCAAAAAGTAAGATCTCTCCTTATGAGATATTAAAGAAAAAACAACCAAACTTGTCTTATTTGAGAACATGGGGTTGTCTGGCTTATGTCAGAATTCTGGATCCGAAACGAATTAAACTCGCTAGTAGAGCATATGAATGTGTATTCATTGGGTATGCAACAAACAGTAAAGCATATAGGTTTTATGACCTAAATGCAAAAGTGATCATAGAATCAAATGATGTTGAATTCTATGAAGACAAATTTTCTTTCAAATCGAGAAATAGTGGGGGCACACAATCGAGTCACATTCCTGTGATAAGAAACACAAAAAGCAACGATAATGTAGAAACAGAACTTCGACGAAGTAAAAGAGTAGGAGTTTCTAAAGACTATGAGCCCGATTATGCGGCTTATAATGTAGAAGAAGATCCAATGAATCTTCAAGAAGCCTTGTCATCTCTGGATGATGATTTATGGCAAGAAGCTATTAATGATGAGATAGAATCTCTAGAATCTAACAAGACCTGGCACTTGTAGACTTGCCTCCTGGGTGCAAACCAATCGGTTGTAATGGGTTTTAAAAGAGAAACTAAAACCTGATGAAACTATTGATAAATACAAGGCTTGCCTTATAGCCAAGAGTTTTAGACAAAGAGAAAATATAGATTTCTTCGACACCTTTTCTCTAGTCACTAGAATTACATCCATTAGGGTACTTATTTGAATAGCTTCTATTTATAACTTAATAGTACACCAAATGGATGTTAAAACAACTTTTTTAAATGGTGACTTAGAAGAATAAATCTATATGGAACAATCGGAAGGGTTTGTGATCCATGGACAAGAAAATAAGGTCTGTAAGTTAGATAAGTCTCTGTATGGACTAAAATAAGCTCTTAAGCAATGGCATTAAAAATTTGATAACTTAATGATATTGAATGGGTACAAAATGAATGGAAGTGACAAATGCGTTTATTACAAATTTGAGAATCGCATTTGCACTATCATATGTATATGTAGACGATCTACTCATATTTGGATCAAATATTCAGGCCATTAATGATATGAAATCATTGTTGTGCAACAACTTTGATATGAAAGATCTCGGAGAAGCGAGTGTGATTCTTGAAATCAAGATCACGAGATCTAAGCAAGGAATTTCTTTGGATCAATCACACTATGTAGAAAAGGTCTTAAAGAAATATAATTACTTTAAATGTAAACCAGCAAGCACACCATACAATCCAAGCATGAAAATGTTCAAGAACACTGGTGAGAGTGTTAGATAGACAGAATATGCAAGCATCATTGACAGTCTTAAATATGCCACTGATTTTACTAGACCGAACATTGCATATGTTGTAGGATTGTTATGCAAGTTTACAAGTAGAGCGAGTAATGATTAATGGAAAGCTATTGAGCGAGTCATACAGTACCTTAAAAAGACAGTGAACCTCGGTTTGCATTATATCAGAGATTTCCTGTTGTACTTGAAGGATACAATGATGCAGATTGGAATACCTCATCATATGATTCTAAAGCAACTAGTGGTTATGTATTCAACAAAGCTGGAGGAGCTGTATCTTATAAATCAAAGAAATAGACTATCCTGGCTCAGTCCCTGATGGAGTCTGAAATGATAGCATTAGCAAGTTCTAGTGAAGAAGCAAGTTAGTTAAGATGCTTGCTAGCGGAGATTCCTTTATGGGAAAAACCTATGTTAGCTGTGTTGATGCACTACGATAGTACCGCAACTATTGCAAAAATCAAGAACCGTAATTATAATGGTAAAAGACGTCAAATTAGAGGAAAGCACGACATTGTTAAAAATTGTATCTCTAAAGGGGCTGTAAGAGTAGATCGTGTATGCACTGATGAAAATTTAGCAGATCCTTTGATGAAAGAATTATCTAGAGGGAAAGTCTATAATACATCATATAAGATGGGACTAATGCCTATAGAAAGATGAGTTGCTTATGATGGTAACCCAACCTAAATGATTGAAGATCCTAAGAAATAGGTTCAATGGGTAATAACAAGTTGTGAGTAATATGAGGCGATCATGCTAGAGTAAATGAAAGAAGCATGAATCTTGAAGCGGTAAGAGGATGGGATAATAGAAACTCTTAATGAGATCTATACTCTGTATGAGGGAGTACTCAGGCTACATGAGTACTCTTAATAGACTCACTTACGTGATTCTGGAACTGAGGCCGGTTGCTATAGAATTTCGAGCCAGAATTCCTAGAGTCTTCACTACATTGGGATACACATGCAGGGCTATTAAAGCATGGGCTATTAGAATACACTTTAAGAAAAGGTTGTGTGTGGGTCTGATGTCTGAGATAAAGTTCAAGACAATAGTGTCACTCTTGTTGAATCAGAATCCTACTTGTTATGCAAAGGTTCAAGTCGTAAACACCTTTTCTTATGCATGATCTTAGAAATGTTTGACATTACTTTTAATATCACTTTTAAATTCAAGTGGGGGATTATTGGAAGCTTAATGTGAATTGAAAGAGTCATCCTA